>CM021103.1:314093461-314411505 GCA_007115665.2 Sequoiadendron giganteum
ATTGGGTTCTGACACTGTAACTGTGTGTGTGCACATTGCATCACTGATGTCACGAAAAGAATTTGTTGGTTGTGTTTTTGCAAGTTTTGTCCATAGTTGTTTTGGGGCATCCAAATGCAATACTTGGTGTGGATTGGAACAATTTGGTACTTTGCATTAAATGATGTAATGTGTGGGTGAGGACTGTCATAAGATTTAAGTGGGTCGAACATCTATTTTTAGGATTTTGATGAGTTTAAAGCTTTGAGGATGTCTAGAGGTGTTCGCATTATAGAACATCAAAAATAAATAAAAATAAAAAATCAAGCACTTTCCACAGCTTCTATGCTAAAGATAAGTCATTTATAACAACCACCCTAACATTTTGATGAAGTATCTTGAATGCCCTTAGGCAAATATAACGAGTGAGTTTCTACTGCACTTCTTTGCTACATCAACTAGAAAATTTGAAAGGGAGTTCAGTTGAACTGTAAAGATGATATTAGATCCACTGATCACAATGTTTTTATAAAAGGTAACCAAACAGTGCCGTT
Organism: Sequoiadendron giganteum; assembly: GCA_007115665.2. Classification (NCBI taxonomy): domain Eukaryota; kingdom Viridiplantae; phylum Streptophyta; class Pinopsida; order Cupressales; family Cupressaceae; genus Sequoiadendron; species Sequoiadendron giganteum. The sequence continues at coordinate 314,093,995 of CM021103.1, forward strand.
CTAGCTAGATTTGATATCTAAACAAATCATCTGAAACTGAAACTTGTAAGTCGTCTCATAAAACTGTACCAGGGATCTGGACACTGCAAACATGGAATTTAATAATACAAGCTTTCATTTCAGACAGGAAACTGAAGAGTTTCTAATATCAGTACAAAGTAAATTTGTGTTTTGCTCCAGTAATTAATTAGAGAACTAACGGGAGTATCACTCACATGTAACTCAGCTGGTGAAAACATATTCTTCAAAAGCACAGCTATAGGCACCGACCGCATCATCAAAACTACCTAAATCAAAATGAAAAGAACGAAATAAAAGAACCGTAGTACATCCCTCTCAATAGAAATAAAATGATATATGCCTCAAAAGGAAATTATAGAAACACAAATATTACAATAAAAGATTGGTGAAACACATCATATAGTCTATTGAATCGTGATCAAGGTATAATTGCATAGAAATGAAAGTAAAAAATTAGAGTTCCTCAAAGCAAACCCATCTAAACAGCCAAGAAAACTGCAACATACTGATTGCAAGGACCATCATATAAAGCAGGTTAAGAAGTATTGAGGAAAGCTGAAAATTTGTCACCGGTGTGACAAGAACTAGAAGTTTGAATGAATGTTGAAAATTAGATAGTTGTATAATTGAATTTAGGTATTTATAAATAAATTGAATAACAAAGAAGCTTGCATTCGCCAACATGGAATGAGGCATAACTTTCTGATTTACCTTATATATTGTTCAATATTTCTACCCCTGCATTTCAACCTCATGGTGAAGCTCACGAGTAGACTATCAGTAACCAAACCTTTGCCAATCCATCCACACTGGAAATACCAGGTATTCTTTAGTTAATAACTCCTCAAAGGTTTTACGTTTTCAGATGAATAAACTACAAAAGCATACAAACATCATTATTGTGATTAAAACAGACCTTCATAGTGAACCCTGCAGGATGTTATTGATTAGGTAAACCCCCTAAATCATTGAATAAAGGATCTTTCTATTTTTCTCAAAGCAGATCATCCATGTCTATATCTGTGTTGAGAGAAGGGATTTCATCTTTGGGATTTAAAAGTAGAATAGAACTATACACCAGATTTCAATATAAATCATTTCTGATGTGGACAGCTGTGCCAGGCAGAGTGTTGATAAACATGAAAATAGTAGCTAGCTGCTTGCTATGGTGGTTGAGAATATGCCCTTCCTTCTCCTCTTCAACATTACACCACATAAATTTTTTGTCTGGAACATATCCACCGTATGCATCTTCTCATCCAGCTAGTTCAGCAGAGTAGATTTCCCATGGTTTAGAATGTGATCTATCATTGAATCCTTTGCAACAAATGTAAACAACCTATTTTGCACTTCAATCCAGCTTTGTCCTGGCTGTTTTCTCAGTCCATTTTCTTTCATATTTTTTCTCACATTGGCTACATCGGCCCATCTACCATCTGCAGCAAACATGTTCGCAAGTAGTATGCGTGTTCCCGCACATTGTGGATCTAATTGAAGTATGTGTTCTGCTACACGTTTTCCTAGATCATATTTTCCATGGACTTTGCAGGCACCAAGTAAGGCTCCCCAGACAACGCTGTCATGTTTGAATGGTATTTTCTTTATAAATTCTTCTGCTTCATCCAGCTGCCCAGCTCGACCAAGAAGATCCACCATGCAACCATAATGTTCTATTATTGGTTTAACTCCATAATCATTAAATATGGAATTAAAGTGATACCACCCTTCATCCACTAACCCTGCATTGCTACATGCAGAGAGAACGCCAATAAAGGTAATAGAATCTGGCTTTACCCCTTTTTGTTGCATTTGTTCAAAGAGCTGGAGTGCCTTTATACCAAGCCCGTGGATTGCATACCCTGTAATCATTGTAGTCCAAGTCACAACATCTCCTTTAGACATTAAATCAAACACTTGTCCTGCATTCTCTATGCTTCCACATTTGGAGTACATTGAAATAAGGGCACTATTAACAGAAATCTCCAACTCATACCCAACCTTAATGATAAGGGCATGCACCTGTCTTCCTGTTTGAAGAACTGCCATATTAGCACATGCAGTAAGAACGGTGGAAAAGGTGAACTCGTTAAGCTTTATTCCCAATCTTTGAATTTGGAACGCAAGCTTTAAGGCTTCTTCATCATGGCCCTTGTCCACATATCCCATAATAATTGTAGTCCATGAAACCACGTCTTTTAGAGCCATCTCGTCAACCACTTGGTGAGCGTCATTTATCCTCCCGCATTTGGCATACATTGCAGTAAGAGCATTTCCTACTGATAAAAATGATACAAGCCCATTTCTGATGACATGGGCATGGAATTGCTTACCTTGTTCTAGAGCAGCTAGGCTTCCACATGTACTGACAACAATTGCAAATGTGAACTCATTTGGCTTAATGTCTGTCTTCAGCATTTGTCCAAAAAGTTGCAAAGCCTCTTCCCCATGGCCACCCTGTGCAAATCCAACAATCATTGTCGTCCACGACACTACATCTCGCTCCCACATTTCATCAAACAGTTTCTTTGCATCCTTAATTCTTCCAATTTTTGGATACATTGTTGCCAGAGAATTACCAACAAATACATTTGCTTCAAAACCCATCTTGATGGCACTGGCATGAAGGCACTCTCCCTGTTCGAAAGCACTCATATCCGTGCACGCCCTCAATAAACTGGAAATGATAAACGGATTCGGCTTTGAGTCTGTCCAATTCATCAAATTGAACACTCTCAGAGCTTCGCCTCCATTCCCATGTTGTACGTATCCATTAATTATAGTCGTCCATGTAAAGTCATTACGTTCTGACATTCTATCAAATATTTGCCGTGCATCCTTCATTCTCCCGCATTTTACATGCATGTCAACAATGGCATTACTGACAAATGTGTTGGACTCGAGGCCACCTCTAACCACATGTGCATGCACCTGTTCCCCGCCTTCGCCCAAGCCTGCGCAGGCCTTAAGAACACTGGCAAAAACAAACGAATCTGGCTTGACATCCGTCCTCAGCATCTGCAAAACCAACTGCAAAGCTTCGCGCTCATTCATCCCATTAGCATACCCGGCAATCATGATTGTCCAGGAGATCTCATCTCGTTTCGGCATTTTGTCGAATAGCTGGCGTGCATCCTTTAGAAGGCCAGACTTGACATGGGCATTGAGAATACCGTTCCCTTGAAAGACTCCTGGCTCAAATCCTTTTTCAATCATACGGATGTACATCATTTTGGCATCTGGTAGGGCTTTGTTATCAATACAGTCCTGTAATAAGGTTCTGTACTCCTTCATCTCTTGTTCCCTGCAAAAGTTTTTCACTTTCCCACCACTCTCATCATACTCGTGGACTGCACGTTGAGCACAAAACCCATTCGTCCTCATCGGAGAGACAAGTGATAAATGTAAACCATTCCATGGTTGGAGGCGCCTGCGTATTGCCTCAGCATTGCTTCTACTTACGAAGCTTTTCATATCTGCATATCATTCACCATTTCAAGTGCGCTTATACCTCTAATTTCTGCAAATATGTTTAGCTGGTGGACTCTTTGGCAACCTATTATCTTCCCTGTTGCTGAGCTTGTTTCTCGAGATTTCGGTGATTATAAGTTTTTACATTTAAGAGTTTTGTGTTAACACCGCCCTCCATTCTTCTACTGAGCTTCCTTAGAAGCCCTCTGATGACAGGGAGAATGGAGTTCTTAAAAAATCACAGGTTTCATGTCCTCTTTAGCTCCCGGTATTCTAATGCACGATTTAACATGTATTTTTTTAAGTAGATGTCTCAAACTTTCCAATATTCAAATTTCCGAGCCCATTCAAAAGCATATTTCAATTTAATTCTTAACTTTTTAAAAAACAATTCTTTCTATTTGTAAACCAAAAAAAGCCCAACCGGAAATTTACCTAGGCGAAATAATGAAAGAATAATAAAAGTCGACGGATTTGGAGTCGTGATTGGAAAAAAAATTGGAATTGTAATAAATGAAAAGTTATATTTAGCTTGAAATATGAATGGAGGAATGAATCGTTTATGACGTCTAAAATTGATTTGGTAATGTATAGAAAAATTGTGCTTTGTTAAGTTTATGATGTTGAAAATTGATTTGTTAATGTATAGAAAAAATAGTGTTTTGTTAATATAAATGATTTTGAATATATAAATTGGTTCTATTTCATTTTAGGTTCGTACTTGCAAAATTGCTCCATGTGTTTATAGAAGTGAATCTAAGTTTGAAACTAAATACAACACACAAAATTGATCTAAGATAGAATTGATGCGAATATTGTAGATGTGCCTAAGCTTATTGTACCTATGTATAAAGAGTGGTCATGTCAAGCAATTGTTTGAAAACTTTCTAAGGATTTGTTTTCCTTTAGTCAAGCAACTAGGTGGACCCATTTAATGGCAATAAACAAAGATCAAAGATTATAAGAAAGCATGCAATATGTCTAGTATTTTGATGCAAGTTAAAATGCAATTAAGATGCTCAATGATGCTACCATGATGCTCTCAATTTTAGGGTTTCTTACATTATTCCTCTATCTACTTTAAAATAGGTAAATAATGTCCTTAAATACGACATAACACATAAATATGCACTAGGTGGGCTCATAATGTGGCTAGTAGGAAAAGGTAAATGAGGTTTAATTTCAATTTTGATTTTTTTTTAAGTTTTTAAAATGAAGGGAAAATAAGGGGTCTTGGTGTATTTCCTTCCACCAATAATGTGTGAGGTGTGTGATATAGATGGACCTATTTTCCTTTATTTCATTAGGAAATGAGATCCACAAAAAGAATTGACTTACAACCCTTAGGTGAGTCAACTTAATGAGGGAATCTATTGATTTCCTTATGATTGAGGATGGCGGTATCAGCCTGAACAGAACTTTTGGGAGAAAAACTATAAATAGTAAATCAACTCAATCATGCCCATTCAAACTTGAAACATCAATTTAAAGCATAACACAGACAGAAACAACAAAGTTCTAGCAGATCTAGAAATGGCAAGAGGTTGTGTACCTATCGCCAAATTGCAGATTTTGAAGGCTGGTAGGGACTAATTCACCTATAAGTGAATGGGTCTTTGTGCGAAGGTTTCAAACAACTTTCTAGATCCTTTGGTGTCAATCTATAGCTTTTGTTTGATCTGGGTTTCAATGTCGAACAATCAGAAATCAAGTCTGTAGGTGAGATTTCATGAATTGACAACAAATATGACAACTTTTTGCAACTTTGACAACTTTTCTAGTTTTTCTCTTCAAGAGATTTCCAATCCTTCTTTAACCTAAGAACTGCAACACAAACATAAGAAGGAAAATTGTTTGTTTTTGGTGGATGGGGGTTCGCCTTGGTCAAACCTCATTTGGGTTATTAAACTTGAATTAAAATAATGAAACATGAAAGGATTGATGAATGAACAATGCTATGTTGCAACTCACCAAACCCTTGAATAAACCTTTGGAGGACTGAAATCTTGATCTTGATCATGCATGAAATGGCGGATGTGGATCTTGATACTTGAATCTTGACTTGGATCTTTGAAACCTATATCACAATGTTAGCTCCAAAAACATGCATGATTGCAAGAGACTTTGACATGATGCTTGAGATCTTGGATGCTATGATAAATCACTAATAAATCTACTTTTGAACACCTTTGACAATAATCTTAGCTCTTTTGAATGCTTGCATAAAGTTCTAGGATTTTCTTCTTGAAAATTCTAGGATTTGAATGATAAGATAACCTTGTCTTCATAGGTATGTATCCTTAATTACTCGACAATTAAAAATTACAAGCCAACATTGAAATTTAAATTTGAGGACATTAAAATACCACCAAAAACATATTTTAAATTAAGGTTCAAAGGCCTACGGACGACCCATTCACCCATGGGCGAATGGATAATAGGTCCTTATTCCTAGAACACACATTGCCCAAGGCATTAATTGTTGTTGGACTCTTTGAAAAATGTAATTTATTAGGCTTGTAGATGTAAAATAGGGCTTATTAAGGCATAATTAAGTCCAATTTAATTGAGGGGACCCAAAAAAATTGAAAATGTAAAGGAGTACATTTTTCTACACTACATTTAGCCCCCACTTTAGTGAGAGGATGACCTTGCATCAAACTCACACTAAAGTAGACAATCAAGAGAGGTCTAAATGTACAAATGTTGGAAAGATAAGATGACAAAGGTCAAGGAGGAGGATCAAGCACCCAAGAACTAAGATCTCATGACAAACCAAGAAAGGCACAAAGAAACACATACCTTTGTTAAAAATGCAGCAGCGATGACAAGATACTTAATCATACAATGTTAAAAACTCAAAGAAAGAAAAGAAAGGAAAGGGGTGGATTAAGCCTTGACTATTTGTCCAACTCGATGTGGATCAAGCCTTAGCTGTTTGTACAAAAATGTTTACAAGTGGAAACTCATTGTCCACTATGCAAACAAATGCGCTCACACAGGTTAGTGAAATTTGTTGTTCACTAGGTGAGCCCCAAGGAGTGGCTAACTAACCATACCAAAGTTATACCTCCTGATAACTTTAATAAGGCACCACAGAGATGGTCACAAGGCTAGCAAGTTACGTTATGCTAGGCACTCATGAAAAAGGCTTCACTGATAAGAAAGTTGTGTTATGCTTGGTGGCCTTAAAAAGGGTAAATGCTCCACTAGCAAGCAAGTTGTGTTATGCTTGGTGGCCTTGATACATGCAATAGGATATTTAAAGTGGTTTTTCTTAATTCATGAAGGTCTCACCTTAGGGAACATCGTGCCTAATATCTCCAAGAGAGTACTAGTCAAGGATAAAAGATTCACAACTTAGGTAATGCAATCTACAACATCACCACTAAGAGGAATGTCATATGCCAAGAAAGGTCGCACTCTTGAAGGACATCAAACCCAATAACACTACCAAGAAGAAGACATGTCTCGAGAATTAAGAAGACCGCACTAAGAAACATGAGTCATAGTAAAAAAAAATATCAAAATGATGCCAATGTATGCCCCCACTTTAAATAAATTGCTAAACACCATGCTATGAGAAATTACTTTAAAGTAGAAAATGATAAATGCTAAACAATAAATAAGACATGAGAGCTCATTTGGAAATCCCTATGTTAAGCATATGTTTCCAAATGAAGCTACGCCATGAAAAAGGGGCTGCCCCAAATGAAATCCCAAACACATAAGGGATCCACATATTTGGGGTTAACATATATCTCTGCTACAATGTTATTATAGAGCTCAAAAACATCATCATTCCTTAAATAATCGTAGAACTAGAAAAATGACACATAGAGAGTGAAAACAAAGAAAAACTTTTGGGTCAACATGGAAGAGACATAAATGTCTCAACGCCTTGTTTCATCCCCGAAAGGAAAACACGAGATAAAAGAAAAGATAAAGTTTTACGACATATAGAAGAATGTAGGTACAAATAGAGGAATGAACATAAAGACGTGTCAAACATAATGATATGGGGGATCACATTATGCACATACAATCACACACAAAGAACATGAAAAGAAGGAAAATAAAAGACTAGTAAAGCACATGTGATTTAGCCTATAGCAGGTTGTTTGCATCCCAATCTTGTTCATCATATGCGAAAGGAAAATAACTAGCCAAAGGGACAACAAGTGTCATACTAGGACAAGGCTTACCTAACCCCTTTCCCCCACTAAGTGCAAGACAAGGATGAGCCGAGGAGAGTGATGAGAATGTTCTCCTTACAATGTAAAACATGTAATAGTGAGTATGTTATGATTCTACAACTATCACATGACAAGGAGCAAAGCAATTGATTGTTAAGGGATTATCTGATCGTATTCCTATGAAAATGGTTCAAATTTGCTAATGATTCTATTTAAGGCATGACACTCATCAGTAAGATGGTCAATTTTTCAATGAAATGCACAATAATTCATGTTTGTATTCTTACATTTTTTGTTTTATTTGATAAGTGGAAAGTAAATCAATCCTAGACAAAGAAGTTTCATTTTTCGTTCAATTTCTATTTTAGTGTGCAAAAATGGAAATTCTTTGACTTTATAAGGCTTGGATTTCTTGCTTGATTAGGTAACTTGTTGAATTTGATTTGGAGGAGAAGGACCTAAGATGATTCTATCATCCTTGTGAGGCATTGGTTGATCATTATGAAGGAGGATGTTTATTTCCTTGGAAGATGTTGAGGGAGGAGGATCTTGATATCCTAGTCCTTTGGTATCTTCGTTTGGGATTTGTTCTATTAATTTGTGGACTTCATGCTCATTGGTTATGTCACATACTTATTTTCTTAAGATCTTAAATCCTTGACCATAACTCTCCTCTAAGTTAATGGGTGTATTAGTAACTCGGTTAGTATAAGATAGAAGAGTATCATTATTGCTCTTGTTAACAAGTTCATTAAGGATTGATGGTTGAGGCTTGCTTTGTGTGTCAATTTTAGGATGTAAAATGTTGAACATATCAAGTGATGGAATTATAGGTGGTATTGGTTGTTTTGGATGGGTAAAAGGATGCAATGTTTTCAAGATTGTGTAAGGAGTCTTGTATGAATTGTTGCATGTTATCTTCATCTTGTCCTAAGATTTCCAACTCACGAGGACATTCGTTAGCAGTTGATTGAGCATGATTAGTTTCTAGTGCATTAGGATCATTACCAAACACACAACTTGAGACATCTACCAAAGACATTAAGGGCTTCCATATATTACCCATACACATGTGCATGATGCAAGAATGAATTGAAATGCAAGGAGATAACAAATTTTTAGATTTTAAACAAGATAATTTTTTGATTGTACTATGCAAAAACTTGAAAATGGTGTATTTTAAGTCAAAAAATGTTTGATATGCACTTGAATTGATCAATTAACCTTATTGTAAATGATTGCAAGAAAAAAGATAAATTCTAGAAACTAAAACTAAAAGCTAAATGCAGAAGCACAAACTATAGACAAGGAGTTTTTAGTGCCCAAAAATTCAAAAATAGGCCTGATCAGAGACTCATTCACCCATGGGCGAATGGGTCCTCTGTCAGGGTTTTTAAAAATTAAATTACAAATTTCTAAGTTGATGTTTATGTTTTTCAGATTCTGGTTACAAACAGGTAGTTACAGTTTCAGATTTATGACAAATCATATCTAAATGCAAGTGTGAAATGATACTAAATGACAAGCAAAAAGACCTAATTTGAGATGCAATTTTGATTCAATTTTTTAATTTAAGTGACTGATCATGCAATGTTATATAAGCACTATGCAAAATTAATGAAATTTTTGATTTTTTTAGATTTTAAAGAATGCAAAATGCAAACTGGAAACCCTAAATGAGATGCAAAATAATGAAAGTTTAACAACCCTAAATGAGATGAAAATCAATGCAATAAAATGCAAAGTAATGAAAATCCTAGATCTAGGGTTTAAATGGACAACAAATTCATTAATTTTATAATGCAAGAATGTTAGGTTCACCAAAATGAGACAAGGGAAAAAGGGGTCTCGATGTGTTTCCTTCCACCAATAATGTGTGAGGTGTGTGATATAGATGGACCTGTTTTCCTTTATTTCATTAGGAAATGAGATCTACATAAAGAATTAACTTACAAACCTTAGGTAAGTCAACTCAATGAGGGAATCTATTGATTTCCTTATGATTGAGGACGGGGGTATCAACCTGAACAACACTTTTGGGAGAAAAACTAAAAATAGTAAATAAACTCAATCATACCCATTCAAACTTGAAACATCAATTTAAAGCATAATACAGACAGAAACAACAAGGTTTTGATAGATCTAGAAATGGAAAGAGGGTGTGTACCTATCAACAAAATACATATTTTGAAGGTTGACTAGGAGTAATTTTCTTATAGGTGAATGGGTCTTTGTGCAGAGGTTTCAAACAAATTTTGGAATCTTTGGTGTCAGTTTGTAGCTTCTATTTGATCAGATTTTCAATGTCAGACAGTTGAAAATGAAGTTTGTAGGTGAGATTCTGTGAATTGACAACAAATATGACAATTTTTTGCAATTTTGAAATTTTTTCCAATTTTTCTCTTCAAGAGATCTTCAATCCTTCTTCAACCTAAGATCTACAACACAAAAAAAAGAGGGAAAAATTGTTTATTTTTGGTGGATGGGGGTTTTCCTTGGTCAAACCCCATTTAGGTAATTAAACCTTGAATTGAAATAATGAAACATGAAAGGATTGATGAATGGATAATGCTATGTTGCAACTCACCAAACCCTTGAATGAACCTTTGGAGGACTAAAATCTTGATCTTGTATGAAGTGGCTTCAATGGATGTGGATCTTGATACTTGAATCTTGACTTGAATGCTTGACTTGGATCTTTGAAACCTACATCACAATGTTAGCTTCAAAAACATGCATGATTGCAAGAGACTTTGACATGATGTTTGAGATCTTGGATCTTGTAATAAATCACTGATAAATCTGCTCTTGAACACCTTTGACAATAATCTTATCTCTTGTGAATGCTTGCATAAAATTCTAGGATTTTCTTCTTGAAAATTTTAGGATTTGAATGATAAGATAACCTTGTATTTATAGGTATGTATCCTTAATTTCCCAAAAATCAAATATTACAAGCCGACATTGAAATTTGAATTCAAGAACATTAAAATATTGCCAAAAACATATTTTAAATTTAGGTTCAAAGGCCTAGGGAGGACCCATTCGCCCATGGGTGAATGGGTCCTAGGTCCCTATTCCTAGAAAATACATTGCTCAAGGCATTAATTGTTGTTGGGTTTCCTCTTTGGAAAATATAATTTATTAGGCTTGTAAATGAAAAATAGGGCTTATTAAGGCATAACTAAGTCCAATTTAATTGAGGGGACCCAAACAAAGTGTGAAAATGTAAGGGAGTACATTTTTCTACACTGCAGTTTTAAATCTATCAATGGAGAAGTGACCTAGGTCAATTCCACATTTGCAAATATGAACCAAGATGATGAATGAAAAATCTAGGGATTAGTATTACTTTTTAGGCATGACTAATAATAGGGATAAATTGGGATAAGGTTGTGAGCCAAATTTAATATAAGAATTTATCACAAAGACTTGTTATTGCATAAAAGATAATCCAGCCAAAGTAGACCCAAGACATAAGGGAAAAGGGCATGGTTATTCAAATTTCACTATTACAGTTTTCCCACACTTAGGTGTGCATGCAAACAACTATGAGAATGCATTTCAAAGTAAGACAAGAAATTCACATGAGAAGTAAATGTTTCATACACACAAAGGATACATATATAGAATATGAATCTTGTAGTCTCCTTACAACGAGTTCTATACAAACAAAAATATATGCAACAAATGTCATCTATCAGATATTTAAAATAAACACTAACTACAACTTGCTTGAAAACCATCTTAAAAAATAATAAAAACTTAAAATGGAGAACGGTAAGAAATTTCATCTAAGTAGAAAATGGTGGGACTCTAACTAAGTAGAAAAATAATATAATTATGATTAAGCAAAAGATTTTAACAATGCAAAAAGGTTGATAAATGCCCCTTCAACATGGAAGTGATTATGAGCTTGTTACTACAAAATATCTCACAAAAGGAACATTAATGAGATATATTCCCCCTTCTATTAGGCTTCCTGCAAAGGATTCAAAGAATTGGAAGTAAGCAAAAAAAAGATATGATCACAATAACATATGTAAAAGTGGTAAAATATATCATCATGTGATAAGCATGTAAGAACATAAATAATATGGGGTCATGAAAGCATATGTAATAAGGGAATATAAGGTGCACCCTATTTAATGCAAATGACAAGTTAATGCTAGTCATAAATAGTACATATGAACCAGTTAAGGACAAGTAAGATGTAAGATATAAGCAAGATAATTATATGGGAACATGTAAATGTCTGAAGTGTATAAAATTTGTAAGAAGCATAAGATGTAAATATGAGAAGCATATGGTCATGATAATATGGTAAACATGTAATAATTGTATTATAAACATGTGTGAGAATTTGTAGCAATCATAAATAGCATGAATTAGGTATCAAAAATATGAAATATATGAACATTGTGGATGTGTAACATGGGAATATATAAGATAAGAAGGAACATTGTAGGCATACATGCTAATCATGGGCCACATGAACAAGAAAAAATTTAAGAAAGTGTAGGAGTTAGACTAGAAACACGAGAAAGCATAGGAGCTAAACATATAAGAAACAAAAAAAACATACACCGAGTGGAGAAACAAATCATAAAGCATAATATAGAAGGTGAAATGATCTAGGAGATGCACAATAAGCATGACATAAACAAAAGGCCAAAGTGTGAGAACACATAAGAGAAAAAAAATATTTGAGAAATAAATAAGTGAATCTTAAGGATGCTTAAAGTCTCAGGGGAACAATAATAGATAGATTACCATCCAAGAGATCATCATCCCAACAAGTAGCATCAAGTTATACATCCTCAAGTAAATATAATTCATGTAATGATAAGAAGAGGTGATCTTAGTAAAAACATTAGCAATAGGTGCAAGTGTTATTTTATCCTTTTCACACATTGTTCTTGATTCTTTGGAAGAGGAAACTCAATGGAGAAATTTTTAATTTGCATAATCATAACATATTTCTTAGGTACTCTATCAAGAAGAAGTGTCCTTAGAATAAAATGTGGGTTTATCATACATAATTCCCTTATTCTCCACTTCCTTTCTTGGTAAATGAGTAATTTATTTCTCACAAGGATCTTTCAAAGGCATAAATACATCAAGATCCATATACTTAAACATTGTAGAATATGTAACTTGAGGTTTCATATGCCTTCCTAGTTCTTTAAATGCCTTAAAATAAAAAGGTGCATAAGTAAAGCTTGGAATGAATCATAATAGGCTTTGTAGGTCTAATAAATTCTTGATTCTTGTTCACATTTACACTCCATTATTCTTATTTATGAAAATTACATAAATTATGTGTATCATCCTGTTGATGCCAAAAATTGACAAGGTAACAACCTTTATGGGAAACTCAGTTAAAGGGGGGACCTATTGCACTAAACTAAGTGACCTTTGAGTTTTTAAAGAAGTCAGCTTCTTCTATAATTTGAGGGCTGAAAAGGGATAGAAATAAACGAATATAAAATAAACCTAATCTAAGGCAATGCACCAAAAAGTAGATATGGGCACGATAAACCTATCTTTAAGATATGATTTAAGGGTCGTTCAACAATCTACTATGTCTTAGAACAACAAAGATCAAAATGGAAATCTGAACAACTTATTCAATGACATAAAATAACTTCCACATATCTATTGAAAAGAAGAGTCAAATACATGGTCTTAATCAACTAGATTATATTAAAATTATAGAAGTCTACGAACAAATTACTCAATACAATAAAGGCACAGTATACAACTTTATCAAATAGCCAAGAAACAGAAAGGCCGAACAATGGCACAATCTGTGAATCTTATACAATAAGCTAAAAACAATACAAGAGGCCTGATCTTTCCACAAATTTCTCTACAAATTTTGAACTCTTACTTCTAGAGAAGAAGCAATATTTATACCAAAAACCCACTGCCTAGCAAGCCAGTAACAGAAAAAGATTCCCCAATCATGAGCAATGATGCATACAACAATGATTTCCCCTAGCCATTACAACGGGAAAACATTTGAGCCATGAACGTGGTCGCCCTCGAGCTAGATGCATCCCCTATGAATGATGGCAGTGGTCCCAAAAAAATAGAGCACTGACACATGTCGCTTACTCCTAATGGCAATTGGAAAACGTGGTAGCTATGGTGAGGTTGTTGCTTGCTTGGTAGTGACACAACAAATCCCTTAGAAGATCCACGTGGCAATAGGTCGAGGTTGTTGGTTCATTCCTCCCTCCTTGCGATGAAAATCTACGTGGTGAGGACACATGGAGGTCTTCCTTACAAACGACATCGTTGGTGGGGTCCGCCAAGGAATGTATGCGAACAATGCTACGTGTCATGTGGTCGGGGCCCGATAGAGGAGCGAAAGGAAGGATCCTTGAAGAGTGCGAACTGCTAACATGTGGAGGCGTGGTGGGAGCCATTGGAAAAGCAAAGGAAGAAAACTCCATGAAGAGCTCTTGGCGGGCACGTGGCAGCATTCGCACAAAGCTTTTGTGAAAGGAGCTCGATGATGTTTTCAATAGATGAGGCGTGAGCCGGTGTTTAGCAAAAAACAAAAAATAACCCAAAGAGAGCTAGGGGAAATTTATCTTCACAACTTTTGGTGACTATCAGGGGCATTTTGCATACCAAACGAGAGACCCAAAATTTATGGTTCATAGAACAGAGTCCTATCCATTGGGCGACATGATTAGAGCTTGGAGAGAGCGGTCTGCAGAGGCAACCATTTGACATCAAATGGAGTTGATATGTCATGCAGATTCTCTTGCACTCCATGCAGATCGATCATTTCTTTGTAAGGCAACTTCGATGATATACCGACCTAGGACTCAAGTTGAAAAATTAGCCATGCTATCTGAAGGGTGACTCCTTCAATATCCTCCGCAGTAAGGGGCTGATTGAAGCTCTAAAAAGTGGATGCATCATGTTGCTTCTCTTCAATCTTCATCGTAATATGTTTTGTCGTGGCCACCAATTCATCTTTGAGAAAAGGGGATGGTAAGCCCATCTGAGTTAGGAGGGAGAACCTTGCCCGCATGTTATTCATGGTTCGATTCAAAGTAGTGGTGCACTCGCTAGCATTGAGGATGGCCATGTGGCAGTGGATAAAATTGTTGGCTATTTTGGCAATGGCCTTCCTATCTTCAATCCCTGTGTTTTCCAAGACTTCATCTAGGACCATATATAGCCTATCCAACAACCTCTTGGCCTCAGGAACTCTCTCCACGATAGATTGAGGGAAATGCTCGATCATTCCGTGAACCTCCCTTCCTAAACTTGTTGCTTCTTCCATGAATTGGAGCATCGGCTGGAGGGTCAAGCAAAAGGCCTTAACCTTTTCCCAACATGAAATATATAGCCATTGGGCTACTTGAAGGAGGTCTGACTAGGTGGTAGGCAGTTGGGTAGAGCTCTTCAAAAGGCCAATTTATGCATCCCTCAATTCCATATTATGCGCTAGCTCTGCAACCTTTTGGTTCATTGTGGTGAGTTGTCCCTACAGGACCTACGATTCTGTGATCTAGCTTGCATCGGCTCATTCCTTGTTTGTTCCTTCCCTCTCCAGGGAAGATTTCATTTCTTGGACCTCACTTTCCAGTTGGGTCCGGTAGGCGTTGAAGTTTGCGTCCTTCTGCTGCATTTGTTGTTCTAGTTGAGTGCATTGGCGGTCAAGCTCCTCATTCCTTTGTTGCACTTCTTTCTCTAACTGTGCCAATTGGTCTTGATAGCCTTAGTTTTTTTGTTGCAGCTCGGCGATCAGGTTGGGATCGAAAGATTGGAACTTTGCAAGTTCCTCCTGAAACTTAGCCTTCTTCATCTTCGTTTATTGAGATAAGTGTTTAAACTAAGCATCCCTCACCTTTTCTTTCACCAGCAGGACCTTGACCCTCTCCTTGATGATTTTCAGCTCTTCTTCCCTCTTCTTTAGCTAGTGACTAGACTTAAGAAAGTCGATAGTCACAACCCGCTAGGTCTCCTCCATGAGATCAACTTTATCTTGTGGTTGGGATATGCTCAGGTCGAGCCCCATGGCGTACATATTGTAATCATCCAATTGCATCTCTCCTTGCAGTTTGATGATAGACGGGTACATAGTCATAAAGTGTAGCGATTGTTGAGCCTCATTGAAAATTGTTTGTACCTTCAGCTCAGCTGGCCTTTTAGCATCTTTCGCCTTTTATTTTTGGACTCTGATTGCTCGTGCCTGTTTAGTTTTATCACCCTTTGACAAGAACTATGTTGGCGATTT
Organism: Sequoiadendron giganteum; assembly: GCA_007115665.2. Classification (NCBI taxonomy): domain Eukaryota; kingdom Viridiplantae; phylum Streptophyta; class Pinopsida; order Cupressales; family Cupressaceae; genus Sequoiadendron; species Sequoiadendron giganteum. The sequence goes on from CM021103.1 coordinate 314,109,943, forward strand.
GATGATCCCACCTACGAAAGGTGCACTAGGAGGAAAGGCAAAAGGAAATGAGAAGGTAGCGGTCTAGGGTGTTTTCTTCTTTAAAAGATTGACTATTTGAGGAGAGAAAGGAGGGATATTCCAATACCCAACTTGTGGGCCAGTAGGAGGACTCAAGGGAAGCGGGGTCATGGCAAATTCCATCTTTTGGACAAACTGGACTAGGGTCAACACAGTAGCACAGAGGTAAAATGTGAGGCATTGGCTGACGTAGAATGGGCCGAAGTGAAAGGTGTAAAGGTCCACAGAGGAGTAAAGCTAAATGGTGCCACATGAGAGAATTGTGTGAAACCTCCCACAACCATGGAAGCAGAGGTGGAAAAGGAAGGGCCAACACTTGCAGTGAGTGGCACCGCGGACATAGTAGCGGTTACTAAAGACTACAAAGCAAGAGAAGAGGGAGCGAAGGATACCTGCGGTGCAGACGATTGGGATCCTTAGCTCATTGCAGGTTCTTGGCTCGCACCAAGCTCCTACGAACACTCTCCAAAAGATGATTTCGTGCACTTTCATTTGGTGGGTGGTGAGTCTTCCACCACTACTATCTCTAACTATTGTGCCTTTGTTGTTCTGTTCCTCTTTGTAGTCCAGGTGTGAGTCAACGAAGCCCTCGCACACGATATGTTTACTCGCACATTTGAAGAAACCTTTCTAGGTTGCTTTATTTCCTTCCCCTTCTGTTGCGTCGGGGCTATTTGAAGCTCCACTTCTGGTTCTACCCCTTCTATGGTACATTCTTCAACCTCCTTAGGTCAGCATTTTTATCATCACTGTCATCAGAATCAAGATGCTCGTCATTCAACAATTTGTCAAAACTATCATCCATTTATATGCTATCATAAGGGGCCTCAGTGCATTGGATCTCTTGCCAGTAAATCCATAAATACTTAATCTTCTCTTCGCTCCAGTTGTAATTCTTTTCCAAATTATTGCAAAGAGTAGCCCCAATTTGCTTCGTTTTATCATATTTCCCTATTTTGAAATAGAACTTGAGCCATGTCGGTCGACTATCTCTGTCTAGAATATGGACTAGGTCCACCATTAAATCATTTGCATCCTCCATTGGATTATGTCGCTTCTCCCAGTAAGGTTGAGGACTATGTGTTACCTTGAAAAACTCATTTGATAAGTCATTATCGAGGTTGTAATTCTATTTATCGCAAATCCATACTAGCCCCAGATGAGCCAACTTTGCCTCTAGCAAGTCATGATTCTACTTCTTGGTCATGATCACCATTTTAAAGCTCAACGGGAAGTTGAAAAGTCCTTTCTTCTTAGATTTTCCGCTACAAAAGGTGAATTCAATAATCGATACCTGGCGAAACATTTCAAGGGCTAGTATCCGATCTATGAGACATGTTGGAAGTCGAAATGGCTCCCCGGTGAAGCTGTGCATCCGAATGAATGTGAAATCCTCCCATAGAAACCAGTCACACTTCAGAGTGAAATTATGCATGTACTCTATCTGGTCTGAGGTGAGCCACAAAACACTGCCATCCTCTCTCAAATCTTGCAAAATCAGAGTTAGGAAATAATCCAAAAATGCGTAATAGTCATATGTTGTGGAGAGGAGAGGAGTCCATAGTGATACTGGATTTCTTTGTTGATTTTCATCAAATATTGCCAACCCTATATGCCTTTGGAAGAAGTCAAGGTTCTGATTCAAAAACATGTGCGCAAGGAAGGACAAAAACCTGAACCTATGTTGTGTCTCGTACTCCGCTATCTGGTTCAACATTTCTTGAATGAGGATTTATGTGAAGTCGTACCAGAAAAGAGAATGTTGCCTTTGCAACTGCAATCGCAAACCTAGTTGAAATTCCTCAACATATCTGTTAGTATCTATGCCACAAATAAATGACATCATTGAGAAGGCATCCTTCATGTTCTCCTTGAAACTTTCATGCACTTTGGGGATCGGTATCGTTTTCTTCTGATCATCCTTGGACTTTGAGGTTTCTTTGTTATAAAAATACAGAGCAAGATCTTTGGTTTTCCATATGCTCTCTCCCTTTGCTGGAGTGAATGACTCCATTCTTTCAACCTTAGGGATTTGTTCTAGGATGCACAACATATCCCAGATAGCCTCCTTGCAGATGATAACTCTTAGCTCTCTGCCCTTGATAGTATTAGTAGTCGGGTTGAAATGCTTGATGGCTTCATCGACCAACTTCGGGCAATAGTGCACAAACGAGACCATATATTGTGGGAGCCCACTAAACCAACACTTATGTGCCAAGGAATTTTGGTCGTTATTCCTCTTCATCCTTTCATAGGCTTCCTCCCTGAGACTCTTAGGGTTCTTTACGAGGATGGGATCATGAATATTATCTCACTCCTCCTTAATTCAACCCTAGTCTCTATGGGTATTCTACTTTTCTGCAACCCTTGTATTCACCCACACTGGCTTTTCTGGCATACCAAGTGAAGCATAAGAGACGTTTTTGAAGACATAGACGGTTGATGTTGCACGCATGGCATCATATAAACCTTGTGTTCCCTCACCTTGCATTTCTACTTTAGAACTCTGGGTTGCCTCCATTCTTTGCAAAAATCTGCTCAAAAAGCACACTGAAGCGGTATAAATGGAACCTAAAACACTACGCAAGGCTCTGAACGCAAACCCAAATGAATCCTTGCCTCTTTCTTTGGGTTCAATCCACACTGGAGTAGTGAATCTCATGTATTTACCTCTGCACTTAGCTGCTTCACCATTATCCTGCACAACACTTGGCTCTCTCCGCAATTCTGTGCTTCAAAATCCTTTTGCGTACTCAAGAAGTTTTATGCTTTGTTTAGCTCTTGCATGCGATACTTAGCTTTTTCTTCGATTTTCTGCCCTCAACCAGTAGACAATGGTTATCTTTCTACATTTAATTTGGCATGTACCGCTAGCTCTATTGCTCATGCGAAATGAATTACTTGCCTTTTTGAAAAGACAAGAATTCATAATTACATCAGTGATCACGTCCTTTGGCACGATTTTCTTGAGAAATTGAGTTGCCACTTGAAATGCTTGCTATCCTTTCGCATGCTTTGGCAATTAATATCCCAAAAAGAATAATTAAGCCAAGGTCATAATGAGTACTTAGAAAAGATCTACATTTAGCCTTGGAGCTCAAAATTTTTGGTAGTGTGACACCTCAACATTCGTCCATGCGAGATATCGCTTGGGATTGCCACCAATTCAAACTAATTGATTATCACTCCTTAATCTTGCACACAACAATTCATACATGCAAATGCAAATGGGTTGGAAAATTGAGCAGGCCTTTGGTGGAATTTTCGAGTTAACACTCGATTAGACTCATGTTTATGGTATGCAGGCTACCTCAGATATTTCTTTAAATAGGCCCTATCCTAGCAACAAAATCACACTTAACAATTAGCAAAAATTGGCATTAGGTGATTAGCTAAGATTATCGTTTAGGCAGTTGAGTAGGTTTTGAGTTTGCGTAGAGCTTAGACTTAGGTAGCTGAGCAGAGTTAGGTACCATGAACACCCCAATTAGGCTAGTTTGTAACAATTCCCAAACAAATTTTCTAGGAGAGATTTCATATAGGAGTCTCAAGCGCATGACCAAAAATAAGCATTCTCTGGCTATCATAGTCATGAAATGGGTTCTGGGTAGAGATTGCATTGAATATGAAGACAAGTATCAGGTGAATACTGATATTTTCTCCCATTTTGTCGCTTCATTGCTTGACATTCAAGTCCCTAAGGCTATGATTTTGCATCTGACGCTCCAATTTTTTTTTAAGAAGTACCTCGGGGGCCTCAGAGAGGTGGTGAACCATGCAGTCTATGGCCTGGGCCTTCCTGTTGCAAGTGACCTATGGTGGCACATTGAAGAAGATGCAATGGTACCATGGGTTTCATTCCTGAGTGGGTTCTGACTTCTTTCTCTAGCTGAGCATCGTGAAAGAGCTACTCATGCATGCCACTTTCTATTGTGTTAGTATAATGTGGTGCTATTTTATGACACAAACTGATACACGGATTTCAGGAACCTCGTGTTCCCTTTGCGACTGGTTCTTGGCACTGACGCTACTATTTCGGGCCCCATTGCTGCTGGTGACAACCTTTTTGTTGGTGAAAATAATGCTCCTACCATGGATGATAATGCTTATGCCCCAGATAACTAAATTTTAAAACACTTTTTCCCCCTTTTTGTATAGATATGCCTGAAAAAGGCTTGCGTACATATATAGAGAAGTTGCATAGTATATAGACATACTTTCGAATGTATGGCCTCAGAGCCATTTTGAAATGTATTTATCAAAGCATATATATATAACGAATATACTTGCTTATTTTAAACCTCTTGTGTCTTTTCCATGTGTCTCTGAAATATGGATTGAATGAGCTCATTTTCTATATCATGGGTAGTATTTTCTTTTTTTGCTTGTGCAATAATGGGTTTCATGAATTTCTATGTTTCCTACATATTTGATATTTATTAGAAAGACCAACCGACAAAAACATGAAGGGAAAATAATTACACTATTCACATATTTACACTATCAGAGTAACTGAAGCTTAATTGAACAATTTTAAGTGAATTCCATTAACTGGAATACCTAGTGCTTCTTGTCCCATGTTTTCTAATTCAAATGCATTATGTTGTTTGCATTGAATTATTTTGAAAGGGCCCTCCTAGAGACTGTCAAATTTTCCATGTTGGCCAAGCTTTGCAACCCTTTCATTGAATTGAATTTCAATACTAGGTCTTTGCACTTTAGACCTTGGTCCGAAGCTTTCTTGTCAAACCATCTCTTAACCACCTATTGGCGATTGGTCGTGGATATTAGGGATTTTTCCCTTTTCTCTTGCACTTCCAATAACTCGGCCAACTAAACCTCCATAGCTCTGTTTTCTTCAATTTCCAGGGATTTGAGCAATTGTAGTGTAGGAATCTCCATACAGATGGGTAACAGTGCCTCCTTCCCATACACTAGCTCATATGGAAAAAATTTCAGGGCTTGCTTGGGAGTTATGCGGTCCACCCAGAGTGTTGTCTGAAGGTTCTTGTGCCATTCTTTCTCATGATCTAACCCGATTCTTTTAATGGGTCAGACTAATTTTTTGTTAGTCAACTGGGCCAAACCATTCCCTTGCGGGTAGTAATTCGATGATGTTTTAAAAAATATTCCATGCATAAGTGTGAATTGACATACCTTGGAGCCTAGGAAAGCCTTGGCGTTGTCTGAAATGATAGTCTTTAGCGGGCCGAATCTCGTTACTAGCCCCTCGAGGAAGTCTACAATCTCTGCCTCTATTGCATTTTTCAAGGGTATGGCTTCAATCCACCTCGTGAAGTAGTCTATGGCAGTGAGAATTCACTTGTGGTCGATACTAGAGGTGGGATTGATCATTCCAATGAAATCTAGCCCCCATTTCATGAATGGCTCATCTGCTACTATCGAATTGTGAAGCATTGTGGAATTTTTCCTCCTTCCTGCAAAGAATTGGCATTCTTTGCAGAATTTTATCATGTTGTATGAGTCATTCAATAGCATAGGCCAAAAGTACATAGTGATAGGATTTTGATGGTGGTGGTCTTCGTAGAGAAGTGTCTGCCTTCAAGACTGTTGTGGAAGGTGCCGAGAATTCTCTTTGCTTACTCCATAGTGACACACCGCAACAAAACACCATTGAAATTCCTCTTGAAGAGGACCCCTTCAATAAGTGAGAATTCATTGTTCTACAACTGGTAGAAACTTCTTCTCTAAGAAGGGAGTCTTGGCAGATACTTTTTGGTGTGCTTAAATCTTACTCTATTTGCCAGCCAGTAGCCTTCAGGCTCAGACTCATTTGTTAGGACCAGCTCCACTTGCCCCTCTTCAATTTCCATTTCTTCATTGTAAGCCAAATATTCGCACAACCCTCTTCCTTGGACAGTCTTAGTAGGCTTGAATTTGATGTCGTATTCAAGGATCTTAGTGATCTAATTGGCCCTTTTTTCGATGATTTCTCCTTCCATGATGTATTCGCGCACATTGGAATGTGCGACATAAATAATCACCTTATTGTAAGATATAAGATGTCATAACTTCTTGAGTCCCTTTATAATTGTAAACGCTTGCCTTTCAATAAAGTTGTAGTTCGTGTCATACTCCTTTAAGGTCTGGGAGTGAAATGCTATCAGATTTTATCCCTTTCCTTCATTGTCCTTTTGATTCAAAACAATAACGACGCTTGTCTTGTTGTTGAATACGTACATTATGAAATCCTTCGACAGGTCTAGATTCATCAGTACAGGAGATAAAGAAATAGAATCCTTAACCTTCTCGAAAGCTTCTCTTGATTCTTTTGTCCATTTGAATAATTGATCCTTTTTCAGCATCAGGGTGATTGGTTTAATTATTCCTGCAAAATCAGAAATAAATTTACTTACAAAGTTAACCTTCCCCAGAAAAGACTAGTTTCCTTTTTTGTTGACTGGTAGGGGCAATTCCCCGATTGCTTTTACCCTTTCAAAATCAATTGTGATTCCTTCTTTGGACACTACATGTCCCAGTAATTTGTCTTGTGGTACTCTAAAAACACATTTTTTTAGGTTCAGGGATACCCCAAACTCCTGGCATTTTTTGAAAACCACCTCTAGATGATCAAAGTGGTCATCTTTCAATTTTGAGAATACAGTCAGATCATCTAAATAGATGAGGATAATTTTGTTGACCAATTCGTTGAAAGCGATATCCATTACCTGCTAGAAAGTGGCTCTTGCATTTGAGATGCAAAAATGCATTTTAGTATATGCAAATGTTCCCCACTTGGTAGTGAACATTGTCTTGTGTTGATCCTCTTCTTTAACCCGGATTTGATTATAACCCAAAAAGCCATCTAACAAAGAAAACATCTCCAAACCTGCCACATTTTGCAAGATTGATTCCATGGAAGTAGTGGGTAATGATATTTTAGCGATGCTCGATTGAGGTTGTGGAAGTCGACACAAAGATGAATGTCTCCATTCTTCTTTCAGATCGGAACAAGGTTAGACACCCACGTGTTGTGTTTGATTGGAAACACAATCTTGGACTAGATCATCTTTCTTAACTCTTGCACCATCAGGGCTTCAATCTTTGGATTTATGGGCCTCTGCTTCTAGCGGACGGGTTTAGCACCTTTTGTTAGTTCAATAATGTGTTGAATGATGTCGGGGTTGTATACGCTAAGGTCATCATAAGACCAAGCCATGAATCCTTCATATTTTTCACAAAAGTGCATGAGTTTATCCTTGTCATGTTGTGAAACTTCTTTCTCGACTTAGTTTTCTTCCATCTTTGACCTCAAGATTGAAGTAGTCATGCCTGTTTGCCACAAATTTCCTCCTATCATTCCTCACATCATCACAGTCGAACAGATTCTCAAGAGTGACCAGCCCTTTCAGGAGTTTATTGGACCTCAACTAAAAGATCTTCTCTTCATAGGCTTCTTCAATCTTCAACTGAAGCTGATAAAAAAAATCTCTCGATTGTTGGATAAATGAAGTGATGTGTTCATCACTTTTGAACACTTTCCAACTCTGATCATTATCTAGAATGGAGGGTTGGATGATCACTCGCATAGAGTGTACATTCTTAATCAAGTCAGAGATAGGATTGAATTAAGATCCTATCATTTCCATGCAATCCGTAGTTGAATTCTGCTCCCTTAGCACTGCGTGGATGTTAGAAGATTTGAAACCTTCAATGAGGTCCCATACCTTGTGTCTATAAGACCGCATGCAGATATTCTTTGCAACAAAGATTTTTATGACTTGATTAATTATAAGTTCGAAATCTCTGAACACCATTATTTGTTTGACACCCATCTGCTCTGTGAGGCTTAGACCTTGCACAAGACCTTCATATTCAGCTTCATTGCTCGAGCAAGTGAATTGGAAGCGGAAAGACCTGAGAATCTCTTCGTTGGTTGGAGATGTTAAGAATATTCTGGCACTAGCGCCAACCTTGCATCTTGCACCATCAAAGTGCAGTATCCAAAGCTCTGAGGTTTGTTCGATCACGAGGTCCTTTACTACCTTTGGGATCTCTTGATCTTCATCATAGATTACATAGGTGCCCAACTCGGTAGCATGATAGTTGTTGAAAGGATCAATGTCTATGTATTCGCTCAAGAGGACCTCTTCTTGATCGATCTAGTCTCCAATTACCTTCTCATCTTTGAGTAGCTCGATACCATAAGTTTCTTCCTTGGTGAAAGAAGTATGAGCGACTTCAACGTTGATCATGGCTTCATCGACTACATGTTTCGAATGTAGAGGTTATAATATTATCTTCATTTTAGCTCTGTGCTTGGTCCTAAGGATTAGGTGTGACCAATCCAAAGAGAGGTATCCACCTATCTTTGAGGTGAATTCCTGAGATAGGCAGTTGTCGAACATGGGAGAAACATCTATGATCATAGTATCTTGCAGAACTGTGATGCTGGGGCAGGAGAATAAAGTCAAGGGGAGGTCTTTGATGATACCTACAGTTTCGAATTCGTTTCCATCCAGCTACATAACCCCCTCTTTAAGGGTTCATAGCTAAGTCCTAAGGCTTCCGCTATCTGCTTAGGCATGACTGTGGTGCTAGCACCTGAATCAATCATGGAATTATGTAGTAGTTTCTTCCCCACAATGAGAGTTAAGAAAAAGGGCTTAGGTTTCAGCCTCTCTTCATTGGCTTCAGTCAAAGTCTCCTCTGCAGTATTTGCAAGAACTTTGGTCGGAGGTGATGGTTTAGTAGCCTTTTCTTTAAGCAATTGCTCTATCGGTTGGACAGCCGCATCTTCCTAGAGGGCCTTCTGCAACAATGATTTTTCTCTAGAATGGCTAAGATATCCCAAAGGGATACATTAGTGGAGGATTTTTTCAATTGTTCCACTACATTGAAAGGTGGTGGATTTGGAGGCTTCTATTATTTGGCCCTAGTTATAACAATCTCCTTGCATAGCTACAGTTGTGGAGCAATTGTGGAAGGACCAAGGGGTTGATCTGGGACGCTTCTAGGCTACGAGGTGACCAGTTCACCCATGAATCTCCTATTCGATCAATTTTTGTAGTCAAATTGCACTTGTAGGGTCTCCGACGTGGATGCCTCATACGTGAACATCGCTTCTTCTCCTTCCATCCATGAGAAAAGCGCGTGATCGGGAGTTATGTCATTTTCTTGTTCCAAGGACATTTCTTGCATTTGTGCGGTAAGAACCGCATTCTCCATTTGGGGAGAGGCATATATAACCTCCCGAATTCAATGTGACACCTTGGCTGCACTATTCTGCCACCTTCTATTGTAAATTTCCATGCAGACAATTTTGAGGAAAACAACTAGGGATTGATATCTTCGGCGAGGTTGTTCTACCCTACGGTCAACTCTCTACTCATACTTGTTTGAGCAGCTCCCAGTGGAGTATGTACTGGCACTATTTGGTTAGTCGTATTGGCCTACAAACTTGTGCACGTGCCTCCTTGATATTGGTTATGTTGGTAGGAGGGTCTTCCGCCTTGATAATTTTGGTAGGCTAGTCTTGGAGGAGCGGCCTGGTTACGCTTGATAGTAGTTACTTCATTTTCTAGGTTCCACAACAATTCTTTTATGTCGCTCATCTCATCCTTCAAAGAGCTAGATGTAGAGGCAACATTCTACGGTGCACTTGGATATGTGTACACACATGAAGGAGGTGCAGATGTGCTGGTAGATGGCATCTCCTAGGCGGGAGAAAATACTTCAGGAAATATAGGCATGATGGGCTAAGGCAATAACTTCCCAGCGTCGATTAGATTGTTCTCCGCCTTCACTACTACACTATTTGCTTCTAGTAGTGTAGTTTCGTTGAGAGATTGGATCATCATCGAGATATCGACGTTGATGGATTTCAAGTAGAACATGAATTCCAATTCAGTCGATGGACGGATAGCAGTCTGGATTCTCTACCAAGTCATATGGAACTGAGCGTTGAAGTCAGTCATGGATTCAGATGGGGCCCACTTTGTTATTTCTAACTGATGATATAGAAAAGACCTATCTCCATCATTCAAGAATCTTTCATAGAAAGGATCTCCAAGCTGATCCTAGGTACTGATAGTGTTAGTCGACAGAGTGCGATACTAGTCTAACGCTTTCCCTCTGAAGGAGGCTACGAACAACCTTAGCGCTATGTTTTGATTTGTAATCTCATGCACTAAACACATGTCTGCCACATCTTGCAGATGTTAGGATGGTGTTCTTGAGCCATCTCCGATAAATTTAAGTATAGATTTTAGAGTAGAGACCGAGATAGGGGCCCAAATGGCGGGTGCAACTGGGGCTATGAGGGGACTCGCAGCATCCCAAGCCACATAATTTTTGTTTGCAATTTGCAACATGGTTGGTGGAGGGATAAAAAATTTCACTAGACGAGTTCGGGTTCGAACTGTTACTAGCAGAGGCACTAATAAGCCAGGATTATTCATTGTTTGAGACCTAGTAACAGGTCATTGGCTTATACACCCTCTTTTGATTTAGGTACATTTAATCGATCCCACTGGGCATGCCAGAAAAAAAGAAACTGTTGATGCCAAAAATTAACAAGGTAACAACCTTTATGGGAAACTCAGTTAAAGGGGGGACCTATTGCGCTAAATTGAGTGAACTCTAGGTTTTTAAAGAAGTCGAATTCTTCTATAATTTGGGGGGTGAAAAGGGATAGAAAGAAATGAATATAAAATAAACCTAACTAAGGCGATGCACCAAAAAGTAGATATGGGCACGATAAACCTATCTTTAAGATATTATTTAAGGGTCGTTCAACAATCTGCTATGTCTCATAACAACAAAGATCAAAATGGAAATCTGAACAACTTATTCAATGACATAAAATAACTTCCACATATCTACTAAAAAGAAGAGTCGAAGACATGGTCGTAATCAGCTAGATTATATTAAAATTATAGAAGTATGCGAATAAATTATTCAATACAATAAAGGCACTATATACAACTTTATCAAATAGTCAAGAAACAGAAAGGCAGAACAATGGCACAATCTGCAAATCTTATAAAATAAGCTAAAAACAATACAAGAGGCCTGATCTTTCCACAAATTTCTCTATGAATTATGAACCCTTACTTCTAGAGAAGAAGCAATATTTATACCCAAAAACCCACTTCTTGGTGAGCCAGTAACAGAAAAATATTCCCCGATCATGAGCAATGATGCATACAACAATGATTTCCCCTGGTCATTACAACAAAAAAATATTTGAGCCATGAATGTGGTCACCCTTGAGCCAGATGCATCCCCTGTGAATGATGGCAGTGGTCCCAACAGAATAGAGTACCGACACACGTTACTCACTCCTAATGGCAGTTAGAAAATGTGGCAGCTATGGTGAGGTTGTTGCTTGCTCAATAGTGACACAACGAAGACCTTAGAAGATCCATGTGGCAATAGGTCAGGGTCATTGGTTCATTCCTCCCTCCTTGTGGTGAAAATCTACGCACTGAGGACATGTGGAGGTCTTCCTTCAAAACGACACCACTGGTGGGGGCCGCTAAGGAATGTATATGAATGATGCTACGTGTCATGCGGTCGGGGCCCGATAGGGGAGCAAAAGGAAGGAGCCTTGAAGAGTGTGAATCACTGACACGTGGAGGCATGGTGGGAGCCGTTGGAAAAGCAAAGGAAGAAAAATCTGCAAAGAGCGCTTGGCGGGCACGTGGCATCATTCGCATGAAGCTTTTGCGAAAGGATCTCGATGATGTTTTCAATAGATGAGGCGCAGGCCAATGTTTAGCAAAAAACAAAAAATAACCCAAAGGGAGCTTGGGGAAGTTTATCTTCACACATCCTTATGACCATATAGAGTTTCTTTAGGTGTCTTAAAAAATGTATTCAAACTAAAATGACTCAAATTCGATAAACAGATTATATCAACCTCTATTAACTTTAACAACTTTACCTTCATGAACAAATCTAAAACACTAATGTAAAATAGAAGAAACTACCTTACTCTATTTCACCCATGGTTGCCAAGAAACATCCCAAATCTATCTAACAATTGAATGACATGACATAACACATGATCTCAATCAAAATATCATTGGTCATTTTTAATGAAACAATTGAATGTGTGTAAGCTTGTTGCTAGATATGATGATTGAACAAAATAACTCTACAATGCATATAAAAGTAACATACAATATCAATGAGAAAAAAAAAATTACTCTACCACTAACATGGCCAGGCTAATATAAGAGACCATAAAAATTAGCTTATGGGTTTGTATCATTAGAAAATATAATCAATGGACAAGTATGAAGGTGTCTCTATGATGTACCATACCCATAAAAGAATCTATATGTGTTTGCATGACAATCAATATAATATTCATTCAAAGATTATATCAAAATCTACATGTTCTGTAACAAAATTATATTTCTAATGATGTGCATTAACACTGTTAGTTTGGCTAAGAAATTTATTAATACAAATTTTAAAATTAAAGGATTTCTCCCATTGTTGATACATTTTGTATGAATCATATTATCACCTATTAAATATTTTAATTCATGTTTTAAATCCATGCAACCTTGAATATTTTTGTTATACACCCAATTTTATAATTAAACCTTGTTTTTGTTTACTATGGTATTCCTTCATTAGCTCGTATATATCTTATGGGTCTTATTTGTTATGATTGATCCTCAAAAGTTTTATAAGCATGGCATCCCTCACTTGGCATGTTTTCTTGAGGTGTCTTGTTGTCCCTTCTCTATTCTATGGTTGTGTGTGTTAGGTTTTCAATGGAAGATATCTAAAAGCTAAATGCAGATTTTATCAATTAAACCAGAAATAAAACGCACAAAAAAATAACACAGAGAATTTAACGTGGTTCACCCAATGTGGGCTACATCCACCAAACCGCAGCCATCCAATGATTTCATTAACCAGTGTAAAACCCTATTACAATATCGTGAATAATCGCATTTTCTTATGCTATTGTAACTCTATTACAAACCCCTTATGACCAGCTTTTTAGAAGCTTTCGGATTAGGGTTATACAAAGTTGGGGTTTTCCCTTTTTCGGTAATTCCACGAAAAAGCAGGACAAAAATAGGATACATGAAGAGTGTACAGTATACAATGATCAGTCGCCACATACCAACAATCTCCCATTTGGAGACTGATCAGGCTCCGCACCAAACAATCTCCCACTTGGAGACTGAACTTGGACAACACCGCTGCACTTACAACTCCCACTGGAAATAAGCACCTTGGACCCTGCTACTTTGTTATACTTTAATTCAACCTTGAAGGCCAATCGAAGCAGAAGAGGAGCTCAACTTCTCCCTTATCACCACCTTAGTAAACATATCCGCTGGATTTACATCTGTATGTATCTTTTCTAGCTTTACCTGTCCATCCTCCAACACTGACCGAATGAAATGATACCTCAACTATATGTGTTTGGTTGTAGAGTGCAAGGCAAAATTCTTTGCAAGATGTATAGCACTCTGGCTGTCTGTGAACAAGTAATTTTCAGCCTGTTGTTTTCCCAACTCTTCCATGAAAAGTTGCATCCATATCATCTCCTTTGTTGCCTCTGTGGCAGCTACATACTTTGCCTCTATGGTGGATAAAGCAACCACCTTTTGCAACTGAGATATCCAACTTACTGCTGTCCCACCAACGGTAAATACATAACCTGTGGTACTCTGCCTAGTATCAATATCCCCAAACAAATCTGAGTAAACATAGCCTTTTAAATCTGTATTAGAGCCCTCAAAACATAAATATTTATCCGATGTACCTCTCAAATACCTGAGAATCCATTTCACTACATTCCAATGCTCAATTCTTGGATTACTCATATACCTGCTAACAACTCCTACAACATGTGCAATATCCGGTCTCGTGCATACCATGGCATACATTAAACTACCTACAACTGAAGCATATGGTACCTTGGACATTTTTTCTTCCTCCTCTTGTGTCTTTGGACACATATCCTTAGTCAATTTGACATGACTGGGCAAAGGTGTGCTGATAGCTTTTGCATTCTCCATATGAAATCTCTGCAACACCTTTTTAACATAATCAGCCTGAGATAAAAACAATTTCCTGTTTTTCCTATCTCTTGTAATCTTCATACCAAGGATTTGTTTTGCTGCCCCCAAATCCTTCATAGCAAATGAATTTGCTAACTGTTGTTTCAACTCCTTTATGTGATCCATGTTAGACCCCGCTACAAGCATATCATCAACATATAAACATAAAATAATGTAGCTATTTTCACCTAGCATCTTAAAATAAACACAATGGTCTGAGTTACACCTGTTGTAACCTTGCTCAGCCATAAAACTATCAAATTTAAGATACCATTGTCGAGGTGCTTGCTTCAAGCCATATAAGATTTTCTTCAATCTACACACTAGTTTCTCCTTACCTTTGACCTCAAATCCTTGTGGTTGTTCCATATAAATTTCCTCTTCCAAATCACCATGGAGAAAGGCAGTTTTAACATCAAGTTGTTCTAAATGCAAATCTTCAATAGCCACAATACTTAACATAGTACGAATAGAGGTCATTTTAACAACTGGAGAAAATATTTCATCAAAATCAATACTCTATTTCTATGCAAATCCCTTTACAACTAATCTAGATTTAAATCTTTTCTTAGCTCCATCCTCCTCTTTCATCCTATAAACCCATTTGTTTGCTAGAGCCTTTTTACCTGCAAGCAACTTGCATAATTCCCAAGTCTGATTTTTCAGTAAGGAGTCCATTTCTTCTTCCATTCCATGCTCCCACTAAACCTTGGTATCCACCTGCATAGCTTCATGATAACATTCTGGCTCACTAGCATCAGTTAATAAGATAGAGTACAAAGAGGGAGAAAATCTATCTGGAGGTCTACTTAACCTTGAAGATCGTCTAACATTCACTAGAGTTTGTGGTATTTCTTGTTGTTGTTGTTGCGGAGCATGAGGATCCAATGAAACTTCATTGTTTGGAGTATCATCCAGCACTGCATAATCATTTTCTTTCTTCTCATGCTGCTGCAACTGATCTTTGTACAACACTTTCTCATTGAATATGACATCCCTGCTTCTCACAATTTTCTTATTTTCAAAATCCCAAAGCCTATAGCCAAATTCATCAATGCCATATCCAATAAATATACATTTCCTTGATTTTGCATCAAGCTTGGTTCTATTTTCAGAATCTACATGTGCAAATGCTTCACAATCGAAGGTTTTCAGAAAAGAATAACTCACCTTCTTACCTGTCCATGCTTCCTCTGGAATACCACAACCCAAAGGATTAGATGGACCTCTATTAATTAAATAAAAAACAGTGTTTATAGCCTCTGCCCACATGTTTAAAGGCAGCCCAGCATGCAATCTCATAGTCCGTGCACGCTCCATTATTGTTCTATTCTTGCGCTCAACCACTCCATTTTCTTGTGGAGTCCTTGGAACCATTTTCTGCCTACGAATACCATTAAAAGAACAATAATCTTCAAACTCTTTACTGCAATACTCACCACCATTATCAGATCTGAGACATTTTAACCTTTTACCTGTCTCATTCTCAACCAAGCTTCTCTATTTTTTAAAAGTTTCAAATACATCAGATTTCTGCCTAATGAAATAAATCCATACCTTCCTAGTTGCATCATCAATGAATGTGACATAATAATGAGAGCCACCAAGAGAAGATACCTGAGCTGGTCCCCATACATCCGTATGCACAAGCTCCAATTTCTCATCTTTCTTTTGTTTCCCATCCTTGAGAAAACTAACTCTCTTTTGTTTTCCATAAACACAACTTTCACAGAAATCCATATTAACACATTTTAACCTGGTAAAACATTCTTTGAATGAAGTACTTTCATACCTTTTGCACTCATATGCCCAAGTCTGTTATGCCATAGTGCTGATTCAGAATTCGCAGCAACTATCTGATTTTCTTCCTGCTGAACTGCAGCAACTGTTCCTGAACATTGATTTTTATCTGCAATAGCTAAAGTAGAAGGAACAATATGACCTGTACAAAGATATAAGGTGCCTACTTTCACACCTTTTGCTACCACTAAGGCACCTTTTGTAACCTTCCAATTTTTATCACTAAATGTAACAACACAACCTTCATCATCTAGTTGCCCTTGAAATTAAATTTCTTTTTAGCTTTGGAACGTGCCTTACCTCATGTAGTAGCCAATGATTCCCATTCTGCAACTTAATCTTGATTCTTCCCTTTCCAACAATCTGACAGGGTTCATTATCTCCCAAATAAACCAGCCCAAAATCCCCTTGGACATAATCAAGAAAATAATTTCTATGGGGCGTAGCATGAAATGAAGCCCCTGAATCTAACACCCAAGAATCATCAGCATTGTCAAGAGAAAGAATCAAAGCATCCTCATCAGATTTATTACTTACCACATTTGCCTCTTTATTTCCTTCTTGTTTGTCTCCTTCTTTATTTTTTCGAGACCAACAATCTTTCTTTACATGACCTAGCTTACCATAGTACCAACAATCCCTCTTGTCTCTAGATTGGGACCTTCTGTCACTTGATTTTCCTCGTGACTTCCCATGGCTTCCAAAATTGTTTCTTCTCTCCTTTGTTCTACCCCTGCTTTCTGCATTCAAAACACTGCCTGATGTGGATGTTCCACCCGAGCTTTTCCTACGAATTTCCTCACTCAAAATAACACCAACAACATCATCAAAATTCAATTTATTCGAACCAAAAACAGAATTGCTAACAGCCATTACCAAGCTATTCCAGCTTTCAGGCAAAGAACACAGAATCAAAAGAGCCCTAACTTCTTCATCAAAGTTAACTTTTATAGAAGTTAATTGACTGGTAACCGTATTAAACTCATTTAAATGATCAGTAACTGATCCACCTTCTACCATTTTCATATTAAATAAACGCTTCATAAGAAATACCTTATTCGAAGCGGAAGACTTTTCATATAACTTTGCTAGGGTTTCCATCAACTCTAGAGTTGTCTTTGCTGTTGTAATATTGAATGCCACCGATTGTGCCAGGCATAAGCGAATACTACCAAGTGCCTTTCTGTCCAAAATATCCCAGTCCTCATCCGACATTGTTGTAGGTTTCTTGGTTTTCCCTTCCAATGGCCGCCATAAATCCTTCTGATAGAGATAGTCCTCTATCTGCATCTTCCACAACTGATAGTTCTGCCCATTGAACTTATCAACCTTCAACTTACCCTCGTCTGCCATTGCTCCCACTTAACCGTGAGACTCCCACTCAACCGTGAGACTTTCCTACAGATGATAATCGAAAAACAACCCGCTCTGATACCACTTGTTAGGTTTTCAATGGCAAATATCTAAAAGCTAAATGCAGATTTTATCAATTAAACCAGAAATAAAACACACAGAAAAATAACACAAAGAATTTAACGTGGTTCACCCAATGTGGGCTACATCCACCAAATTGCAACCATCCAATGATTTCATTAACCAGTGTAAAACCCTATTACAATATCGTGAATAATCACAATTTCTTATGCTACTATAACTCTATTACAAACCCCTTATGACCAACTTTTTAGAAGCTTTCGGATTAGGGTTATACAAAGTTGGGGTTTTCCCCTTTCCGAAAGAGTGTACAGTATACAATGATCAGTCGCCACATACCAACAGTGTGGTATCTTTTAACATATTGTGATGCCCCTTCCTGCTTTATTGTGACTTCCTAACACTTATTCTCACTTATTGTTGGTTCCACATAAGCTTATAATCTTGTTTTTCTCATTGCAAAGATAGTATACTCTAATATCTTATCTTTGAACCATGTCCTTTATAATTAACTTCTCTTTATATGGTGCTTCCTCTTGGCTTGTGGTGGTTATATGAGTTATAATGTGCATTTCAAGTGTTGTGGTGGCCTCCTTTTATCTCATGATCTTTGTAGTAGTGGTGACTTTGATTCAACCCATCTTTTACAATATTGTTGTCACCATGTTCTAGTACCTCAAAGTATGGTATATCTTTGTGAATATGCTCCTTGGTATATTCACCTAGTGCCAAGTGGATTTCTTGATGTTACTATAGTTACATTAGGATTTTTATTCCTTATGTTTGTGATGGAAGTGTCAAGCCTACGAAAATATTATTTTCCCTTGTTGATGTTGTATTTACATTTGTAACGTGTTCATCACTCGTGATGCTTAATCTTTATTCAACCCGTTATTCATAAAAATATGGTGGTCTAAATGGTGCCTAGTTTCTTATGTTGTAACTTTAATTGTTATCTTGATCACATGTGCTTTTGTGTTGGATTAGTGTGTTATATGACATGTTGTAAGGAAGAAAGGCGTGTATTAAATACTTCCTATATTAATATTGAAGGGATTGATATGCAAAAAAATTAAAATATGATCCAAAATTATTATCAATAGTAGATGAAAGCATACATAAACTAATAAACAATAATACTGGATAACATAGTGATTTATGTGTGGAAAACCCTTTCATTAGAGAAACATTGTGTTAGTGTAATTAATTAATTATTACACTAGCATAAGTTAACTTAGGTTTTAATTAATCATATTAGTCCTAAGTTGCATTTAATCATTTAATAAAGTTGTTGAGATAAGATTCCCTTCTAGAAGATGAGTTGTCTTTTCCACAACTTATCTCCATCTTGTTATCATTCCCTAGGGAGTTGGTTATGGTTTCTTGTTGTCACATGAAGTGTGATTTGAACACTTTGGCAACATCCTTTGCATTCTAGGTTTAGCACTTGCCTATATAATCAGGCATATGTTCTCTTTGTAATTCATCCATCTATCAATCAATCAATACTTTTTTTGTGGTTAAATATTTCTTCAAACCCTTGTTTGTTTTCTCCATCTATTCTCTTCCTTGTGACAGGTATCCATTTGCATGCAGGTGATCTTGGAGTTTGAAGTTGGTTTTGACAACTTCTACATGGTATCAGAGCTTTCCTGCTGCATGCCTGTTCTTGTTTGAAAAGTTTGGAGCTATTTGGAGCTACAAGGGTTTATTGCATGCCGTTTTTTATTGGAGCCGCCATCATATTTGCTTCAAAAATCCAGTTTTCACTCATTTGCAGGAAAAACGATTTCTGGGTTTTGTAGCCAGCGTCGAAATCTGAACTGGATATCTTTTAGATTTTGCATATCTTACACAAATCTGGAGAAAATCGCAGTTGAAAAAGCGGCGCGTGTCATTTTTCTCCTGACTGAAGGAGATATTGACAGAAAACTTGTTTCGAGCACTTCATAGTGGTGTATGCCATGTTTTCAGATTTGGTCACCTACACAAATCTGAAGTTATTTTCATCATGGAGGCAGATGTAAACATTGGTTTGTGCATGCACTCTTTTTTGTTTGCATGCAGTAGGTTTGCATTTTGTTTTTAATTTATGCATGTTTTGCATATTCTCTCCTTTTGCAATTATTGGGTATTGTAATAAATGAACTGATATAAAGTTCCATCAGGGGGCTTTCTTGCATAATAATCTGATTAGAGTGTGCATGCACTTTGATCTTCATTGTGTTTTGATGACTACTCGCATGGGTTGTAATTTGGTTTCTTAGTATCTTTTGGCCACTATTTTGTCTTAGCTTGACACATATCAGATTCATTTCGGATCCATCTTAGTTTGAGGGCCACTAAATTTGTGGTTAATGTTCTTGAGTCTTTATGGTACTTGTTCTCATGGAAAAGTTTTAGTCTTAGTTTGACATCGGCATCGAGATTCATGGCTTCCAGATTCTGTCATCATCTTTTCATCTACTATTGCTTTATGGATTCCAGGGTTGTTCCAGTTTGGTGTTTTCGAGTGTTCCATGGCATCGGGTCTGCTGTTGCATTATTATGATTCCGATATGGTTTTTTGTAGACAGAAGTATCTTTCCTTGCTTACTGGATTGCGGTTCTAGTGTTACTCCATAGTGTTCTTCCAATGCTTCTTTGCTGCAGTCATCTCATTGTAGGGGGGGTTTGTCCCCTGAGTTTTCCTTCTCTACCTCATTATTGCATTTGTACATGGGTACTTGATCAGGCCTTGTTGTCGGGACCCATTCATGCTTTCTTACATTCATCTTAGTTTTAGGTGCATGCTTATTTAGTCTCCCTAAGTTACACTTATGGGGGGGTGTTAGTGTAATTAATTAATTATTACACTAGCATAAGTTAACTTAGGTTTTAATTAATCATATTAGTCCTAAATTGCATCTAATCATTTAATAAAGTTGTTGAGATAAGATTCCCTTCTAGAAGATGAGTTGTCTTTTCTAGAACTTATCTCCATCTTGTTATCATTCCCTAGGTAGTTGGTTATGGTTTCTTGTTGTCACATGAAGTGTGATTTGAACACTTGGCAACATCCTTTGCATTCTAGGTTTAGCACTTGCCTATATAATCAGGCATATGTTCTCTTTGTAATTCATCCATCTATCAATCAATCAATACTTTTTTTGTGGTTGAATATTTCTTCGAACCCTTGTTTGTTTTCTCCATCTATTCTCTTCCTTGTGACAGGTATCCATTTGCATGTAGGTGATCTTGGAGTCTGAAGTTGGTTTTGACAACTTCTACACATTGTACTCCAAAGCTTGTAAAATATATTATCAAACCTAAAGAATATTACAAAAAAATTGTAATGCAATTCTTTACACGAGTATTTCACCAACAATTAAACTTGCAAGAATTTTGACTGCATTCCAACGACACATTTGTACCTACAAACTCTCATATTAAAACTACTTCAAGTACTAATTTATAGAAAAATGAAAACTTTGGAAACACAAAATTATTTCCAAAACCATATTCTAAAACCCAAAAAATGATGGCTTCCAACTTGGGCACAAGTTTTAAAGTCACACTTGAGAATTTATTACAACCTACTAAAAAATAGTAAGTCATTATTACACAAGTAACCTCCTCGATGCACAAATTGTCATTATTTCCTATCTCAAAATAGATACCACATGATAAAATAATAGATCCTTTTATAGCTAGTCAATATTTCAAAGAAACACCCCTTATTCTTGGCTCTTATGTGTTATAAGATTATGTTATAGGTTATGATAAGATCCCACCAAAGTAAGAAACACAAATATGTTATAGGTAGGTATCTTCAATACATCTTACAACACTCCACAAAGTACCAATATGTGGCATATGATTCCAACTTAAAATTTCATGCCCGTTGTTTTTGATATGATAAGAAAACATTTACAGGGTGTCATACCCTTTACGCATTGAGCCTCAAGGGCCAAAAAAGATCAAGTCCCAAAATAACAAAAAAGAACCACTAACCAAAAAACCACAGACACAATAGACTAACAACCGACATAAACATTAACTAGCATTCTCCCAATTCTGAGAGAGGAGGTTAACAACATCCTCCCCGACCCATTTAGGACCATCATCTACAACCTTTTCCATCTCGTCCTTTAGCACAATAGAGAGGGTGCTAGTCACACAATGGAACAACTTGAAAATGAACTGGGTTAAGCCAAAAAAATTCTTTTCAAGCTTCACCATCGGCTCTAGCAATGCACTGTGATCAACCTCTTTATCCACCATCTTCACAATGTCAGTACGCTCCACATCTTGAGGGTCAGAGGACTGCGAAGATGAGTTCTCATTGAACATTTTTTTGAACTTTGAAAAGTTGCTAGGCCCTTCAACAAAATCCTCCCCCTCTTCCTCAAAATATTCCTCATTCCTATTAACTTTGTTGTCAGACTGCTCCTCATCATAATCTGCACTTTCTTATTATTTTTTTCCAACCTACCAAATCTCTTAATGTTGGTATTTTCAACCCCAGTCTCCACCGTAGTAGCAACCATGGTATCCCCTTTGGAATATTTTCCCACCACATTGTTCCCTCTACTATCAGTGGCCGATGAATCCATCAAACCCTTCCCCTCATCCTTCACTTTCTTCTTTGTAGTAGGTTTGTTGTCAATCTTAGCAGGGGCAGACCTAAGCTCGTAAAGACCAGTCACAACATTAGACTGGGCAATCCTCACACTCCCCTTCAACTTTTTGGTGGTCGGTTTAGGCTTAGGAGTATCAACAGTTGTAAGAGGGGTTTTTCTTTTGGGACCCTTAGACTCAATGAAGGAGATATTGACCTGAGTAGGTGGTTCAATTTCCTCATTGCAGACATCAAAAATAGGTTTAGGCGGGTGGAGCATGAGATGAAAATGATATATCCTCAAGATGAGGCCTTGGTTGAGCAGTAGGGGAGGAGAATCCTTAGGGTTTTGGGCAGTAGATTCCATGCGCTTCTGAACAAAGCTTTCCAAATCAGTAAGTAAGAAAAATGGGAAGCTTAACAATATTTTATGGTGAAGGTGATTCAAAAGAGGAAAATGATAGAAATAGAAAGTTTTATATCTACCTTCTAAGGTGACATACTTCATGAGAGTGAGACAGACCTAGTCCCAAGGCCACGAGATAGATTCTCTCTCAAAGTCGAACTGAGAGCGAATAGGTTTTTCATTACCCACAAAGAAGGCGTTAAGGCTTTCATTGTCCCGAGGCTTAGTGTTCTTAGGGTACTTCTTCTCAGTGCATGACATCCCCATCGCCTGAGCAATCATCTCTTCATTCACCTAAAAGGAGATACCACCCATGGTAACCCTTCTTTCTTTCCAAGAACTCACAAATTGCACAAACAACTTCGGATCATGACCCACCAAGCTTTACATCAAAGGTGCCAACCCTCCTTCCACACAGATGTGCCAAACCAGTGGGTCCTTGAAAAATTTTCCACAATTGTTTGGCTCCATTCTCACCCTATTGCCACCCATATTACCACTCTGCACATTGAAAAACCAAGAACTCTATGAGAGCAAAAGGTTAGAATTTTTGACAAAGTGAGAAGTCACCCAATTACTAATATTTTTAAGCTAAATTAGAATTCCTTGGGAAATCAAGACCGTGTATCAGACACACGCTTGAAAAGTAAAATCCAAAAAGGAAATCCTCACAATCTCATTAATTAAAATCTTTAAACACTTGCGACCAAGTATGCAAAAATTGATGAAAATAATCAGTTTTCCAACCACGTTGCCTTTGCATAAGTACCGATGAAAGTTGGCCATGGGGAAAAATTTAGAATTCCCTAAAGTCCTACTATTTCTCAATAGAAACAATTTAGCCGAATTGATAGGACAAATCACATCATAATTATTTGTCACATCAAATTTGAATTCAAAAATCTGCAAGGATATGCGAGAGCTGAGACAAGACCCCAAAAAAATATTGCGTAAGGCTTGACCAAACTTAGCCATAATTTCTATGTACTCCCCATTACTCCTCATAATTAGCTCTTTAATATCGATTTCCATCCCAATATTCAAATTTTCCACTTGTTTGAAACCTCAGCAATCGAACTCGTCCACAACATCCAATAGACAAGAATGTGGAGCCCCCAAAAGGCCATAGCAATCGCATAATTAGGAATCATCATGAAAAATACATGTGCCCTAATCCTTGAGGATTAAATTAGAATCTCTCCAATGGGTGCCTAAATTAGCCAAAGCATCAACAACTTGATTACCCTCCCAAAAAATGTGGATGGAAACCTTCATATTAAGCTTAGACACCAAATGATTTATATCTAACAATATGTCCTTTGTACTCCATCCCAACAATCTGCCCATATTAATAGCATCAATCCTAGACTTAGAATCCCCTTCAATATGTAGATTCTCAATCCTCATTGTGATAGCTAACTGAATGCCCTTTAGCAGCGCCCTTGCTTCCATAATCATGGAGGATTGAATCCCTATCCCCCCCGAGTAACCAACCAAAAATTTACCCCTGCAATCTCTGATTATACCTCCTATACTTTCCCTGCTTGGGTTGCCCTTGGCAGCTCCATCAAAATTGAGTTTATGCTAGCCACGGTCTAGGGGTTTCCAAACAATCTCTTGTCTAGCCTGGGACTTGGAATTGTCATAAGAATTAGCCTCAAGATTCATATGCCAAGCTTTAGCCATTTTAATTTCCCACTGAGCAAGGGCTTTGTCTGGGGTTTTCCCTTTGAAAATTGAGATGTTTTTAGAAATTATCCTTGATCCTATACCAAAAACCTCCTTAGGGCTCATCTCAATATTCTTGAATATCCTGTTATTCCTCTCTTTCCACAAGCACCAACAGATAATGGGGGAAACCTGGTTCCAGATCTCACATGGTAAGGGGTGAAGGAAGGTCCCAGACCAACCCAAAATAAAGGATTTAATGTCCTTGCTCATAGTCCAATGAATGCCCAAATTCTCTAGAGCTATCTCCCACCCACTAGCAACAAATAGGCAGTGTAGAAGTAAGTGATCCATAAATTCTTCATTGCACTTGCATAACAAGCACCTGTTAGGGATCTAGAATCCCCTTTTCCTTAGATTATCATGAGTAAGGATTTTGTTATGGTAGGTTTTCCACAAAAAAAAATATTTTCGGGATCATGTGTCTGTTCCAAACCTATTTCTAGGGTCCATGTTCAATCCCCTAGCCTGACAACTTATTGTAAGCCGACTTAACAAAAATATTACCCTGCTGATCTTTAGTCCAGTAGAAATTATCCTCCATGTTGATTAACAGTAATATAGTAAGGGAGATTAGGTCATGTAGAGACTTAGCCAAATAACACAACTCAAGAGACAAAGGGTAGAAAAGGATCAGATCTTTCCACCTCCTGGCACCAGGTTGGCCAAGCAAGTAATCACTAATGTAAAAGTTGAAGAAGAGTTGTGCCGACCTCATAAGGTTCCTAAAATTAGAGAGAACAAGGGGGGTGTTCAACAACCAAGGGTCTTCCCAGAATTTGATACTGTTACCATTCCCACCCTTCCATTTCATCCCTGTCCTGAGCAACCCTTACAATCTGCAAATGTTCTTCCAAGCCAAAGAACCTGAAGGATGATCATTAGAGGCAATTAATCAAATATGTATTTTGAAGATACTTAGCATTCATAATCTTGCACCAATCCTTTTTATTCCTCAGCTAGTCCCAACCCACCTTATCCATCAAAGCCTTATTGGTGCAAAGGATATTCCTGATTCCAATCCCACCATAAAGTTAGGTTTACAGACTTTGTCCCATCTAACCAGAGCAAACTTTTTCTTTTCCTCGATCCCTGACCATAGGAAATTCCTTTGAATTTTTTCAAATTTCTCAACAACATATTTGGGGATCTTGAAGATGGAGAGGAAGTAAACAAGGATCCCTTGGAGAGCAACAAAAAAAAGTTATAGTTTGCCAGCATGACTTAGAATTATTGGTGCAAAGGATATTCCTGATTCCAAGCCCACCACAAAGTTAGGTTTACAGACTTTGTCCCATCTAACCAAAGCAAATTTTTTCTTTTCCTCGATCCCTAACCATAGGAAATTCCTTTGTTTTTTTTCAAATTTCTCAGCAATATATCTGGGGATCTTGAAGATGGAGAGGAAGTAAACATGGATCCCTTGGAGAACAGCAGACATAAGTTGTAGTTTGCTAGCATGACTGAGAATGGAGCCTTTCCATCCTGCCAACTTCCTTTGGATCCTTTCAAGAACCGAGTTCCAGAAGGCAGGAGAGGCCTCCTTGACAGTAAGGGGTAAACCGAGATACACCGATGGGAGAGAACCACCCATATAGCCTAGAACAATAGTCACCCGGGTTTGGAGAGGAGTGTTGTTGAAGAAGTAAATCATGCTTTTATTATAATTAATACATTGTTCAAAACAAGCAGCATAGTTATTGAGACAAATTTTCCATTTCCTAGCTTCAATCACAAAGGCTTTGCCAAAGAGAAACATGTCATCCACAAATTGTTGTATTGCAGTTAGATCCAAAGAAGAGGTAGCCTTAGCACCCCTAATAGACCCCTCTGACAATAGTTTAGTTATATTCCTGCTCAAGACATCTGTAACCATGATAAATAAATAGAGTGAGAGGGGATCACCCTGTCTGATACCTCTCCCAACATTAAAGAAAACAAAGGGTTCCCCATTATCCAGAACATAGTACTTCATCGTGGTAATGCATTCCATCAAAAGGTTGACCACCCCTTGGTCGAAATCAAACTTAGCTAAGAATTTGGGGATAAAGTCCCATAACACCTTATCATACGCTTTTGAAATATCCAATTTGAGGGCCATGTTGGCATTCTTGCATCTGTCCATTGAGTGAAGTAATTCATGAGTAGTTATAGTGGCATCCATAATATGACAACCAGGAAAAAAACCCTTTTGGGTAGGGTTAATAATTTTGTCCAGGAGGGGTTTAAGATGATTCACTAAAATTTTAGAAAATATTTTATAAATGGTATTACATAGGCTGATGGGCGTAAAGTTAGTCATTGATTGGGGATCAACAACCTTGGGAATCAAGGCTATAAAGGTGTGGTTCAATTGTTTAAGAAGCTTACTAGAGTTGAAGAAATCTCTAGCAGCCAAGACAAGGTCCTCACCAACAATATCCCAAAAAATCTAAAAGAAGGCCGAGGGGAAACCATCCAAACCTGGTGCCTTATAGGCACCCATGCTGAAAGTTTCCAAAAAAAATTCCTCAGGAGTGATAGCACAAAGGATGTTCAGGTTATCATCCTAGGTAATGGTGGTCGGAAGAGGATCTAGTAGCAAATTGTCCATAATTGGATTGGGAGCCTCAACAGGAGATAAATAAGCCCTCTAAAAATAGTCCACCACCAAAAGACCGATATGGGAAGGTGTATCGATCACATCCCCCTGATCATTATGTAACTTAGTTATTTGATTCCTTTTCTTATGTTTTAGAGCAGAAATATGAAAAAAAGAGGTATTTTTGTCCCCATCTTGTAGCCATTGAACTCTAGATTTATGTTTCCTAAATATTTCCTCTTTCCTTAAAATTTGTTCCCACTCCCTACGACTCTCTCTTTTCTGATTTCAGGTTGGCAGGTTGACATCCCCTTCTTCCATCTTTTTTTAGATGGTCTTCAACTTGTCCCCAAGGGCTCTATTTTCTTGAAAGACATTCCCAAAAACTCTTTTATTTCAACCTTTCACCATATTTTTGATATGTTTAAGTTTATAATAGACCCTGAACATGGGGGAGCCATGTACAAGAATGTTCCACCAATCAAAAACTTTATTTATAAAATCAGGATGGGAGTTCTAGATTAACTCGAACTGAAATGGGAAAGGTCCAACAATAGATCGATCATTCATGACCAAAAACAGAGGGTTATAGTCAAAAACAGTCTTGGGTAGGGCAAGAAGATTAACACTGAGCAGGGTTGTCCAGTTGTGGGGACAAAGAAACCTATCCAATCCGACTTGAATCAATCCATCCCCTAGATGTCAATTGCTACAAGTAAAGGATTGACCCAACAAGTCAATGTCCACCAGGCCAGTAACACTCAGAAAATTCACTAGATCAACCATGTTGTTAGAATAATCCACTAGACCACCACTTTTCTCTGATGGGTATAAGGGAGAGTTGAAATTCCCGACCACCAACCAATGAGACCCCTTGTTATTGTTTATCCAATCAGAAAGAACCTGCCAAAGGGCATTCCTGACATTCCTCTTATTAGGGGCATATACATTAATAATTGACCATGAGCCACTCGGGTAAGAAAAGAAGACTCCCACACTTCGACAATGAAAAATTTCAAACCCATTGATCTTGTTAGGGTTCCATAACACATCCATCCCACCAGACGCACCCTCAACATCACTACAAGAGTAAAGGGCACATAGCCAAATATACTTAGCAATATTATCAAAATTAGCTTTCTTCATTTTAGTTTCCTGTAAGAGTAAAACATCAATCTTATGCTCTAAAACATAGTTTTTCAGCGCAAGTTGTTTATGAGAGCTATTCAACCGACACACATTCCAGGACAAGACCTTCATTTATGACCCTTCTTTGAGGAAACTTCCAATGTACTCTATTTACCAATGGCTATCTCTTTCGTTGTCTCCCTCTGCCTAGTCTATCACTGGTTGGGCCTTCCTAGTTTAGAGTCACCACCCACATCCGCTTTCCTCTATTTCCCTCTTTTCTTTGAGGTTGACCAAAAATCTTCCTCCAAAGTTTTCTCCTGGGTCAAACCCATCGAGTCCAAATCAATTGTCTTATTTTTAACTTTAGTAATCTCTTCCTCCATGATTTTTCCTTCTTCACCTCTGGCCACACTTGGCCCAGCAGAAAGGTTAAGCCCATCAACCTTCAAGGAATCATCAAAATCAACATCCTCTCAAAGAACTCAACCAGGGAAGGGAGCATTAACCCCCTGAACCCCATGGCTGGGTAGTGTTGATGGTGAAAATGACACAAACAACGTTTAAACAAAATATTTCTACTCTATTTCTCCTGAAAAAGAAAGACAACATATAGTAGCCTAACTCCCAAGGTCCTGGTAGTTGGTTCTCAACTGTCTAGTGTCACTCAATTGGTCCATGCAACTGTAATATTCAAGGGACCTGTGCTGGTAACAAGGAATACAAGCAATGACTTATTCATCGAACTGTTCTTAATAAATAAAGGGGGTTTTAAACAAAAGAAAAAGATAGATCAGGGTGTACATCAGTAAACATGAATAAATCTTATCTAGCATCCAGACATATATCTTCAACAATGAATGTTTTTCCAATAGATCAAGAAAACCATAGCACAATACAATTTACAGAATAATCCATACTATTGCATGCATCTAAGGTGCTTAATTTAACGTCACAATCACACATCATAAATA
Organism: Sequoiadendron giganteum; assembly: GCA_007115665.2. Classification (NCBI taxonomy): domain Eukaryota; kingdom Viridiplantae; phylum Streptophyta; class Pinopsida; order Cupressales; family Cupressaceae; genus Sequoiadendron; species Sequoiadendron giganteum. The sequence goes on from CM021103.1 coordinate 314,138,711, forward strand.
TTTTAAAGATTCCAAAAGAACACACTCTAATTCATCACCAAGATCATAGATCAACAGACTTCAATAAATTCAATTCACAGATAATCTAATGAAATAATCCTTAAATTTGGTTTCTTCTAATGACTTTCATCACATAAGAAACACTCATGCTTTAGCACAATCACTGGCATACAAATAGATTATAATTCATCAACCTTATCAAGTAAAATTCAATTCTAACATCATATTGCGTACAAAAACCTGTAATTATATTCAACTGTAAATAAAGTAACAAAGTATCTCTGCAAAACAACTACGAAAATTCTATCTCCTACTATCAGGTGGCTAATCTTATTCTCATCAGCCGACCCTTACAATATGATACCCCAAGGGTATTTATAGATATACAAAAATCTGAAGTCCTCTCTATTTTAGGTTGATCCACCTTTTTAGGGATTAAAGTCTTCTTGGAAACTCAATTAAACTGGAAGAAAATAATGGAGGAGAAAAGAAAGCCATGCGCCCACAAACTTCCAATTGTGCATGCAAAGAAGAAAAAAGAAAACCATGCATGCATGAGGCTACCAATTATGCATGTGAATCCTACTTTGCAATGTACTCGTCATAACTAGAGAAGACTTGTTGAAGCACCTCCAAATCCAGCCCATCAACCCAACTGTCTTCAAATTTGATCCTTTCTAGCTCTGCAGCAGCAAATCCTCTCATGTCCTTTAGCTTGGTCAACTCCCTCTTAGCTGCCCTTATCTCTTCTTTAATATCCATTAATCGATCTAACAACAGATCTTCACCATCATCTCCTTTTTGCATGACCTCTTTAAACCTATCATCCCATTTTTCCTTTATTTGGTTCAAAGGAAGGCCCTCCTTTACTGGTATATTAACATTCACTATGACAACAATAACTGCTTCCAACTCCTCAAATTGTTCATTTAGATCCTTAACAAAATCTTGAACTTCACTTTTATGCTTGTATAGAAAATCAGACCTAAATCGAAGTATGTTGGACGTCTTTGACAAGAAATCTTTATTGCCCTCTTTGAGTATTAACTGTTCTCGAAGAGTGGACTTTGAAAATTTTCTAACCTCCTTCAACTTCTGACTGTATCCTCTGTATTCCTCCTCCTATTCTCCCAATACTTTGACATACTGGTTCATTTCCTCTATTAGCTCCTCAGTCATTCTATGGACCTCAAAACTGTTGTCCAATACTTCACTTATTTCCTGATTTATCTTATCAGTCCACCTATCCAACATCGCTGCCTTACTCCTTACCTATACCAAATCATCCACCTCTTTCTTACTAAGAAAAACTGGTGTTTCAATGGTGTCAATTTGTTGTGACCTCGGAGTAGAAACACTTTTCAAGAAAGAATACAATTGATCCAACTGAGCCTTAAGCTCATCATTTTTCTGCTTATCTTTCATCATTCTGGATTTAGTGGACAAAGCTACCACATCTATTAAATTCATCTGCTGATCTCTGGTGGGTCTCCCCAAGTTAACAATAGCCAACTGGTAATTAGTAATTGCATGTCTCCTACATCTTTGTCCATCATTGGTATGGCACATTCAACAATAGTTTCTCCCCGGTCGGTGAGCCTAGTGGAATGTAGGATTTTGGCCTTCTTCTTGGGCCTTTCCTTTTCAATTTCCTTCATCATATCATCCCAATTGAGAGGCTATGAAGGTGTCACTGATCTCTTCTGAAGATCCAATTTTAATCAAGTGGGAGCACCTGGAGTAGTGGTCATTATAGTTGAAGAAGAAGCAACAATAGTAGTAGAGGGCGGTTGCACATTTACCTGAGGTTGAGAATCAAGCACTTGTTTCTCTTGTTGTTCTTGCTCCACATTTGTCTGAGCAATATTTTCAGCTTCCTCTCTATCCTTATGTTCTTGTATCCTTTTCTCTTCTTCTTCCTTTTTCGACTTTTCTTTTTCTAATCTCTTCTTCTCCAGTTCCTGGCTTCTCTCTTCCTCTAACGCCTTAAGTCTCTGCATCTTCCTTTTCCTTTTGTTGCTGCTTGATCAGTTCCTCAACATCTTTCTCTTTTTGCACTCATTCTGCTTCCTCTTTCTCTTTATAAGCCTCTTTAGCAAGCTTCAACTTAGCCACAAGAACTTCTCTCTCTCTTCGCTGCTTTGCCTTTTCTTCCTCCAAATCATGAATTTTCTGTATTAACTCCAGCTTATCATTTTCCTCTTTGATCCTAAGCTCCTGCTCCTTTTTCCTTTGCTGCTTTTCTATTTCATCAGCTCTTTATTTGGCTTCTACCTATTGTTGCTGGAGTAAGGCATCAGCTTGTGCCTTAGCATCAATTTTCTTTTGCTTCTCTATGGCCTTTGCATGTGCTTGAGCATCCGAGGCCTTCTTTGCCTCCTCAAACAAGGCCCATTGATCTTCCTCAGTCAGTACATGTTCAGTGTCCTCCTCTAGAGGCATATTTTCTTGTGCATCCTTCTTTAACAAAGTCTCATCAGAGTCCGTTCCAACATCATGGATCCCCACCTCTTCTCCTTTTCCCTTCAAGATCTCAGCTGTATCATAAATAGTGCCTCTTTGCACCTCTTCACTTTGCTGCTTTGTAAGTGGGACTTGAGTAGAGGACTCACCTAATGCAGGTGTTGAAGCAACAAGTCATTTTTGGGCCTCCTCCTCCTGTGCCTCTAGTTCATCTTGAGTAGAGGCTTCAAGCTCAATCTCTTCAATGTCAGGAGGGAAAAATTCCAAGGGCTCCTTAGAAGGAAATTTCCTCTTGATTCTTTTGTATCCCTTCCCCTTCTTAGGAGTTGGTTCCTGAGGAGTTTTGCTTCTTAGGACAGCCCAGTGAATACTTCTATCCAAAACTGGCCTCCCTATTTGCTTTATGTCAATGGTCTCCTCACCATCCCAGTCCATCGGATCCAAATTTTTGGTGCCAATATTTAATGCCTCGTATGATGGATCTAACACCACTCCATCATCTACTAATGTGTCAGGGATATCATCTTTGATCCCAAATTCTACCATGAGTGCAATGGGTAACCTCTCATAATTTTTCTTCTTGAGGTCATACTCATCTTGAAGGTCACTCCAGAAATCTTCTAACAAGTTGAAATGTTTATTAAAAACAAAAGGTAGCAAGGCATTCATTTTCTTCCTTGGGTGAAAGTACTTGCAAGCTGTGTACAAACCTAGTTTCAGATGTATCAACTCACTGCACACTACCTTAGCTCCCACTAGATGTTGACAACTGTATTCACCCAATTGCATGGGGAACTTATGACATCCTGTTTTGTGCTTCAATCCAAACCGGGCATTAACCCCTAGAGCTTGATATACAAATTCCATTAGAACTATCCTATTGCTACAAAAACTTGGGAGCAAGTGGGGATGACCTTTAAATCCATCCAGTCTAAAATAAGTGAACTTGGGGTATTGGATATACCAACATCCCCATTCCGTGATAAACACCATAGCTTCTTGGCTCAGTCTATATCCTGCATCTCTGTTAAGCTAGTTAATGATTACATATAGAAATGCATCATTAACCCTTCTAAATTGTGTTTCAGATACTTGTAGAGATAACTGATCATAATGGTCCCACACTTTCCTTTGTCCATCTACCTCTCCCAATATCCCCATTCTCTTTAAACCTGAAAATATACCTCCTCTAGCTGCAACATAAACAACATAAGAAGTCATAAAGAAGCATTTAGTTTCCCATATCCTTGTTAACTGGTCATGAATAGCATCTGAGACAACCATTGGCCAATCAAACTGTTATTTGCCATTAAAGATGGTCTGAATCAAGGGAAACATCCACTCCTTGAAGTGAAATGCATCCCTCTTCCCAAAGACTCTAGACAACATCATGATCAGGTCTGATACTTCTTTGTAGAATTCTATCCTCTTTGGTTGATCATGAAGCTTGGTCAGAGACTTCTTCTCTATTCTCAACCATTTCTTGTTCAAGTGAGCTTTGTTGGCCTCCTTGTATTTGCTATATTTCTCTAAAGCTTCTGCCTCCTTTAACTGTACCAGGTTCTTTGGATCCGGGACACTAAACATGTGTTGAAACATTTGAGGAGTTAAATCAATAATAACATTATCCTGTGAATCCATACACTGCCCAGTGGCTGGATTGTAAGCTCCTGTTGCTGTCATAATCAACTTCGGGCACTGGATAGATAGAGGAAATAAGATGATGTGAGCCAAACCAGACTCAACTATTCTTTGAGTTCTCCCTGTTATATCTTCAGCAAATGTTTCCGAATACAGCTCCCCAAAATTGTATGAGCCCAGATTGGTGTCAGTTATATCAGACCAATCTAATTGCACTTTGCTTGCAGTGACAACATGACCCCTATGATTATACCTCAAAGTATAAGGTAGATGCTTCGGCTTTATCTTCTTGGGCTTAATTGCTGCCTTTGATGTTTCTGCAGGCCGATTCCTTTGGGAGGCTTCTCCTGATACTCCTGACATCCTTTAGCTTTCCTACAACAAAAACCCTAATTAGATCCTTGAATAAATATCACAAAATATGCTTTAAAACCTTACCCTTCATATATATATCGAAGGCATAACCAAACATAAAACATTCTAAACAGTCTCCTTTAAAACACTGTCGGGCTTGGGGCCAAAACCGTTATTGAGATTTCAATAATAACAAGTGGGATCGGAGTCAGAACTGTCATGGTGATCGAAACTGGAACCAGAATGGAAACTGATTTGGTTTCTTTCAGATTTTCTAATTTCATATTCAGTTTCGGTTCTGCTTCTGCTTCCGCCTAGGTTATCGTTATTTTGAAAGAAGGCTTCTCACTATAAGCAGAGTCAGAGACGGGATGGAAATGGAATCGATACCTATTGGAAAACATGGTTCAAAGTCTAGATTGATTCCATTCCCGCTTCTACCTAAAATAACCATGACATCATAAGTGTTTTTTAACAGTTTGATAGATAAATCAAAATGAAAAGGGGCTTAAATATAACCTAATAAGACCATCCCCATATGACCGAGAGGCAATTGTACTTTCTAGGGCATCATATTTAAAAAACACAAACACAGAAATGTGTAAAAACCCTAAACTAAAAACCTCGATATAAAAACTAGGGCATGAATTTAACCATATTTATTTAACCAGATTGAATGCAAAACAAGATTCCTAAGTAAAAACAAGATTTAACAAACCCTACTCACTGTGGAACCGTAATTTAACCTACGCATTAAAAACTAGGGCAACACGATGTGATCACGACTAAAAATGTGAAAACGACCATGTTGAAAATAAAGAAACTAGATACAAAAGCAAAAACGAAGACAAGAAATCCAAACAAACAAAGAAAGAAAAACAAAACATGCAAACTTACTGAGAATCACGAACTTTCCCAAAGCAAAACAATCCAAAACGAACAAAAATGGAAAACGCAAAAGTAAAAAGAAGAACGAGAATAGAAAACCCTACGTCGAACGCAAATAAATAGGCTAACCTCCTGAAGCAATCTACGCGCAACTGTCTCTTTATCAATTGATTCACTAGCCCAAAAGCTTCACTACGAGTCTGGTTCACTCTTCAATCTATTAACAACAATGGTAATAACTATGCGTTAATCCCTAATTAAGGTAAAACTCAGAGTTTCACACATGCATGGCACCTGTCATTAATACAATAAATGTAGTAGAGCGGAGTCGGAACTGCAGAAAGAACTGGCCCATTACTGCCGTGTGACTTCAGTAAAAGTCAACGACGGAGAAATGACGGGAGCGGAATCGAAATGAAAACTATTTTGGAAACTTTGTTTAACTTTCGAACTTGGTTCCCATTCCGGTTTCGGCTCCGCCAACAAAGAATAAAACAAAACCAAACATAAAAATAAAACAAAAAGACCGAAATAAGAAAACTTAACATACAAAACCTAGTTTAAAACGAAAGACCAAAAAACGGAGGCAGAGGTGCGATGAAAATGGATTTTGAAACTTTGAATAAATTATGACTTAACTTCCACTCCGGCTCTGGCTCTGACAAAGACAAAACAAAAATTTCAAAAGAAAGACTGTCAGGATGGGGATCGGAATGAGTTTTGAAAAAAGTTTCAAAACCCGATTCAGTTTCGGTTCTGCTTTCGACAGAATAAACCAAAGAAAAACAAAGTGTTGGAAAAGAAAGACTCCAAAATTTTTTTGAAAAACAACCAAGGATAAAAACATAAAGGGGGGCCCATCTTGACCAAGGCAAAAGATGGGATGGATGCAAGGCATAACAGGTAGAACCTCGATCAAAGCAGGGGCAGCAGGAACGAGAACCAAATATCCATAGGAGGCTTCCTTCCCAATAGAGTGACCCATAGTGTTAACCAAGGGGTCAACCAAATTGGGCGAGACAGGTTTGGTTAGGGATTCAACAATCTTTAGAACGTCCCCTTCAAAGGGGTAGTGGTCTTCAACAACAGACTCACCAGGGTTAGGCACACGATTAAAAGAAGATTTGCAGTTGAAGATTAAGTGGCCATGTTTAGCACATTTTTGGTGCTACAGAGTTCTCATAACAGACTTGTTGGTTCCATGAACCAAACTTAGAGCATAGCTTCACAAAAGTGGGTAGAGATTTATGCACTTCAATATTAACACAAAAACAAGCAAAAACTAACTTGGATTTGGACCGGGTTGGAGTATGAAGTTATGAACTAGCCCAAGGTATTCCCAATGCATTTGAAAATGGATTTTAAATAATAATATGGAAAGTCTAATATTAATTATGAGAAAAATATAAATAATTAATAAATAAAATTGGGAACTTGCGAAGGTGAGATCCCTTAATTCCCAACGATATTGTTGAATACCTTACAAGAGCTAAGGGATAATATACTATCATGAGATAAATTTATAGGGGCCAAGAGGCTAATAGAATCCAAACCCCATATGAATAATATGAAGGCCAAAATTCAATTTTTTATTACTTCAAAAGGTTATATAACTACTGATACAAGGTTTGTTACATATGAGTTCTCTTGAAAATCAAAGATATATTTATTACATAAGATGTTTCTTACATATCTTAGAGAGTACAACATTGTAGAGAGAAACATGACATATTTTCCTTTAAGAATTAAATTGCAATTGATTTTTGGTTGTTGTAGAAGCTTTTCTAACCTAACTCCTTAAAATTGTCCTCAAACTCCATCATGTTGTGCGTATGAATAAGGTATGTTGACTTTACTTTGACAACAAACTTGAAAAGTGCATCCTTGAAAATATTAAAATTACATCTAATAAGGTCCAACAATTGTTCCTCATCCCCCTAGATACTTTCAAGATGGTCAATTTTTTATGACAGGTGTCTTAGAAGTGATAAATTTTATCCAACTAATCCCTGCATGAATATAAGACAAGTGTAAAATTGCTTGTAACTACCTTGATGGGCATAGGAAGGTATTTTATCCATTATGGAATGGAATTGCATCATCAATTCTTCTTCAAGGCTTAGAAATTACCTTACTTATTTCATTTATATCTCTCCCATGTTGCATCGTTCAAGGTATGTTTGATAACTGACTTTCTATACTTCAAAACCACTGGCTAGGTCTTTTCTCGTTACATGTCTCTTATTTCTCATTGGTAATCTATTATCATACCTAGTCTTCCCTACTTTGACTATCATCACAATTTTCTCTAACATGCTTGTGAGATATTCTCACCATTCACTATCACTAGTCTACACTACCTCATATATATTCATAGGCTTGTTATAATATGTCACCATTAGATCATATACCCATTAAGCTTATTTTGTTTTCTAACAAGGTTTGTTCCCCTTGATTCTTTGTATATATTTCATGAGTGAAAGAACCACCTACTCGCCCTTAGGGCTTCATTTCTTGGTCTATCCTATCTTGAAACATAGGTCTTCACTATTATGGCATCATTTTCTAGATTTCTTAACCATCAAATTCTCTTTAGATCTCATAATTGGAAATAGGCATAGAATTTTAAATAATCTTCACAACTCTCCTTAGTGGTAACCCACATTCCACAAGTTTGTCATCAAAAAAATAGGTCACTTCCCTTGTGCTATTTGTAAAATTTCATTTGACTACAGTTGACTACACTATCATTTACTTCCAACGATGTCATGTATTTTATACCTATGATAATTATTGCTCATTGTTTGGTTGTGTATAGACTATCATTTGTAGATTACTCTTTAAATACCATGCATGAATCTTATATATAGTCTTCATTGCCTTATCAATGTTCTTTATGGACTATCTCTTCATATATTTCCTTGTGATATTGTCACACATCAATAAGTGATTCAAGTTTAAAAGTTGGATTAGTGTTGGTTGTTTCCTTTATAAAAGTTTGGCATAACTTTATATTTTTACCCTATCATTTGTAGATTACTCTTTAAATATCATGCATGAATCTTATATATTCTTCACTACTTATCATTATTCTTTATGGACTGGCTCTTCATAAATTTCCTTTTAATACTATCACACATCAATAAGTGGATATTCATTTCTTTCATACATATTATCATGCCTACCAACAATATTGTTTAACTCTTAAATCATTCTCATACAATATTGATACCACAAAAGACTAAAAAAATCCTTTTCTTGACTATCATACAATTTTTTAGCATTGTCATACCACTATGAAACAATCATAACATTTGATAAAATAATCATGTATAGATCTTTATATTGTCATCTAGCAATCCTTATACATACTCAAGGTATTGAGGTACTTACATAGTTAGCAAGCCTGCTCATTGCTCATTATCATTCATAGGCATTGCTTATTGGTTATGATTGTCTTTTAGTACTTTAATACTCCACACCTTGACAATATTAATGACTGTTGACTTGTGGCATTGATATCACTGCTACAAATTATCTTGTGATTGTGTAGACTATCTCTTATAACTGTAGTCTTCATAGATTATCATTGGTTTTATGTCTACACACTATCATGCATGATTTTAAGAAACCTTACTACCTATTTACACATTATACCACTATATTCATTATATACCCTATCATTGTTCTTATGATTTACCACTTGATACTAACAATACTTTCCTAACACTGCTATCTTTATCATAGAGCTTCATGCAAGGCCTATCTAGAGTTTGATGAGTGTTAGGGTTAGACATACAACAACCTCTTCTCACTATTTACTATCATCTATAGGTTTCCTTTTGAAATTGTCACATGTAGATATCTTCATAGGCTCTTTTTTTGATATGTCATCATACACTCTCCTTTACTTGCATCTTCCATAGACTCCTTTTACCTCCAATCCTATAGATAGCTTTACATAATAGTATTCATATATATTACATTATATTATAACATTGACACACATTCTTGGAAGAGATTTCATTGGTTTTATAATTATTTCATTATCTTCAAATATTTTAATAGTATCATTTAATTTCCCTTAACCCAATATCTTTTTTTTTTGATGGAGGTCATCCACAAATTCTTTTTTGCTACTCGATACGGGAGCACGAGCCTTCTTGGGCTGAACCTCTTCGACTAAGAGCCAAGGCCTGAGGGGTATCCATTCCGCCAAATTCACCTGGGGCACGATCTCAACCTCATCCCTTTTTCGGTGTTGAGCCTTGCACTTAGCAAGACTTGATCCCTGGTGGGAACCTTTCAACTTCACCAGTAGACCAAGGGCCCATTGACAACCTAATATATTTTAACTCTTGATACAATAGGAGATTGAAGATGACGATACAGGTTCTTAAGGTTCAATATATGTTTGATAATGATTTAAAGAACCTTGAAAATTCTTAGCAAAACAATAATATGCACGTCTATAATATCACTATGCTTTATTTATTGTCTTGAAAATAATCTTCATGACTAGACTACCCTCTCTTCACTGGCTCTATAGACTATTATTTATGATATTTAGTTATCATTGTCCTTCATGAACTCATATCATTGACATTGATAATCACTACAAAATTTGTTAACAACACTTCCCTGTGATTACTATAATCACATGAATTGTTCCCTTCATTTGACCACATTTATAATTTCCTTTTTCCTTCTATGAAAAATAACTTGATGTTATCTTGATAATTCTTCTTCAAATTATTGGGGGTTTGACATACTTGGTAGTGGTTTGAAACACTATCCTACACCTTTTTACTGAGGCAATAACATTTGACATGCCTTTTCAATACACAAAACTATTCAAACTTAATAATATTGTGATAGTCATTTCGACTACAGGTATGAACACTTCATTTTAGGGCTTTGATAGGGCTAAGATAAATTGCAACTCATCTTGAGTTTTAGTAGTTACATGCATAGACCAATTCATCAAAAAAATTCTTCCCCTACAACACTGTGATGGCATCATAATACCACATAAGACTATCATACAATCATCTTAATATTTTATGTATTGGATCACACTTTCATACATAAATCATTGCCCTCAAACAGTGTCATACAATAGTCTTGTATTAAGGATATTCTAGATGTCATTGAAGAGAAACTTCTCTTCATAAGATCTCACTATATTAGTATGTACGGTTTGATGGTTGTGCTATGGTTAGGTGAGTGTAATATCTCAATTAAATTATTTTGCAAATACTAGATAAATTATCAAATTAGGTATCTTTTAAATTGCCCCAAACAACACCACACTATGTTTAAATGATGAAAAACTGATGAGGAAATTTTATTCACTGACATAATCAAGAAAATTCATCATTTTTCTGCTGATAACATCATCCAACCACAATGCACAACTGTTGTGCAAAACTCAAGAGAAATTGCAAACCAAAAGCTACTGCTGAAAACCCAAATCACCATCTAACTCCAAAATTTAAGATGTTATTCTAGATAGAAAAATACATTCAGGAATGATTTGAAAATCAATTATATTCACTGTTAATAACAGAAACACCAATTGCTAACCCAAATGCAAGCAAACCCTTAGATTTCCAAACTACACCAAATAGTGAAATCAGGTACAATGAAACTTCAACTATAATCTTAAAATTCATCATAAAGCATTGTGCCAATGGAAAAAGCATGAATTGCTTCAGATAGTAAAATTTTAATACACTATTTTTCTATTCATGACAAAAGTAAACAACAACCCAAAAAACCTATTGCAATTTGCATAATGAGAAAGGGAAAACAAACCCACAAATTGCAACCAAAACACTATATCTTCTATTAAAAAATCATCAACACTCTAAATAGAGTTTGGGAAAAATAAATACATGAATAAAATCTAATAAAATAACCACCAAACTGATAACAACAACAATCTAAAACTATGCCAAAATCTAAGCACTCCAAAACACAACCTTGCCAAACAACTCAACCAAAAATCCACATAAAATCCATCTTTCAACACCAATGCAACTCCTGTGTGAAGTCACACCTATAGAACCTCAGAGCCACTGTCCTTGAGACTAAATATCCTTGGTTTTCCAGCCTTAGAGATTATTCACACAATGGTTTATCAACCTTTGCAAGAAGAGCAAACACCCAGCCAAAATTTGCAACAAGAATCTCCCAAAATGAAGCCCAAATTCATGTTTTATTGAAAAATATTCAATTTCTAAGTTAGGGAACCAAAAATCATGACCAAGAAGAGATTCCCTTTTGCATGTAGTGCATGTAACCTCCGGTGCCAAGTGAAAAAGCAAAAAATAAGTGCACCCGAGTGAAATAATTAAATATTTCCATTTTTTGCATACTTCATAAGCCAATAAAAATCAATTTTGCCTTTTTCCAAAAAGCCACACCCAAATTGGCTCAATTAAATATTTCATAAAAAATTGACAATAAACCTCCCAAATTATCTTAATTAATTCACCTTGAGAAAATAACTTTCTTGATTTCGCTATAGGACTTGACTTGCTATTTTTGAAAACCTGGATTACTAAAAATAGTAATTTTCTATTTTTAGAAATTTCAAGAAAAGGAACATTACAGTGAGTTTGAAAGGGACCTAAGGAGGACTCTCTATATGCTTTGACACAAACATAAGTATTGAGATCTTACACTTTTGGACAATGTTTGAATAGTTTATAAGTAAATATATTCCATAAGAGAGGTTTGGGCTCTTTCTATGTTGCTTAAGGGTTTTCTCAGAACTCAACATTTCAAATGAAGCCTTACATCTTAAAAACAAAATGCAGGTTCCTTAAATGTCTCCACACAATATAACATACCTAGTAAAATATATAATATAACCACATAGAACTTCCATCCCAAATACATTTGGGCATGTGGAGATGGTTTGGTGTAAACCCTTAGAATCTCTCCTCCATGCAATGCACCATGTTCCTCTTTCTAGTCCTGCATCAAGGTAGCATCCATAAAAAATATGAAGGAAGATTCTTACAATGCCAAACTAACCCTAAGATCCCAAAATAAAAGGTTTTAAAAATTTATCCAAAAAATTCTCTCTAAAACTAGCATACAAATTTGATGAATATTTTGAGGGTTCTTTTAGGCACCTAAGACCTTGAAAATTATTTGACACAATAATATAACATCACTTTATTCTTTAAAAATGCCTAAATCCTTCATGTCATAACCAATCCATAGGGATTTTCTAGAGTGACATATGCCCTTTCCTATAATAAAATTGATTAGTTTGAGTCAAATGACCAAAAATAATCATTATTATGGTGACCTCTCAAGGGTTTTTTCTATTAAACAACAAGAATCAATGACCTTAAATATCCATTGGGCATAAGAGTTAAGCACAAACCTGTTAACACTTATTTGTAAATACCTTAGACTTGGTTAATTAGATGAAATGCCATCAAACAACAAACAACAAAAAACCAAAACTCAAAAACAACCACAACAACAAACTCTTAACTATAGACATGTGCAATCAACACTTGGATAAATGAAAAAATTACAACTACCATATGCAATAACACTTATTCACTAAAATAACTAACCTAATATGTACAAAGATTTGAAAACCAACCTCAAAAGAAATATTTGAGGTGTATCCCATTGATGGGGATAAGAAGAACTTCACCATTTATTTTAGAGAGTTGGAATGCATTAGTCTCCTTATATAGTCAGTGAAGATGTACATTCCACTCCAAATGGCATTAAATCTAGTGTGTCTCCTAGATTTTTCTCTATCTTCATCATATTTTGAAATCAAATCTCCTTCTTGAAGCACCCTATAAACTATCTTTTTATGAAATTTATTCTTAATTTGTGCTTGGTGAGCCTCAAGAGTTTGTATTGATTGATATCTTACCTCTTCTAGCTCCATTAACTCAACCAAACTCACTATCATAGCATCATTTTCTAACATTTCCAATTGTTGGGAAATTTCAAGAGAGGGCAACTCAAGTGACAACAATTTTTTTTCTTCTCTATCATATGCCGACATGAAAGGAGAGTTGTCAATATCCCTCTTTGGTGTGATTATATCAGCCTAAAGAGTTGTGCTAAGCTCGGTGTGCCAAGTTATTTGGTTGTCTTATATAATCCTTTTGATGATCTAAATGAGGTTCTTATTGGTAGATTCAACCAAACCATCACCTTGAGGGTAATAGTTTGAAAAAGTCTTCAAATAAACTCCATATTTGAAAATCCACTCACTAATTTGTGTGCCAACAAAAAATTTAGTATTATTAGTAAATAACGAATGAAACAACAAACCTTGTTATCAACGCATCAAGGAAGTCTAAATAGAAGATTTAGTAGCATCCTTCAAAGAGATATATTATGTCCACCTTGTAAAGTAATTAATTATCGTTAAACCCACTTATGAACTCCATTAGATGGTGGATCTATCATACCGGTAAAGTTTGAACCCCACTACATAAATGACTAGCCTATTTGGATGGGGTGAAGAGGAAGAGAAATGGGTCTTTTTTACCTGTGAAGTAGGCACACTCCTTAGAAATTCTTACCCATTTATGATCATATCTAAAGGGATTAGGCCAATAGTAACTAGCCCTCATGGTTTTAACAACAATTATTCTTAGTGAATAATGACTCCTTGGAAGGCTATTATGAAACTCTTGAAGTACTTTATTAGTTTGATTTTTATCAATACATGTTAAAAGGGATCCATTAATATATTTTCTAAACAAGATGTCATCAAAAACAAAATAAGGTATATATTATAACCCGAAATACCTTCTTTTTATGAGCTCAGACCTTGTGGGTACTCACATGTATGTAGAAAAGCAACCATATATTGATACCAATTACTTGAATGGTCATCTTCAGTTGGCTAAGCTTCTCCTTGAACGTATATTGTGTCATTAATAGCCTTTGCATCTACTAATAGTTATTCACACAACCTTTTACACCTCACAAGTTTAGTCATTCTAATTTCCACATCATACTCGATGAATTTTGTTATTCATCCAACTCTCTTCTTAATTGAATATTTTCTCAAAAGGAACTCTTTCACACTTGAATGGCTAACCATCAGTTGCACCTTGTTATATTAGAAATTATGTGTCTAATTTTTTCAAGAGATTTTACAACAACAAAGTTTCTTTTCAAAAAAATTATACCTAATTTCATACTCCTTGAGTGGTTGATTGAAAAAGGCAATAGGCTACTCCATTTGGTCTTCATTTTACTGAGTCAACATGGTTAATATGCTTTATTCACCTTCAAAGGTATAAATAATGAATTCCCTTTCATACTTAGGATTAACTAATGTAGGGGCTTGAAAAATGTCTTGTTTAATTGCCTCAAAGTTATCCCCACCTTCCTTAGTCAAAATGAATATAATATTTTTCTTAAGCATGGAGGTAAGAATTTTAGACATTGTAGAAAAAATTGGAATAAATATTCTTACAAATTAATGTTCCTAAGAAAAATTTGGAGACATTTCTTGTGAGCTAAAAGAGAAAAAGACATAATGTCACTCACCCTTTCAAGATCAATGGACAACCCATCCTTTGAGACTATATTTGCCAACAATTTTCCTTCATGGAATAAACACACACACTTATTTGGGGTCAATGACACACCAAATTCCCTACACCTTTCAAGGATCAAGTTAGGATCAAAACACTTGTGTTATTTGTATGTCCATGCAAAAACATCATCATATTCTTTACAAAGATAAGATAAATCTTATCTTTCAAACTTCTTACATACCTTACTAACCTTCAAAAACCTATCTCTTTCAATTTCAATATCTTCATAGTCCTTTTCCTTTATGGATATGTTGATTTTTTATTTTCTCAACTCATCATCACTATTATGTACGTTCTCCAAAGTGATTAACCCTTTAGGAAACTTTTTTTAAGTTGAATTACTTGGTCGCCATATTTCTAATGTAGTTTTGACTGATTTTTAGCAAAAAAGTCTACTTCTACCTTTAAAAAGTTAGCAATTTGTTGGTCATTCTCAACAACTTTCCATCTCATAATATTATCAAGGATAGTAGGTCTTACCACTAGTTTTATGTATTCGTATTTGTCCTCCATGATATTTTTTGGGATATCAAACTATGCCCCAATTGCTACAACTCTATCAACATCCTTGTTTTTCTCGCTAGGGACAACTTGGATAGCTTCAAAATCTTCAACGAGGTCCCATAATCTATATTTGTACGCCTTCAATAAATGTTTTTTAAGACATTTTGATCTTTCCACCCTCATTTTTGAGTAGCTCAATTTTTAAACTTTTGAATCACAGTCATTATTACGCTAATATGCACATAGTCAAGTTGTCATTCGAAAGCCTTTTCATAAGTAGTTGAATTGCATCCCCCTGCCATAGTTTATTGAACATTGCACTTGATTAAAAAATCTTGGTGACATCAAACTCCATATCCGGTACTAGATCGAAGAATGATTATGCATTGTTCCATTTGTATCTAAAATTGAGTATGGGCATTGGCGAAAATCACAAACATTACTAAATTTTAAAAACTATGAAAGTTCATACAAATCAATTATATGAAGATGATCTTGATGATGTCATGCTGAATGTGGCCAATTTTTGTGGCAACCCACCTCCCAGTTTTCGAGATATTAAAGTTTCAATATTTTTGAAAACTATTAAATTAAAGGTTTTATTCAACCGAAATGAAATTATATTTTTGAGTTTTGGTTGTAATGATAATTTTATCAACTTGGAAAAATATCATGGGAAGTGTTGATCCAGTCAAAAGTTATGTTTATTTTTCTCTCAACCTTAGGAGCTTCTCAGGAAATTTTACCAATGTACTCGCAAGATTAAGTACTTTCACAAGGTTTAGTTTCATGAGTGAATTAGTAGATTACAAAAATAAAAGCAAGTTTGACTGATAAAAAGAAATAAAGGATTAGTGGAGAGGTTGTGAAATAGACAAAAACTAAGCAAGTAAAAATTTTAAACCTATGCTCATGTGCTCGATTTTTCTAACTTCTTAACTTGTTCATAAGAATTCAAAAACAAATGATTAGAATTCCTAACTTTCTAACCTCATATGCTCAAATGCTCAAAGTTCCTAAATTTCTAATCTCATATGCTCAATTGCTCAAAATTCCTAACTTTCTAGCCTCACTGTTTTTTAACATAAATGAGAGAGTTTGATTCCTTTAACTACCCTTGTGAATTACAATCCAACAACTACAAATGTCATACAAGACATGCTTGTTGAATGTGGTAGAATACACAAAGCAACTTCAATTCGCATAGTCACCACAAAATGGGTTTATTAAAGGCATGAATTGTTTCAAATAGACACCATCTCATGGAATGCAATGTCTGCAGTATATGCACAGAGTAGATTTGTTGAAAAGGTTTTAGAAGCTTTCAATTAAATGTAATTATCTGATGTATAAACCAAATTCCACAAACTTTTCATAGCGTCCTCACTATTTGTGCCAAAATGGAATACTTTGGGTTGGAGTGTATACATCATCAAAATATGAATGACATGAAATGGATTTGTTGAAAAGATTTATTGAAGGTATGCGAACTGTTTGATAAAATACCTCTAAATCTTGCGCCACCATGGCGCCTGGCAGGAGAAGCATAGACAAGGCATGTAAAATATTTGATAGAATGTCGTAAAGAGATGTCATCCTATGGAATGCAATAATTGAGGGATGCACACAAGATAGATTTGTTGAAGAGGCATCATAAAATTTGAAGCAAATCAATTTGCAGGTATAAAGCCAAATTCCACTACCAATGCCCTCTTCGGTATACATTCGAAGTTTGGAGTCTTAGGTAAAGTACCTGAGTTGTTTGACAAAGCGCTACAAAGAGATGGCATCGCATGGAATGTCACAGTTGCAGGTTATGCACATAATGTATTTGTCATGAAGTTTTTAAAACTTCCAAGAAAATGCAATGGCACATATAAATCCATATTCCATAACCTCTTTAAACATCTCACATCTGTGCCAAAATGGGAGGCTTGAAAGAAATATGGTATCTGTCAGAGCATACAAGAAGTGGATTTTTGTTAAGTTGTAGTCGCAACTGCTATGGTAAACTTGCATGGAAGGCATGGAAGTATAGACAAAGCACACCAAATGTTTGACAAAATTCCTCAAAGAAATCTATTCTCGTGAAATGCAATGGCTGTGCAAAAGATCAAACTCTAAATGAACCAGCAAATGAACCAGCAAGCGAACAACTTGAGGAATATGATTCTTCTGGAGAGAACAAAACTAATCCATTACAGAACGTTCCTTATATCTCCAAGTGGTCAATGCATTCCAATTGTTTTTTAGACAGAAAAAATCGGGTGGCCTCTCTATAAACTGCAGTGTGTCTGGTAATTTTTTTTTCAGGTGATTGATGATGCTAGCGTGGCATGCTCTGCGGTATCATGGGGACATGACCTCTTGCCTGCAACAAGATTTTTAAGCCAATTGAATTAGGCCACCCACCCCACATTCCAATTATTAATAATGAAGAGAAAGAACCTATACAAGAAGTGATTTTTCCTGTGAAGTAGATTCTAATTGTTCATGAGTGCTGACAAATATTTTACAAAGATGAAATATAAATATCAAGGTTATGCATTTATCTTGGTGCTTGAGAGCACACTTCCAGCTATCTTAGATACAAAATTGAGGCATATTAGCATACAAGATTTTTGGAAAGCTATGGAAGAAGGGAAAAGATCTCCATTGACATAGAAGGTGCTCGAAAGTGGGTTAGCCCATGGCACAAGCTATCTAGTGGCAATCCAATGTCCCAATCTTGTCTTAGAGTGAATAAAATCATACAACTCAAAAACTATAGAAATCCAGACTGTAGATAATAAATTAGTGGTGAAAATCAACGTCATTTATCTCATAATAATTTTTAGGTTTCGTCTCAGAGACCAATTCATGGACATAAGTAAAGAAAATACCAAAAATTATTTCTCTAAAAATAAAAATCAATGCCTCAATACCATAGCTAGAAATTGGTTGTTAGTGCCCAAAGGAGGAAAATAGCAGTTGCCAAGGGTGATTCATAGATGTCTTTTTGTCGATGATGATTCCAACATGGTTGTCCTACTTAACAAGTTGATGGGTAATACAAATTTAGATAATTTTGAAATATGTATTTGTTCATTATATTCATTTGTCTGGGTAATCCGTTTATTGATTGGGGAGGTATTGTTAACGACAATTTGTATAGTCAAATAATTCAATTTGAGTCAAACAAGTGTTTTTACATGACATCATGTCTCTTTTATGCCATTGCAAGTATGAAAACTTGGCTAGGGCTCAACAACAATGGAATATATGACAACACGACTCAAATCTATAATTTCTTTCCCCAATTACAACTGGAACAAATTAATAAAAAAAATTAGAGGGTGAATGATGCTTTCACTATATTGACAATGAGAGAGCTATAGGGGAATACTTGACTTAGAATATCTATAGAGGCAACAACTCTTATCATAAAGTATGGGAATTATTTCATTGGTTTTTTGAATTTTGAATATATCAAAGTTGGAGGCTTCAATGGGTATCCATATATTTTTTTGAGATATGTAAATGACAAGCTTGTTTTGATTGAACTTTACAGAAAAATTGGTGTGTTAATGAGAGATGCAAAGATAAGAGGATAAATGGCTTTCTTTTTCCTATTGGTCTTAGTCATTATAGCTATAAATCTACTTTTGACATTGAAAATATTGAGAGATCAATTGTAAAGTGAAGGTTATATTGTTACATCATGAGGTTTCCCTTCGATGGCAAAGGGTATGTTAAGGAAAATCTAAACCTTGGTGTAGGTTATTGTCAGTCCAATGATAACTTTAAGAAACCTCCCTCAAAAAAAGATATAAAATCTTGGTGAATCTTTCATTTTTTTAGGAAAAAATATTAATTTCTATTGGCGAATCTTTCCTTTTTTTTGAAAAAAATAAAAATTTATTGGTGATTTTTTTTATATCACTAAAATTTTGTAGAAAATTTTGGTGAATCTAGAAAAATAATAGGAAAATGCATTAATTATGATGGTGAATCCATCCAATCTAAAAATAATTCTCATGGAAAAGTAGGGGTCTGAGAGTGGAAAATATTGATGGGTTTAAGGGGTAGACAATAATAAGTTTACTTGCCATCATTGTTTTAAAATATAATATAATGGCCCTCGTTGTATTTTGCAAGGTAAAATGTACCCACAATATGTAATTCTCATGGGGCTCAAAATTGATTTTAGATATTTGATCTAGTGACCCTCATTGTACTCTACAAGGTAATATGTACCCACAATCTATAATGCTCATGAGCCCTGAAATTGTAGGCCCCATGATAATTACAGATTGTGGGTATATTTTAAGTCATGGAATCCAACAAGGGCCATTAGATTATATTATAAATCAATGGTGGAAACTAAATATTAGAAATATGGTCCTAAATAAACTAATAATTATGATATATTATTGATGAATTAATATAGATTTCTTATATAATTTATAAAATTTAGACGAATCTAATCTAATCATGTATCGAATATTGTGGTGAATTTTAATTTTCAGTTAATTTTTTTAATAAAATAAATT
This sequence comes from Sequoiadendron giganteum, assembly GCA_007115665.2. NCBI lineage: Eukaryota > Viridiplantae > Streptophyta > Pinopsida > Cupressales > Cupressaceae > Sequoiadendron > Sequoiadendron giganteum. The sequence goes on from CM021103.1 coordinate 314,158,698, forward strand.
GTTTAGCGATTTAAATATGACTATAATAAAAAAATTAAAAATGTGATGACTCAAGTCACATTATAGCTTGAACTATTAGCCAATTTTGGATTCCCAAATTTCAACTGTTAGCCACTAAAAAAATCATTGACTGTCACTTCCCAAGAATTGAAGACTTCTAGGAAGATTGTGAGGATGACTTTGAAGTTTGAAGGAGAGACCAGATGAGGCTCACGATTGAATAGATCAAAGAGTTCAGGATAGGTTGAGATGTGACCAAGATTGAAGATGACGGTTCAAAATTGATTGATCCATTTCTCCTCTATTCATATATTGTAACCACCTCGTGATGAGCCTCATTCTCCTCTTGAAATGAAAATTGGTGATGCACTTCCCGTTGAGGTTCTTGTGTCGATTATTCCTAATCCTCTTGTATCATTTGAATTGGATCATATATGGACATCCCAAGTTCTTCATAAGTGCTTGCTTCTTCATGGCTGCAACAAAGTTTACTAAAGAAAAGGATAGTTATCCAATGAGTTGCTCCTAAATTTGATGTAATTGCTAATTTGATCTAGAAGTTTGCAAAGCCTAAGAAAACCAAGGTTACATCAAGGTTGACAATTGATCCTTCATCCAAGAATATGTGTGTTGAAGTAGCTCAAACCACCTCAGAAAAGATTGTGGATGAAGCTAATGAGAGTGATTTTGACATCACTAAAGTAGATCTCAACCCTTCGACACATGAAGGTGATATTCATAAATTTCAAGTGTCTACAACTAAGTTGATTCAAAGAATAGAGAAAGAGAAAAATACAAAGGATCAAATCAAGCAACAAGTGCGATTCTTGACATGTTATTTCAAGTCTATTGTGGACACATATTCTTTACCTATAGATGCAACCCCTACCTTTGCAGTTCTTATTTCTAAAGGAATTATTGAGAAATAAGTTATAAAAAGTGTGCATAAGTATCAATCATATAGAAAATTAACCGATAAATGGGTGGATAAAATGAAATCATACATGCTCTAAGATTTAATTGGGAAAGCTAGAGAAGTGTATGAAATATAAAATGTTAAGAAAGAGGAAATTGCAGAGGAATTGAAGAATATGAAAGAAAAAGAGGCATTTTGGAAGGGAGTTTTGAAATAACTTCAGGAGATGACCAATATGGATGTTAATATCTTAATTGTTGAGAATATTTTCCATAGTATATAAAAAAATCAATCAGATATTTAGTTTCAAAGTGTGGAATGAAAACTCATCAATATCAATTAGATTTTGATAGAACAAGAGAAAATTTTGGAAAATTTTGAGTAGGTGAAAATAAAAATTCAAGATGCTCTCTAGTCAACCAACCTAGATGCATCAAGAAAAGAGGAAATTCAAGATATGAATGTTCAATATATTAAGAGCAAATTCAAAAACATGTTCAATGCAAAGTTGCTTAAGAAGCAGGCTTTTGTTGTGGATGTGATGAAGAAGTTGAGTAGCATTTTCGTCACTCTTGATATGTGTAGTGGTCATCTTCCTAATTATTATCAAAATTTAGAGGATATCTAGAAGAATCATGCTACCTAGAACCTAGGGATGATTAATGTAATTGTTCCTAGGAATAATCTCATGGCTCGAGTTGTTAAGTTATTCAGGATATTTAGAGTGAAATTTTCCCATCAGAGGCAAGTTGCACTACAAAGGACTTCACTAGGAAGCATCAAGGATGAAGTAGATAAAAGAAAAGGGACTTTTCAATGATTTTTGTTGTACAATTTTCTTTTAGAATTCCAATCTATTAAAGTCACTAGTTTTATTTTTAATGTATCTTTTGTAAAATGTGACTTTTATCTTATACTTGTAATAGGTTAAAAAATGAGTGTTATTCATGCAAAATTTGAGAAATTTCTAACTCAAATAAAGTTTATTTTATATCTCAAAATGTAAATGTGGTTATGTGTGTGGTTACAAGTTAGTTATGAAGTAGTTACCGAGAAAAAACCTATATATATGAGGCTTTATTCATTGTAAAGGGCTTTGTGATTTTTCACAAAGTTTTCTTAAAGGATTTAGAACTGTGTAATTCAACAAATTGATAGAAAATAATTTAGGAGGTGCTTCATAGTATTTTCTATACATTATTGTTGACCTTCTTTATGTTATGTGTTAATGGTGACCTTTGTTATCCTAAAACCTATTCGTGAAAGTGAATAGTTAGTATTCAATGAGTTTTATTTTTAAAACATACTCAGTTCTTAGTACTCAATTTGAATGTGTTATCATTTATAATCTACAATCATTATAAAGTTCTTATGCATAGTATTTGATCTTTATAATGTATTTTCTCAAATTTTAAATAAGGTGGTCAAACCCATAATAACACTTGTATATTTGTTGTTTGAGGGTTTCTTGTCATTTCAATTACTAAATAAGTATTTTCCATTCCAAGTGTAGAAACTTAGAATTATCCTAAATGATATTACACACTTGAATCTGGTCACTAACATCGTTTCGTCCTAAAATTCATCTTTGTTTCAACTGTTTAATTAAATAAGCTTAGTTATTTAATTAAATGCATCATTTTCATCTATTAATCTAATTAATTTAATTAGGTTAATTCCTACCCTTTCACACTAACCTTTCATCATGTTTAATTGAATAATGCAAATTATTTAATTTAAACCCCCTTATGTCCTCTCATTTAATTGAATAATCCTAAATTATTGAATTAAATGTCATTTGCACCCCCTTTTCATTAAATAAACTAATTATTTAATGATAATCCTAAAATTCCTCAACTTTCACAATTAAAACTTTGTTTTAATTTACTAATTACTAATTTTCCTCACCCATGCACTTGCATAGGAATATTCCCTTGGAATATTCTTCTATTTGGCTCCAAAAGGGAATATTCTTTCCTAACAAACTTTGTAACAAACTCTCTAACAACTTTGAAAGTGTGTTTGTTTGAATCATTGTGATCCATTGATTGATTCTTTGATCCATGTGATCTTTGATTCTCATCCATTGATGAGAATCCTTGATCCATGTCTTCACCCTTGATTCCATCTTGACCATTGATTATCCATTTGATCTTGACCCTTGATTCTCCATTTTATCTCCTATAAATACCTCACATTTGGAGAGAAATGGATGCACTTCCATCAAAGCAAAGTTATGTTGTACGTTTGAATACTATCTTTATTCATCCTTGCATCCATTATCAAGCTCTTTCATCCCTCCTTAGCATAGTTTCATCCATTTTAGCTTAAGCTTTCATCAATGGAGTTCGATTAGACACTTGTATTATCTAAGGGATTGAGAAAGGGTCATCATTCCATACCAATACGATACCAATCCCCCAATGGGATAAGGTTTGGAGTTCTAGATTAGGTTTCTTTTATGCTTCCATTGTTTATTCCATGCTTAGTTTAATGGTTGCTTGTTTTGAAGATTTCAAACATCTCATCGGGATTGTAGATTAGTTAGTTAAATATATCTTAAATTTTCATATGGATTTGGTATATTTAGCTATTACTATGATTACAATCACACCAAGTTAGGTACTTTTTGGCTAAAATTACACCCAAAAATCTAAAATAATATCATAGGGGGGAGTTGCCCCTCTCAAACCTAGAGGAAGATTGCAAATTGCATAATCAATCTCTCCAACTATTGGAATGTTTTGCCACTTTCCATTGGGAAATTCAAATTATATTTTAAAGTGACAAATTCGTTTACCAATAGATTTTTGGTGACTATTGGGGACATCAAAAAATCAAGAAGAATTTGTGATGGTCACTTTTTTATCCTTGAATTCAAGTGTGCTTAATTCATAGGATAACTCCTACGAACCTTGTCTATTTTGTAGCCCGTGTACTCTAAACACACAAAATGAGGTGAGTCTCAATTTGCCCTTGTGTGTGGTCCTTAGTCTCAAAATTTCCTTTCGAGTGTTAACTTCTGTCGGTTTGTCGAAATTCATATTTTTGCCTAAGTTGCAAATATCAGTAAGCAGGAGTTAGAAAATTTTGTACACTTGTAGGATCAAGGTTTTTCCCCGACCCTACAAGTGAATATTGGAAAAATAAATATACTTGCAAAGTCGACATTTTTTTTGACCTTGTAAGTGAGAAAATTTTGTCATGTATCATCGCTAAAAAACCCACCTATGCAACTGGGACACTCACACAAGTGTAATAAATGATGTTTTAATGTCCTACAAATCAATTTTTAAATTGTTTCAGACTCCTCATTTCTTTAATTATTCAGATGTTTGTATCTTCTTTCCCTGTGAAGTGTGGTTGAGCGTTAGTGTTTAGATTTCTTTTGTTCGTGCTCGAATTTCACAGTGTTTTGGTCAGGATTTTCTTCATTGACAATACCTTTTTTATCCCTAGGAATGTCATTTCTTTTTTTGTTCTTTGTTTAGGGTTTTTTCATTTTTATTACATATCTTTAGATATAAATTTTATGAGGAGGATATGGAGATTGATGCAAATTTGATGGAAGAGGAAGAGGACGTAGATGGGTATGAAGATGTTGGGGGAGCTAGTGTGGTGGGTTAGAAAGAGGTTTATAAGGAAGAGGATGTGGTTGGGTCATATCATTCATCACACGTAGCAACGTATATGCCACTCATCATAAAGTTGTAAGACAAAATTTAATCATGATATTTATAGAAGATCGATACGTTCTCCACAATCTACTCCCTCAAACATTCTATCATTGTTCATGGTGAACTTGATAGGGTACAACACTTAACATAGAACCAACAATGTCAAAAATTTGGAATAGTCACTAGGAGATTTAAAATAAAACTCAAAAGAGAGAAGAATCATTAAATTGAGCACTAAGTCAAAAAATGTCGACAATTTCAATAATAAATCAAGTATGACCAAGGGTCACAAAATTGATCATTAAAAGAGTTGGTGATTAAATCAATCATAAAATAACCCAAAATACAAATAATGGTCCTTATAACACAAGAAATGTTTTCATCAATAAATCAAAATAAATAATCAAACTAGAAACACTTCACATAATGGAGTGACTATCATTAGTCACATAGAGGGAGTAAATGGCTACATAACACCTTTCATCCAAGGTGCATTGGAGAACATACCCAAACATTTCACAAATCAAATCATTTTCAATTGCACTTCCATGCACTAATTTTAATATCAATACATGCATCCATGCACTTTTTAACATGCAAATATTTTCAATTTGATGTGATGCAAGAAATCATATGAAAAATGAATTCACACACTATATGCAAAAGTTAGAATCTCTTAGTACGTTACATTCACTTAGAATATCATAATATCTAGGATTCATTGCATATGATCACCTTTATTACATGCTCAAAAGATAGGGTCATGCAAGGGTGTTATAATTTCTAAACAAGATTACATTAACTTATACAATGTATGATTAATATTTCATCCATGCAAGAACCATCCACACCAAGGACTTACAAATCTTACATCAAAAGCTTGATAAAATGGTATCCACATACTTATCAAGATCATCATAACAAAACATTAGGATCGACAATACCATCATGATTTATAATTCACATTAAATAAACTTAGTTAATTCCACTATGTAGGGTAGTGTCATTTCAACATCTAAGTCCACAATAGAAGGTTACACACGAGGTAGGATCTTCTTTAACACACAATAACTCAATAAGAAAGATAGGCTAACCAAACATGGCCACAAATGCAAAACATAAAAAACACACTTGACCCTTATAAACTTCCTCAAAATGCTACAAGGCATTAGCCACATAGGTTCTTATACAAATATTATGAAAAATGTAATCTAGGGACATAATTCTTCATCCCCAATGATCTAATAGGTCAATTTTACATACATTTTAACACTTCCATTCATACATGCAATAATGCATCCTTACAAGAATGAGGTACCACACATACTAAGAAAATACAATAATAATATTCTAAACATCTTATGCACAAGAGTCATTTTAAATGCATTATTATTCTTCATGCATAATATAGCTCTTTTTCCTTCAATATATTAATATGCACACCATGCAAAAGTTGGGTCAACTCTTAGAATTTTAATGCATTTTTATCATGACATGCATATGCTCTTTTAACCGACTCTTTTATCTTCATGCAATTGATAACGTTATGATGCCTACGTGCATTCATTTTCTTCACACATACATATGCTTATTTATTATCATACAAAGTAAATGGCTTTATGATGCTTAAATCACTTAACTCCATACTATGATACTGTGTGCAAATTTTAAATGTAAAACAAGTTTCCTTTCATCAATCAGAAAATATAATCTTAATGTAATTTTAAGCAATAGTTGCATAGTCATTCCAATTCCTAGAGTATTCATGCATATCATAGAATCCACATGGAAATAGCAAAGGTAATCAAGTACTTACACATATACACATATACACTCCTACAATCAAAATCTATACATGAGTCTATATGCTAAAGGTATTGCCCTGAGAGTGATTAATTTCACTCCTAATAACTCTAAAAGTAAGGGACATCTTCCCTTTCCTGTCAGGTGTGACAAAGATCTAAGAAGCTCTCTATTACACAAATTCATTCATTGACTTACTTACGTATCATGCGCTAAACACTTTTATGAGGTTCATGCAATCAAGTGTCACAACTAAGAAAAGTGAACTCAAGGCCCTAGTGCTGAACCTTAAGCTTTGATACCAAATGTAATGACCTCCATTTATAAAAAATAACATTTTACACATACACTTAATCAATCATAAGACACGACATGTGTCCAATAGACAATGGATTATATTATTTCAATAAATTTAAAGTACAAATACTGATAACATGGTAGAACATATAGCAACATATTCCTTACAATAGACCACATGGTCGAGAACAAGATTTCACAATGAACCATAACAAGGACATTATATAGACGAGATTCTTTTGACTTTCAACTCCTTTGACCACATCAAGGGTGAGAACATTGCTGGAGTGTGTTTCCACCCTACCACGAAGTGATTCACTTCCTCAGAATTCTTCCTCAAAGGAGAATATCCGACCCAACACGAGGAAGACTAGCAAAGAAAACTTGATTGGAGTAATAGAATAGTAAAGCAAGACAATCTATATCTAGTGACATCATGAATTTTTAACACAAAATAGGAACACACTAAATGTATATGTCGGTCACACAAAATCAAGCACACATATGTTAAAGAATATATCAACATAACTGTAAGAGAAAAAGCATACTTGATAATCATGGTAAATGATTAAATATTCTTATCCTTTCAAGAAAATGAATAAAATCTCTCCTAGAAAAAATACTAAATTTAAATAAATCACTTTAAACATTGTTAATCTTATTGAAATGAAGACAATAATCATTCTCCTAAAATTTTGATTTAATAAGAATATACCATTTGAATACTCACAAAAATTAATGAATGAAATAGTGACAATAAGCTTCTTTCAAATTCTTTGCAAATTAAAAGAATGTCATTAAGTATAACCTTTGGAATTTACTTAAATTTAAATAAAATAAAGAATGAAATAGTGATATTAACCTACCTTCAATTTCTTTTCTAATTAAAAGAACATCAATAAATATAACCTTTAAAATGAAATAATGAATGTAATTATGATAATAAGTCATTTTCATTTTCTTGATATATTAAAAGGACATTAATAATTATTCTCTTGGATTCTAAATAATTTTGATTATAAGGGAAAATAGGTTTTTAAGGGACCCAAAACCCTTTACAACAAAACAAACGAGAATATGCTCATAGATAAAAATATGGAACCATCAGCATCAACCAACAACAAAACAACATCCAAAAAATAGACAACCAGTAGCAAAAAAGAGGAACAAAAAACAAATAGAAAGAGACACTATTTCATGTTATTTAAGGTGTTAGCCACCTCAATCTCTTGGTTATGATGTAGTTCAACCATGTTTATCAGTTCTTTCTTCTCCCCCTTAAATGTTTTCCTCAAGTTACCCCTACCTCTTGTACATGGGCCTTTTTCCTCATCTTTTTTGATCTTCTTCCCCTTACCCTTTGAAGACTGGTCCTTCTCCATCAACTCTGCAAAGTAAACTTGATCTTCCCTTAGTTGACTTATCTTGTGAAAAAGGACCTCCAAAGATTCAAAACTATTCTTGATCGAACCATGGCTAACTTGTAGTAGCTTCTTGATATCCGCATTAGTTTCATTAATCTTATCCTCCATTTTAGAGAGGCACTGCTCACACAGGGATTTAAAGGAGCACTCTAAGTCCACTAATATTTCAATCAAAATATCTAAGGAAGGACCCTTCGACATGTTTTTCATATTCTCTTTCAAACCCCTAATCTTGATATTCACCATATTAAATTCCTACAATGTCCACTTGGATAGCTTAAACGTGCATGTAGCCCTCGAACAAGCCATGTCTAGAAGCTCGAACCTTGAAATATTGTCATCATTTAGGTACGAGAAATCCTCAAAGAGAGGATTCACCTTTAGTGGCTTTGGCTTTCCAAGACTCAGATTAACCCCCTCATCCTCATGTGCATAGACTTCCCACCAAAAAGCTCCACATTGGGCGACCATCGAATAGGGGAGTCATTGATTTCAACAATGGTATCCACAACACCCTTCTCCCTATCCTGGTCCTTGGTACCCTTCAAATCACCTTTCAAAACCTAATTTTTCAGCCTTACAACTCTCTTGGATGTCCTCCATGACATTTCTTTGGCTTCCTTATGCCCTCTTGCTTATGATCATTCACAACAGAATCCTACCCATTAAACTCATTATTTCCCTTAGACTGGGAACCACCAGAAACGACATCAGTATCATTGCCAATAGAATGGGATTTTGACTCCTATAAAACAATCTTCTTAGCAACACATTTCCCCTTGAGGTTCCCCTTCTTTCTCTTCTTAGAATGGGTCTCCATAGGGGATGAAGACCCACCCTCATCCTCTTCATTCCATTCCTCCTCACCAGCCACATTGGTATTCAAACTAGTTGAGAGGGATTCTTCACTGATAGCCTTCTCCTTACCTTTACTCATCTTGGTAGGGATAAGGGCTCTCACATGCTCCATTATGAGCAGTATGAGGCCCTTAGGGAGAACAGTAGCCCTCCTATTTTTCATATGACCATACACTGACACTTCCAATGAAGAAAAAATAAAGAAGGAAATGAGATATATAACCCATGTCTGAAATGATTCAACAAAGTGAAATGGTGACCTAAAATTGCAGTAAACTGATCATCTAGGGTAACATACCGCATGATGACCTCTACAACATCGGCCCAAGTTTTCTTCAGAGACGTCCATTCGTAGCCCCAAGAAGGCATCTTAATTAGCTTCTTTCATTCATCATCTTTGAAGAACTGGTCCATGGCATCCTCATTACTCTTCCTATCCTTGAAAAATTTATGATCCACCAATGGAAAACCAATAATGAAAGTGATAAAATCCTCATTAATCACAAACTCCATTCCCCTGACCTATAACCTTTGATCATGCCAATAGCTGACAAAATCCGCTGAAGCCTTAGGATCATGGCCGTGTAGCCTTTCTAGAAAAGGTGTGAAATTCCCATGATCTAAAATCCTCCAAATTTTAAGGCTCTTCCTCCATCTTATACAAGAATGGGGCTTGATTTTGCTACGGTCAGCCCCCATGATCACATTAACCATAAACTAAAACACCAAGAAAGAGACAACCGTTAGAAAGAAAACAGGCGAAGCAACACCCACAAAGCGTGCAACGAGAATGCAGGCAATAATGATATTAACAATCTAGAGAACGAGCTCAATTGTAGCCATCATTTCATAATAAAAACTTATCATCCTCAGGAAGGAGAGAGTACTCCTCCCATGCCTGAAAATCATTAATTCTGATAGCCTCATCAGCAAAGAAGTTTTCCAATGAGTCGCCCTGTCTGTAGATATGAGTGACATGAGTTTCCTCAAAGGATCTAAGCATCATTATAGCATTCTTGATCAATTGAGTATTGTCTAGCTTGGCTTCTGAATGCCAAGTAGGTAGTTAATAATACTAAGTGAATCTCCCTCGACCCAAAGCTTGGAGTAGCCCTTGTCCAATGCAAACTTGATACTAATGAATGCAACCTCGACTTCTACACAGTGATCGGTCTGGTTTCCCAATGGGAGTGCCACCATGCCCAAGAACCTACCAACTTCATTCCTCAACACCCCCCACAACTTGTAGGCCCAGGTTTACCCTTAGTTGCCCCATCAAAATCAATCTTAATCGACCCTGGAGGTGGGGGCTTCCACTTAGTACTCAATCTAGCACTGATGCTAGACTTAACAATCTCAGACGACAAAAAAGAAATCCTCCAATTAGCAATTAAGTTAGTAGATCATAACCAACCGGGCAAGAGGATGTAGCACACCATAGAGAGTCAAAGCCATGAAGAGAAAAGTTTTCCAAAATAGCCCTTTGAATTTTGATAAAAACACTCTCCACCTTGGGTTTAGAATCCTGAAAGATGAACTATTGTTTCTTTCTTTCCAAATTCCCCAAGAAATATGTGGGGCCATAAGCTCCCAAAGCCTATGAAGAATGGGGGAAGAAGAAGGGCACTTCCACTGATCAGCAAAGCTGCTAAGAGAACCCAAAAAAACCCAATCCAAATTCTAAATTCCAAAGAAACTTACTCTAGATGAGAGAGGAAAAAATACACCCAAGGAGAAGATGAAAGACACTATTTGCATTAGATTCACAAAGCACACATCTATTAGGAATAGAAAATCCCCTTCTACAAATATTATCTTGAGTTAGCACTTTGCTTTGCATTAGAAGCCAAAAGAAGATAGTCACCTTAGGGATCAACAAATTATTCCACAATTTCCCCCAAAAGGGATAGGGGCTAGGTTTCTCCAAGGAATTGACAAAGACCGAGGCCACAAAGAAATTACCATTAACACAAGGGGCCCAAATCACACAATCAGGTCTTAGAAATTGGAGAACCCTGAAATCAACAAGGAAATCTTGAAGAACAATCAATGAGGGATCCCAAATTTGAAATTCCTTCCACTCACCATTCTGGATATAGCCAACCACCATATTACCAAACAAGCATTTACATATAGCAACAATAGGAGGGGACCATGAGTGATTGATCAAAGGCTCATTATCACACCACATGTCTTCCCAAGATAAAATCCTGGAACCATCTCCCAACAACTACTTAACACCTTTAGCAATAAGGTCCCTGCAGGGGATAATATTTTTCCAAAAACAAGATCCTAAGGGGATAGCATCAGAATTCAAAAGGTCCCAAGGTCTCCCCACTCCAGACAAATATTTATTCTTGACTAGAGAGGACCAACCAACCTCCCCACTCAGGAGTCTCCAAATGTTCTTCGACAATAAGGCCTTATTGAAAGATCTTATGTTTCTAAGGCCCAAACCACCCCACTTCTTTGGCCTCCACACAAGGTCCCATGCAATAAGAGGAATTCTAGCTTTAGCTTCCACCCCCAACTACAAAAATCTTCTCATTATCTACTCCATTTTCTCTTCAAATTTCATAGGAATCGTGAACAAAATCATGGTATATAGGGGGAGATTCTATAGGGTAGATGAGATAAGTTGCACTTTCCCTGCTTGACTGAGAAGATCTCCCTTCCAACCTACCAGCTTCCTATTAAACTTGTCCAAGAGCCTGAGCCAAAAATAATTTGGGATCTTAGAAACACACAAGGGAAGACCCAAGTAAGTCGATGACAAATCACCCTGATTGCATGATAAAATCCTTGCTAACTTCAATTGGAGGAACTCCAGAGTATTGAGTAAAAAAAGCTGACTCTTGGGGAAATTAACAAACGTCCTATAAGCCTTCTCATAACCCTCGATCAATAAATTAATAGCCTTGATTTCACGTATAGAAGATTCACCCATCATGATTGTATCATCAACAAACTGTTGATGAGTAATAGGCTCACATCTGGAAGAAGGGGTAAGACCCCTCAAGGAACCAAATATTAAGACCTTATGAATATTCCAGCCTAGAACTGCTGCCATTAAAATGAACAACAATGAAGAAATAGGGTCCCCCTACCTTAAACCATGAGAGCTCCAAAAAATTGGAGAGGGAGAGCCATTAATAAGAACAACAAAAGGAGTCGAAATAAGTTGTTCAACAAGTTGTAGGAACTTTTGACAAAAACCAAAGTGAGACAGGACCACCAACAAGAACTTTCAACTAACCCTATCATAAGCCTTGAGAAGATCTAGCTTAAGGAAAAAACTTGGCTTCTTATTAGCATTCAAAGAATGGGCCACCTTATGGATTGTAATGATAGAATCCAGAATTTGTCGACCCCTAAAAACACCACTATGATGTTTAGAAATAAGATCAGGGAGAATTCTCTAGAGTCTAATAGCCAACACTTTGGACAAAATCTTGTAAATATAATTACAGAGGCTGATTGGTCTAAAGTCCCCAAAACCATTAGCATCAACAGTCTTGAGAATCAAAACAACAAAAGTAGTGTTCAATTCTTTAAACAATCTTCTACAGTGAAAAAAATCCTTGGTAGCATTGATAACATCGACCACCACAATGTCCCAACAAGATTGAAAGAATAGAAAAGGGAAATCATCAGGCCAAGGGGCCTTATTACCTTCAAAGGAAAACATCACCTCCTTGATCTCATTCGAGGAAGGAATAGCAACCAAATTCTTATTTAGGTGATTTAGAACAAGCTGGGGAATGAATTCTAGCGAAGACTCCACACTATGTTGATCCCAAACCAAATCATCCATGAGAAGATGCTCAAAAAACCAACAACAACACTTCTAATAGCCTCATCATCAGTCAACAGCAACCCATCAACCATAATGGAAGAAATATTGTTCGACGACTTATGCCCGAGGTTAGTAAGATGAAAAACTTAGAATTCTGATCCCCAGACTTGAGCCAAATAGCTCAAGATCGTTGCCTCTAGAAATCCTCCTCCTTAGCAACAATGTCATGAAGATGCGCCAAGAGAGAGTCTTCATGCCATTGAAGCTCCTCTGACAATCCCTTAGATTGGATTTCCTCCTGGACTAGATCCAAACATTGGATGAGAGGCTTCTTAATATCAAAGATGTGTCCAAAAGAATCCTTGTTCCATTTTTTAAGATTTCTTTTCACAATAGCCAGTTTTTTAGCAACTTTGTACATTACACTACCAAATTCTAAATAGTTACTAAATAAATAATAATAATAATTAACTAATAGAAATTAAATGATAATGCATAAATCCTACTCTTGATATTCAAAATTTTCCTTTACCAAAATATACATCATAGTGCATTGACAAAAATACCTCAAGAACCAATGCAACTTATAGTTCTTAGTGGAAAATAACTCATCATCGAAAGCAGCGTTATTGTGTCACCATGGATACATTGGTGCATAGAGAGAACTTGCACAAAATAAAAAATGAATCCCCTTGATAGAGGAAAAAGTTGAAACAACCACTATAATCATAACGGTAAGGGCTTTCTTGGGTTGAAACAACTATGATCGTCATAATAGTAAGGACATCTACACTTCATCTAATTAAAAACATATATGAACTAACAAAAATAGTGTGTACTTCTTTCTTGAGGTTTAACTAAGAAATCATGAACAACAATACAACGTTGAAAATATCCGAGGTTATATAAACTTTTATCCTTCATACTACCAATCTTGAGAGCAAGGAGACATGATGATCACTACAAGTATCTTTAAGTCTTTTTGCCTCAAATGACAAAGGTTTCACTTTGCAAACAACTGGTCAAACAGATTGAACATTAGTATGAACTCAAACAATGATTTCCGTAGTATAATGGAAACATGCCCGATTTCCTGCATTCAAACAACTCCATATCACCATAGCATAAGCTTAAATGAAAAATATCAAGTTTAATATATTTCCAGCATCCGCCATAGCTACACCAAAATAGAGGCTTTGGAATGGCATAAAGGCCATCAAAATGCATTCGAAACGCTTTGTCCTTCAAATTGAATCTAACATGATTTTTTATTTTTATTTTTTATATTCATATTCTTCAAAATGTAATGTGATATAATTATCATTATTTCTTAATTAATGCTCGTATAAAGACGCACATAAAGACTAATGCCCTCACTTACAAATACTAAATTTGAGAATCGTGTATACTTCACCCATGAACTTGAAGGATACCCTTGCAAGCTTGGGCATGAACATGACCACTTTGCATTAAATATAACATAGGCGTATATGAAATAAAAAGCTTAGCAATAAACAAAACTTTAAATAGTTTTACAGGTTTTCAGAAGATATCTTAAATCCTATGTGTAGAATTAGAGGATACACAGATGATTGTCACCACTTCTAAGAATTTGCATTCAGCTCGTTAAAGAATTGTTGGTGGTGAATTTTTCATGAGCTGAATTTGTGATGGTGGCGAATTTTTCTGCGATGAATTGTTGAGGGTGAATTTTCTCACGATAAATTGTTGACAGTGAATTTTCCTAAAATCAATCTTTACATGACAATAGAGGACCGATGCTGAAAAGTATAGTGGCTCGGTCAGTTAGGTAAGTTGAGACTATCCAGTAATGATAGAGTTGACAGGTTGTCTGCAACATTGCCAAACTGTGAGGTTGATGCCCTGCTATTAAGGTTTTGGCAAGACAGAAAAGGTCATTCTGTTTTGATAATAATTACAGACCCTGTCCACTTGCTCAGTCTCTTAGATGTTATGGAGATGCTTGGTCGAGGAGGGAGGACACAGGATGATTGGGGAAGAAATAATAGTAATAGGTCAGTGGGCTGCAATAATCACTGCCCCTTAATTACCATTTGAGAGGCAGTTTATCTCAAATTAGCAGATCATTTAAACGTAGAATTTGTTCTAGCGGCCATTCAAAATGAAAGGAAGGCTGCATTAAGGATCAAAGAAAAGTGATACACAAAGATTACATACTGGACAAATGTTCTTTCAGACCTCCAATGAGCTTTCTTTTTTCTTCTTACCGCTTGTTCTCCCTTTTTTCTTTTTGTGTCCCCCTTTCCTTCAATCCTCAGTGCAGCCTTCTTTTCTGAACGTCCCCTTCTTCTCCTCCTTCAAAACTGTTACATGCATTTCTTTAAAACTGCCTTCTCACTAGTAATCGAGACCTCCATGATCTCCTTGCATTTTTTAACATTTTCTGAATGTAAAATGCCTTTATTCTCCCATGAACTCGACCTTCTCTTCTTCATTCATACTCCCTACCATATATGCATGTCATGCTTCCACTACGCATATTCCCTTCACCATCTCGCATATTTATATTTAGAAAAATCTATGTAAAATACGTCGAGAGATATTCTTTATTTTACATAGATTTTTCTAAATATAGATATGTTAATTTACTATTTTTATCCCCACTAAATTACTATTTTTATCCCCACTAAATTACTATAGAATTATGAATCATAACTTTTAATATACTCTTAAATAAAATAACTTTAAAAAAGAATCCTCGTCCGAATGCTCTTAACGCTCTCTCTTTTTCTTTAATAGGTAACCTCATATAAATACAATAAGTGTTAATTCAAAACCCCCAAATAACTCTACCTCAACAGTTATTGAGGTAAATAGGGGCATACATGAGAGTGCATTTATCCTTATTTCTCAAAAGAACTAAATATTAAATAAAAGCATCATGCTCTATTTATAATCTATGACTAATTTACAATCTCCTTACAATTTCCTTTACTTTGCAATTTTTTGTTGTTGAATACACAGTTTGCAGTTTTCAAAGAAACCCTTAAAATATACATATACATTTCCACATATTCTTCATGCTTCTATTCATAACTACCTTTTAGTTTCCAGTGAAAGCATCGATGAGGGGAAGGAAATAAGTTTAAAACTTCATGTTGGAGATTTCTAAAGGTTTTGGAACTTGTGTCGACCTCCAACAAGGTCGACAACGTTACAGATGGGCTCTAACACTTGAAGGCTTCTTCTCAGCATGTAGTGGTTCTAATGGGATTTGAGTGTTGAAATATCTATGATTTTGTTTTGCAATTGTTCCTCATTTGCTTCTCTGACCGAATTATGTGCCTTCAATGCATTTTTCATCAACCATGGGTTTAGTGGGCGATTTCATGATTTTGTTTTGGTGCCAAAATTTGTACCGTACAGATTTTGATTTCAGCTACCGCTATCATTACAAAACAATCGTCCAACCATTAGATTTTAATGCTGAGACCATTTTTAAATTTGAGGCATCCATTTTGGATGCAACTCATTCTAATTTTTGTCAAGCAGAGTGCTTTTATTGGTTTTTGATCCTTCATTTTGATCATTGGATGATACTGAAAGATGATAGAAAAATAATGATTCAACAAGTAGAATTTGAATTTGAACATTTCGTTAATGGATAACTAAGTAGATGCATCTAGCAACATGATATATGTTGATACATATTAATGCTTCTTATCATTCTCTCATGCCATCTCTCTTTGTCAACTGTGACTTTGTTGTCGTTGGATAGGCACTAGTCTCCTTATACTTGTTCCAATCACACATTTCATTTTAACTTCAGTTTGTGTAGTTCATGATATCATTGTATATAGGGAATATATCAATTTTTGTGAATCATGCAACTCATTGTCACCTTGCACTCATTACTAGGGTGTTAAACAAGCTATATAGGGGTCTTGAGATAGCTAGTACAACTTGTCTTAGTGATATTTTTTGAGGTAAATTTGGTAGGTTGGTTTTTTCCATCATTAATTCATTATTGTTCATTATGTGATTTCAATACCTATTAAGGTACACCCCTAGGAATACCCTCCAGAGTATAAGTTGAGCTTGAAGCATAGGAGATAAAATCCACCTACGTTAAGTTGGCCTTAAACCCTCCATAGTTTGTCATTGAGCTAATTTCATTTGCACGATGACAACCTTGGCCTTGTGTTTGAGATTTGGTTCTAGGAAGTAGAACAACGGTTTTGGGACACAACACATGTAATTATCAAACATTGACTATAAATTATATTTTTTTGTCATGTAGATGAGGGGTGAATATTTGAGACTAGATCATCTTATCTTGACAAATATTTGTATTGACACATATTATACAATACACCAAAATATTTCCCTTAACCTACAGTTCATTTGTAATTAGTGCTAAAATTAGATGTAATTATGTTTTATATTTTTTTGATAAATTAGTGTAAATTTTTAAAATTGCAAGAAATTAGTTTCTATTTAACTTCAAATTTTGTAGTAGATATGTAACTATAAAATCTAGAATAACTTAAATGTGAACTTTTAGAAGAACCTTAAAGTATAATGTTTAGTTCTAATAAGTAGTTAGGTAATCATGTTTACAATAGTTAGGAGGTCATGACCATTTTTTGCTAGACCAATTGCAAGGTGCCAATCAATCTTGTTCCATTGAATGCTCTATAATCATTTGTCGTTAAAAATATACTTGTTTCTATTCATAATTTTGTTGTTGTTGGAATGTGGCTTGTAGGAATATAGGGCTCCTTGTATTTCATGTGTGGAGTACCCTGCTTGTGCTTGAACTTATAATGAACCCTTGTCATGTTTGAAACCCGTTGGACTACTTGGACTGCCTGGACTACCTTCCTTGTATTTCTGGTTGCATGAATTTAATGTGAGGGTATTTGGTGATTACTCTTCACTTAGGGGTTGGCTAGAGGCCTTTGTGGCTTGATGATGCCAATATGGAAGGGTGGAGAGATTTTCCCTCCCATTGGCTAGCTGAGTTTCAGGTTTGATTAACAACTAAGATTTTTTCACCACCTTCTCAGTTGGAATAATGCTACGTGTTAGTCAAATATACAACTGTTATCCTACATGTATTGGTAGAAAATGACAAGAAAACTAAAAGGTAGTTATGAATAGAAGCACGAACAATATGTGGAAATGTATATGTATATTTTATGGGTTTCTTTGAAAACTGCAAACTGTGTATTCAAAATAAAATTGTGAAGTAAAGGAAACTGTAAGGAGACTATAAACTAGTCATAAATTATAAACAGAGCATGATTCTTTTATTTAATATTTAGTCCTTTTGAGAAATAAGGATAAATGCACTCTCCTGTATGCCCCTATTTACCTCAATAACTGTTGAGGTAGAGTTATTTGGGGGTTTTGAATTAACACAGATTGTGGATCTAAATTGACCACGCAACTCTAAATCATGGCTTTTTGTGTATGAGTGTACTTGGTGAATCATGCATAACTTCTTAATCTATATATTAAGTGTGAATGGTCAATGTTCTTCCTAAAATTAAAGATCTGCAAATGAATCCAAGCTAGTAGGTATGTTGTGAGTTTTAACTTAGGGATGGATTGTACCTTTTCTTTTCGTTTCCTGATATCTAACCTATGTAGTTGCTCTAGTTTTTTTACCCTATTTTTTAACATTTTATGCATGTAAAATGCCTTTATTCTCCCATGAACTCGACCTTCTCTTCTTCATTCATACTCCCCACCATATGCATGTCGTGCCTCCACTACACATGTCCCCTTCACCATCTTTTCTTTAATGAGCATGCCCTTTGCATGTAACATGCATTTTAATGCATACCAATTTTAGTTTTACTCCATTTTTAATAACTTAATAATTAGTTTTTAATTAACTTATTCATTTACTTTTAATTCTTAATTTTTATTTATTTAACTTTATTAATAATATTGCAAAACAAATTTGAAAACTATTTAGTGTCAATTCTTTTATATACATAAATATATATATATATATATATACTTCTTATATATATATATATATATATATATATATATACTTCTTTTATATATATATATATATATATATATATATTATACATTTTTTCTCAAATACTTAGTAATTTAAAAATTATAATTATAATTTTCCTTAATAATTTAACTTTCTCAATTTAAATGATAAATTATACAAGGAACGAGACACGAAATTGGAGATATTTGGAGGATTTCCTCTCAAAGTGGATTTTATTCTCAGTTATTATCAAGTATTTGTAGAATATTTCATATTGTATTATTCTTTTATGCAAGTTATTTAATTACAAGTGGTATCAAAGCATGTTCTTAGCACCATGAAGTCAAGGCATTTTTTTCTATTTTAAAGGTCATTTTGGGAAGCACATATCTCCTATATTTTGGTAAAAGAAATCCTAATTTTGGGGGGGTTTTCAAGGACATATTAAAAAATTTGTAGTCCAAATTTCAAAGAAATTGGAGTATAATTAAGTAGTTTATTGAAGTATTAGGGTTCCACCAAATTCATTTGGCAAGCACATATCTCTTAGATTTTGGCTATTTTTTTCCTATTTTTTGGAGGGTTGTTCAAGAACACATTGAATCATCTACAATATAAATTTTAGAGAAATTAGAGTAGAAGTAAGCAATTCATTGTAGAACTATGGCTTCTAACAAATTTACTCTCAAGTTTGCAACTCAACTAATTTATTGGAGGATTTTCTTAGAAAATGGGATCTAGGCCTTGGTAAGTTACACTAATTTTTTCAATATCATTTGTATTTTATTTAAGTGATTTACTATAAATATACATTTTCCATCATGACTAGGCTTACAATGAAGTAAAATTAATGTTGTCACACCTGAAAAATCTTTAGATAAGGATGATGTAATAATTGATGATATTATTCCTAATGATGAAATGAAAAAGGTTAATGAAGGAGTTTTGTTAATAAAGGAGGATATGCATCACTTGACATGAGATATACATCACATAAAAAGAGATATATTGAATATGAAAATCATGTTGGATGACATACGTGCTCATATGTATAATAAATATAGATCACAAATGGATGTCTCAAGAAACCAAGGTGGATCATCCAAGTCAACTAATATAAATCCAAATGGTAACATATGGGATCTAGGAACTTGATACCAAAGGTGGATATGCACAAGTTTGATGGTAAGGATCCATTAACTTGAATAAATTAAATATTCTTTTTTAGGTGCATCAAATACCAAGTGGACATAAGGTGGAATTGGCTTCCCTATATCTAGAACCAGAGCAATTCATGTTTTATTGATGGCTATCTACTCAATGGAAGAAAAAGGTCCTCATTATCTCATGGTCAATCTTTACAAAGGAGTTACAATCACAACATAGCAATAGTGTGGCCAAAATTTCTTCATCTAGCTAGCTAAACTTCAATAAATAGAATTAGTCAAGGATTATATTTATCAAATCTGAAATATATCCTTGAGTATGGATACAATTACAAAGAACTTGAATGACTTATTTTGGGTGGTCTCAAGGATCACATCCAACGTGGGGTATGCATATTTACTCCTAACTCTATATTTGGGTCTTTTATCTTAACACACAAGACAAAGAAGAAGTATTTAATTTCTAGAAGGTAAGGGGTTAATGGAATAAGAGAGAAAATCTTGTTAGCAACATCACTCCCTCAACCTACTAGATTGACACCACAAAAAATTGAGGAGAAGAGAGTAAAAGGTTTATGTTTCAATTATGATAGAAAATACAATTGAGGACATAAATGTAGCAAAAAAAATTATTCTATATTGAAGGTTTGAGTGAGGAATAAGAGAAGGAACTAACATTAGAGGGTGACAAGGAGTTAAATGAGGAATCACACGATCCCAAAAAATCATTTATTTTCATGCAATCTCAGGTTCTATTGCCCCATAAACTCTCAAGGCAGGGTTTCTTAAAGAAGGGGAGAGTAACAATCTATTTATAGACTTTGAAAGTACTCATAATTTCATCAACAAAAATTTGGTTACTTGTCTAAATTATTTTATATAGATCCAACTCTAGAATTTTAGGTCTTGATTGAAGATGGGAGTATTGTTAGTTGTTTTGGGAAATGCCAAAGCATTAAATTATCCATGGGAGATTATCATCTTGATTTATGAATATTTGATATCTTTATGGGTGTAGTAGGTATTATATTGGAAGTACATTAGATTAATACCTAGGAACAATTGAGATGAATTACTAGGAACTATTCATGAGATTTCACTAAAAAGAAAAGACAAAGGAGGTAAGAAGTTTATGTGCTAAGTCCCCACATATGGTAATCTCTCATCAAATGCAAGTCTTTCTTAAGGAAGGTGTTGATGGATTTGTGGCTCAATTTTAATTATAAACATGTCAATCAAATGCTCTTACATATCCACATTTACAAGCAATCATAGATAATAACTTAGTGGTTTTTGGATATATTCCTAAAGGACTACCTTTTAAGTGAGATAATGATCATGCCATACAAATAGTGTGGGGGATCCGAAAACCCAATGGTAGGCCTTATAACTACCCATATATATAAGTGATTGAAAATACTATTTAGGAGATGCTAAAGGAATGTATTATTAGGTATAGCTAGAGTGAATATTTTTTGCCCATGGTGATGGTGCATAAAAAGGATCAAACTTGGCACATAGAGCACTCAACATGTACACCACCAAAGACAAGTTTCCTAATCTATCCATTGATGTTTTACTAGATGAATTGAGTGGATCTATATTTTTTACAAAGATAGATTTTAGATTACGCTATCACAAAATTTGAATTAAGAAGAGGATATTTGTAAGATAGCATTTAAGACTCATGAGTATTATTATGATTTTTTGGTGATACCAAATGTGGGTCTTACTAATGCACCATATAAATTTAATTTTTTGATGAACTTTGGATCTTTAATAAATTTTTGAGGAAGTTTGTAATAGTGTTCTTTGATGATATATTAATTTATAAAAATACATGGGAGGAATGTTTGCAAGATATAGATCAAGCATTAAATTTTCTCAAAGATCACCAACTCTATGTTAAGCCTTCCAAGTGTGATTTTAGTATGAAAGAGGTGGAGTACTTGGGATAAATTGTTTTGTACAAAGGATTAAAGGTTGATCATAACAAAATTAAGGATGTCATAGAATGGTCTGCTCCCAAAACTTTTAAGAAATTAAGGGGTTTCCTTGGACTAACTAGAATTATCATCAAGAACAATAACCATATGGAAACACCCCTCACAACTCTATTGAAGAATGATTATTTTATATGGGATGAGTTAGGTAACATAAAATTTTAGAAATTGAAGGAGGTTATGTGTACTAAATTCCAATTCTTGCTATTCCATACTTCACCAATGATTTTTTTATGGAGCGTGATTCTTTATGTAATAGTTTAGGAGTAGTTCTCATGTAGGAGGATCAACCCATTGATTTTGAGAGTCATAAATTGAAGGTAAGAATCAACTCAAACTCATTAATGAGAAGGAAATGATAGATATTATTCATATAGTAAAGTAATGGAGGTCATATCTAATGGGTAGACACTTTAAAGCTAAGATAGATCATGATAGTCTAAAATAGTTTTTGGAACAAATATTATCTTTTGAAGAGAAATAAAAATGGATCACTAAGATGTTGATGTATGAATTTGAGATTGTATAAAAGGATAGGAAGGATAATATTATGGTAGATAGGAAGGATGAAGCATTGGTATGTGTCATTTCATTATTACAAGCAAATTGGGTAGAAGAAGCCAAAGCAAAGTGGAAAATGATATTATTGCAAGTATTATCATTCAACAATTACAAAGTGATCCTAGTAGTTCATCTAGACACCTAAATATTTTTATAGTCCTATTTGACCAAACACACTACCTATACAAGTCCCCTTCACCTAAAGTCTCCCACTTAATTGAATAATCTTATTACTTTTAATTGTCTCCCTTTTCCATGTCACCTCACATATGGCTAAAATAATTAAATAATAATTTTATTTAACTATACATAGGGTGATCCCAAAATACTGGTTTACAATTTTTGGGCAAATTGGACACTAAACTGATTTTTTTTAACTAAATCTTCACTTTCGGGCTCCTATAGTAGCTAAACCGTGAGGAATTTGAAGATGATGCAAACTAGTGATTTGTGATGTTTTGTCTATAGATTCTAAATATATTTTTTTCAAAATTTTTGGAATTAGATTGCACTTCTTTTTCCATCTCCTTTGAAAACTAGTTATTTTCAGTAAACAACATTTATAAGGAGTGACGCTCATCGTATACAACATAAATTTTTTTCTATGAAGGATAAAATTCTATTTTTTTCGAATTTATATTTGTAACTACGATATCTAGCACTTTCATTTGGTTTCATAGTGTTTTATTGAATATATTTTCCTTAATCAAGTTTTGAAGTCAAACCAATTACAATTCAAACATAGGCGAACTTTATACAACATAACTTTTTTTGTATGTATCGATTTTTTTTTTAAAAAAAAATGATTCAAGGACATCAATACCTAGCTTGAACATATTTTTCAAAATTTTATTTTGATAATCTACTATTTTTCCACATGTGTAGAACAAAGAGCTTGATTTTAAGTGAAAAACTTATGTTTAATAAAACTAAAAAACACGTACATAATAAAACCAAAACATATTAAAATTATATTCATTGGATAGCTCATTCTAAGGACTACCATCTTCTAGCTGGGCTTGTGAGCTATCCTCCATTTTCATCCTCAACCCGAGCTTCGAAGGACAAAAATCTAGAGTTTTTTGTGTCAGAGGGTGGGAAGGTGGGAAAAGGGGGGTTTGAGCGAACCTAAGGGGTTTGAGCGAACCTAAGGGGTTTGAGCGAACCTAAGGGGTTTGATCGAACCCCCAGGGGTTCGCTCAAACTAGTGTTCAAGTGAACCCCCCTTCCACAATGGAAAACATGGGTTCCCACATTCAAAGGGGTTCGCTCGAACCTGGAGTTCGTTTGAACCCCCCAAAATGATCTTTTTTTGAGTGGGGGCATTTTTTGGAAGTTTTCCTTCCTCACTTGAATTGTAAACCACTTTTGTGGGTTCACACCATATATTCCTTCCACCTATCCCACAAATAAAGGACACTTAAGAACACTTGTCCTTATGACCAAACCTAAGAATAAAAGGTTCTTAGGTGCACATGTCCCTTATGTCTCTAATGATATCAAACAATTTTTAAACTTAGTAATTGCATACTATCCATTCATATTCCAACAAATCCATCTCAACCCTCCAATATCTACTTGATCCTAGGAAAATTCTCTTCTTTATCCTTCACCATTAATCTCACCATCAGATCTCAATCATCCATTACCTCTTTTAAAATTATATAAATAAATTCATTATCTCATCCATAACTCTCAAAGAATCGTATAGCATTTGATAGTGAGCTTCACCTTCCATTGGATCCTTCCCCACTTTAAGATGGGTTTTCAATCATTGAAGAAGCTATATACATAAATATGGGTACATATGAGACACCTAAGTTGACACAAATAGCAACCACTTTAGATACCAAGTTGAAGATAAGCATCTTTGTAGTACTTAGAGATTAGGTCTAGATATTTTTACTTGGTCCTACTTGACATGCTTGTCTTCGACCCATCTTTGGTGGTTCATCACCTTGTGGTATGACTCGATGCCAAACTGATTTGACTAAAGTTATGAAAAATGCATCCTCAGATGGCCCTCCTAGTCAAAGAGCTATAAAAGTTGCTAGATGTTGGATTTATCTGACCTATTGACTATCCAAAGTGCGTATCTAATGTGGTCCTTATTAAGCTTCCTCTAATGCCTAATTAAATTTGTTCTAATGGTTATGTACATAGCTTAGTGGACCCAAGGATCCCTATAATTAGAATTTCATCATTCATAGGAGGGCTACATTAAGTCATCAACTAGGGAATCGTAAGCTTTAGATAGTGTTGACAATGTATATGCATTCATGGATTTTGGACATCCTACATCGATTGAGTATAGGTGAATACACACATGAAAATATAGTAAAATATTTAAATCAAAATAAATTGTTACTTCTTAAAATAGAGCAAAGGAATACAAATAACTACCTTCTGCTACAGGTACCTAATGCATAATACTATAACTAGCCAACCATTATACTATAGTGTCCTAACTTATTTAACTTCTAAAGTATGAAACATAACATCAATTTATAGATTCTAATTCAAGAATTAACACATTTATTCACAATCACATAAACTGGAAACTATTAATAAAATTATCAATACATAATCTAATATAATAACTTAAATTGAAGTGGTTTAACAGTACCTCAATTTCCCTTGATTGAGTTTCTACTTCCACTAGATCAAGTGTTAATCACTTAAACAATTCATGGTACTAAAATACTTCTCTTTATTGCATTCTAAACACGAAATTGTTACACAAAATCTTAACAAGAAATATTTGAAAATCTTATTCAATAACACCTATGAGATCTTCTACATTCTATCACCACTGCTAGATCTCCTCCTCGACAAGGTATCCAACTATATAGGGTCTGCGAGGGAGTCCCATTATCCAGAAATTGAAAACAAAATAAAGAACATATGTCAACTCTTCCTCAAGAATAGGAAGAGGGCTACATTTTAAAATAGAAAATAATAATTACTAAAACAAGAGTATAGAAATCAAACAAGGATTCTATGCCCAAAAAACTTAACTGTTTATAATAGAAACATGCTTCAAGTCATAATTCAATCCTTTTGAGAATATAATTCTTCTTGTTGTTGTCTTATTGGTAGATAATAGTAATACTAGGTGACTCATGATTTGATCAGTAAATGATCACCTCCGTCTTCCTTTAAAATTGGTCATGTTGCAATCAGTTGAATCCTTTACAACGAACTGCATTCCTTATGCTACAAGTTGAGAAGCCCATTGTTGCAAGTTGACATATATATTTTGTTTCAAATGTTAGTCTTATTTTCTAAGGAATTCTCATTATTAACAACCATAAATCAAACATAAATTCCTACTAAACTTCATGGATATTCATAAATCAGACATACGTGCATATTAACATAACATGTTTTCACTCCAAATGCTTAAAACTAATCAAAACTATATGAAAAGTAGGAAAGGTCTTGGTAATGTCTTAAAGGTTAGCAAAAAGTAATTATAAAAAGTATGAAACAACAATAAGAAACTAGCTAATTCTAAAGCCCATCAGTCCTCGTAAGTAAGAAAATCAAAGGAATCAAGCTATCTAAATATTTTATAGATATCAATAAATCTTACGCCAAAGATGACTTTCCACTTCCAAATAATGACATGATAGTATATTTGATAGTTGGACATGATATGATACCCCTTATGAATGGATTTTCTAGATATAATCAAATTTAGATAGTACCAAAAGACCAACATAAGACACCTTTTCTCACCCCATGGGGAACATTCTATTATAAATTATTGACATTTGGTCTCAAAATTTTTGGTGCCACATATTAGAGGGCCATGACTATCATATTCCATAATATGTTTCCCAATATTGTTGAAGGTTATGTTGATGAAATAATATCATACAAAGGATAAAATAGCATAAATTTATATTAAATCCTAAGAAATGTGTCTTTGGAATAACTTTAGGAAAGCTCTTAGGATTCATTATTTCTATATGTAGCATCAAAGTAGATCCATATAAGGTAAAATAAATAACATAAATGCTACCTCATAGGAAACTTACATAGCTATGCAACTTAAAAGGGAAAATCCAAGTTATCAGATGATTTATTTCCTAATCAATACATAAATTTCATTCTTTCTCACATCTACTTCAAAATAATGTTAGATTTGAGTGGGATTATTCATGATAAAAAGTATTTGATCAAATAAAATTATACATATCTAATCCTCTAGTTCTAGTGGCATCCACTCTAGATAAACCTTTGTTATTGTATATATTAGTTACACAACATGTCTTAGGTTCCCTCTTAGTTGAGCATAATGATCAGAGAAGAGAGAATGTCATATATTACCTTAGCAAGAAATTGGTTGGGTATGAACTCATTTATTCATCCATAGATAAAGCTTTCCTTGTAGTAGTGTTTTTCACATAGAAACTTTGACATCAAAAGCTTAATGCTACCAACTAGATTTGATTTCCAAAATTGAAAAACGTGTTATCTAAAGCAACCCTTACTGGCTAAATGACAAAGTGGATCATTCTCCTTAATGATTTTGATATTGAGTATGTCAATCAAAAGGCAATCAAAGGGTAGGTTATAGCAGATTAGTTAGCAAAAACCCCTAATCATGACTATCATCCTTTGAACATAGAATTTATTAATGAATCCATCCTTCACATTGAAGAATCTAAATCTTCTATATTACACTTTGATGGATCATTTAACTCACATGAATTAGGTTTGAGTATCCTTTTCATCACTCTCCAATGTGATTTTGTCCTAACAATATTTTGCTTTAGATTTCCTCGTACAAACAACATAGTGGAATATAAGGCATTGATATCTAGTTTGAAACTAGCACTACAAAGACACATTCAACACTTATAGGTCTTTGGAGATTCACAATTGGTATTCAAACAGGTTAATGATGAGTTCCTAGTTAAATATGACAAACTTGCCCCTTACAAATGTATGATGGACAATTTCAATATAATACTTATTAGATATATCTTTTGAGAAAGCTCCTCATATAAATAGAAATTTGTTAATACAATGGACACCATTGGATATCTTCTATATATTCCTAATGAATCTCATGTGTATCACTATCTAGTAGAATAAATCCTCATTCTTTCCTATGATCTCCCAAATTTTGACATGATATGTGATATTGTTGGTCTCTACACTTCTTGGTAAAATGATATTTGTTCCTTTCTCCAAGGGAATACCATCCCTCCTAACATGTAATCCACCAAAAAAGTCCCTTATCCAATGTGTATCTTGTTACACCCTCCTTGATGACACACTTTATTGAAGGGGTTTTGATGGAAATTTTCTTTGATGTCTCAGTTCTGATGAGGCTAACCTTGTGCTTCAAGAAGTCCATGATGACATTTGTGGTGCTCATAAAAATGATATTATCCTAGCCAATAAGCTCCTTCACACATGATCTACTATTGACCTACCATAGAATCATGCCTGTCCAAATATGACAAATTGCCTTGTTAGAAATATGGAGACCTTATTCATGCACATTCACAAGCCCTCAATCCTGTTACCACTCTATGGCCTTTTTGTACATATAGCCGAGAAATATTATTGACAAGATCAATCTTACCTCTTCCAATAGGCTCAAATTCATTATTACCACTATTGATCATTTTACCAAGTGGATTGAAGTAGTTCTACTCGATTTAACCATCGACATGATCCAAATTTTTGAATTCATCTTAAACCATCTCATTTTTCATTTTGGCATTTCATCCACCATCATCATAGACAATGAAAAATATTTTAAAAATAATGAAGTGAAATCCCTATGTGAGATATTCCATATCAAGCACAAGTGGTCCACCTCGTATTATCCCTAAGGCAATGGTCAATTCAATGAATCCAACAAAACCATCACAAAATCCTTAAGAAAATTATTAATGATTGGAACCTTTAGATCTATCCTATCCTTTGGGCCTAATACACCAACATTCACACTCCCATATGTGCCACTCCATATTCTCTTGTCTATGGTACTGAAATAATCTTGCTAATATAGGTTAGGCTAACCTCCTTATGTGTCTCTTTATGCAACCTCATTTATGAGGAGGATTATCAAGTGACATGATTAGATGAGTTTGAACTCCTTGAGGAGCATTTTCTCAATCATATTATGCCATACTAGAATAGGTTGTATCATGGCTATAAAAAATAAATCCACACTAGAGATTTTGATGTTGGAGACCTTATCCTTAAGGAAAATCATAAGAACACCACTCAAACTAAAGAGAAGAAAAGTGAACCAAACTAGTTGGGTCCCTATATCATCATTGCTAAGTTTAGATCCGGAGCATTCAAAATAGCTACTCCTAAAGGTCATGAATTAAATAAGCTCATAAAAAATATCCTTCTTAAGCACTTCTATGCTTAATCCACTAGCACCAACTTTTCCAAAAATAAAAAAATACAAAAAGAAGAAAAAAAAAAAATCTAAAAAATTAGTAAAGAGAAATAATTTCATCCAAAGGTGAAAACCACTTCTTGTGGCACCTTGGGCAAGTACCATGATGAAAAATTGGAAAGTAGGAATCATGTGTAGTAGAAACCCACTTTAGTCTATGATCATGCATCATTCCATTTTATTTCCATCATCACATTCCATCCATCTCATTATCTCCCTTACCTCAAATCATTCACTTAGGTCCCTTACCCACCCCTTATTTTTCCTCCTTCCTCCTTCCATCATTCATCCCATCCATTTTTGTATCCCCTCAACATGCATTGCTTGTTCACATAATCTTCCTTCATTATATTTCTCAAAAACTAACACTTCCCCTCATTTTCATGCTCCTACCTTTTCCCCAATCCATTTTTTTACTTCTCTCCATCTCTTCCATTATATTTTATTCCCTATCCACTCCATACCCTTTCCTTGATTTTGTGTTTAAATGGGGGAATCCCCTTCTGATGTTTCCTAGGGAATGGTTACCACATATATATTTATTGGGGAATAAAATTTTCACTAGCATCTATTGTCTCATTCATCCATGATCTAGTCCTTGTTTTGAATCTACTCATCAATCCTCCATCCCTATATTTACACCACACTCATTCATCCCTTCCACCCATGGATTCAACATTTTATCAAATACCAATCCATTTTTTCTACATGTTCTTGATTGATTGTTTAACTTTGTATGAATCTATGTTTGATTATGTCAC
Organism: Sequoiadendron giganteum; assembly: GCA_007115665.2. Lineage (NCBI taxonomy): Eukaryota > Viridiplantae > Streptophyta > Pinopsida > Cupressales > Cupressaceae > Sequoiadendron > Sequoiadendron giganteum. The sequence goes on from CM021103.1 coordinate 314,188,397, forward strand.
TTCTTTATTTTAACCTTTATATTTTTGCTGCATCTAATCCTAGTGTTCCATACATCACATCGTCACAGTCAGCCTCATCCTTTATATGATGGTGTGCCTATGACAATGTGTCTATTAGATCACTATAATATTTGTAACTTCTTTGTTTGTGTGTTAGTCCTTATGCACATGAATCATCAACATCACGATTCATTATGTTATGATGCATAAAGCTAATTGCTATAGTAAATAAAAAATTTCTCCTTACATGTGAAGTTACTATGACAACATTTATTCGTCATCCATTTTCTCGTTTATCATAATCTATACCCTAAATTAGGTTTAATTTAATTGCATTTCATCCTTGCAAGATATCATCATACAACATGCATATCCATGCAATCTAGAATTTTGTCTTCCAATCATTTGAGCGACATCAATCAATAATCCCAATCCCAATCCTCATCCATCATCAAATCTGTATGCATGACATGTACATCATCCCAACATGGTTTATCTCAAGTTATTTCTTATAAATTATGACACGTCTCTTTTCAAGAGACCTCTTGTAATCCATTTTTGCCTAATAGTTATCTTGAGGGGGTATCAATTTGATCATTATCCCTAAGAGACTTGGACAACCTAGCACCAAAAGCTCTATCCCATCCTAATTTATATTCTTCTAAACATAATGCCACTTAATTGTAATATTGTATCAAAAAAGGGCAAAATAAAGACACCTAAATACTTCCCTGGTCCTAATTGACCAAACACACCACCTAGACAAGCCCCCTTCACCTAAAGTCTCCCACTTAATTAAATAATATGATTATTTAATTTTCTCTTTTCCATCTCACCTCATATAAATAATTAAATTATTACTATTTACACCTATTTTCCACTTCACACATGGCTAAAATAATTAAATAAATTTATTATTTAATTATACCTATCTTCCCTCCACCTATCCTAAGAATAAAGGACACCTAAGAACAATCGTCCTTACAACCAAACCCAAGAATAAAGGGTTCCTAGGTGCACATGTCCCTTATGTCTCTCATGGTTGCAACCACTTGCCAAATTTAGAAAGTACATCCTAACCCTTCGTATTCCAACAACTCCATCTCAACCCCCCATTATCTCCTTGATCTTAGGGAAATCCATTCATTTATCCTCCACCATTGATCTCACCATCATATCTCAACCAGTTATTGCCTCTTCCAAAATTCTATAAATAGAGGCATTCTCTCATCCATTTTTGTCCATCCATTTGGAGCTAAGTATATGTTGTCAAAATAAGAAACTTTCAAGCAAAGGAGCATCCACATACCAATAATCACTTAGAACAAATCATTCAATAATGGATTTTATGGTAGCATTTGAATTGATTTTTTGTGTTATTGTTATATTTGCATTTCTTTGTTGAGATCTATATGAGGTTTTGTTTTGATTTGAATGGAAACTTTCACTCTTGTTTTTTTATGTTTACATTCAAATCATATCATTACAACAAGAAATGAAAAAGATGAGGAATTTGGGATATGAAAATATACCTCATACTCCACTCGCCATTATTAATCTTATATAAGCTTATCTAAGAAAGCTAAACTAAGTCTAAGAAAATACCTAGTAAAGTAATGAAAATGCATAAAAGCCTACACCGAAAAATCCTACCAAATAAAGTGACCAACTTCCAATTGGTTTGGTGTTGTAAATAGCATACATTATATCTTCATCCTCCACATGCATTACAATTCTTTAGATACTAGATATATTTAAAATGGCGGCATAGAGAATTTTATAATGCTATGGTTATACAACAAAATGCTACACTCAAAATCTATGTGGAGTATTAAACATTGCAAATAGAACTAGCCACCATGATAGTAATTTCAAATGACAAAAAAAATTGTAAAAAGGTCAAGCTTCTACAAGGACTTTTTTTGTGATGTGCTTTGATGTATTGAAGAAAGCAAGAGCTATGGAGGATTATAAAGCTATCAAGGTTTAGAGGAATGGAGAGTATGAAGTTATAGCTTTTGGATGGTGGGAAAAGGTTATGGAAGAGGTGTAGGGAATCATACATAGAGGAAGAAAAGTTTCAGAGAGTTCATGAAAAAATAATATAGAAGAAAAATTAAATATAGGAAAATTAAAAAAAAAAATCTATAAAAGATTTTAGAAATCTCATAGATAATTAATGAGGTTCAAAATAACATATTTACAAATTCAACATGCATGGTAGCTATTTCAAAATACAACAATACCGCATGAGCAAACTTGTAAATATTTTAAAACATCGATTGATACTAATGCTTTTATGGTTACATTAAAATCTAGGTTGATATAAGCATTCAAAAAGTTTGAGACAAATTAAAAAATGTATTGATCAAACTTGAATCCATATGTAATCTTGAAAATTAGTTGTAAGATTGAGGAATCAACTAAATTTATTCTAAAACATACTAAGAGTGTGGACACTGAATGAGTGCACGATAAAAATATTTGCAAAATAAACAATTTTTGATTCTGTACCAATCTTACACATTCAATCATCTTCCAATCTTAAAAATATTCAAAATACATCATACATCTTTTACCTACTCTTTACCAATATTATGAGCATTAATACATGATTCTACATCTTAGATGGTTCTTAAATGTACTTTAACCCCACATTATCTAATGAAACCCTCTCCCATTTGTACACATGACAAATCCATATAATGATTCAAAACAAAATTATATGACCATTCTCTAATTTCAACTAACCCCTATACAAAACAAACCAAAAAAAAACAATTAATGATTTCTCATTAAAAAATTAAATGTACAATTAATTATATAATTCCTTGTATGTTTTCATGAGCTTGTAGCCACTACTATGTAGTAAAAACTATCTCACAATTTTCTCTCCCTATTTTCTCGAACATTTGAACATTTTTAAATCTTCACAAAATATCATCATTGCAACATCATGCCATGAATAGTAGTGAGGGAAATTAGGTGCCTTTTTCATTTTTCAATGTTCTATTTATACTCCCTCCAATTTCACCTTTTTGCTTATTTTATCCACCCGTCCTTTAAAAAAAAATGTCCTTTTTATTCACTCAATTTAACGAGACCAAGCTACTTTTTCGCCTCCTTGACAAGGGATCACCTTTCCAAACATGTCAAGTTTTTTATTTCTTTGGGCAAATATTTTTATCTCCTTATGTTCTTTAGTTCCTTCGAGTGCTCTCCTCTCTACTTATCATTTTATCTAAACTCTTTTTTTTTCCTCACCTTAAATTGATTTTATCTATTTAATCAATTTGATAAGGACATACATTTCTACAATAATAAATATTTTTGTCATACATTTTATAAAGGTTAAAGTGGTAAATCATGGATCTTATCTTGCACATCTTGGTTAAATGACTCTGGCATGGGTATTATTAGGACTCAATTTGATAATGTCAAAATCTGCTTACTTTCTAGCTCTTTTTGCACTTAGGCCTTATTTTTCCCATCACATATAACTAATCTAAGAAATCCTTGTATGGGTCTCTATTTGTCAATATTGTCAAAGTGTTGTGTTTTATTCTCCCCTATGTGCCTATCATGCATTAAAAGTGCAAGGATCCTAAAAATTTCTAAGTGTGAAGGATTTCTAGCCATTTCTAAGGATTGTGTTGAATGTTAGAGTTTTAAAGTTTCCCTTCTTGGTATGACTTTCTTTCTAATTCCACCTTTTTCCTTTCTCCTTGTTGAGATATTAGACTTTTGGGTAAATGCAAGAAGATGAGTCCACTTCTAGTGGAAGTTTCATATTTAAAAAACCTTGAAATCGGGAAAATGAAATGGGATCCCATTATTTAGAAAATGGGATCCTGAGCCTAAATTCAGAACAAGATCCCGTTTCGTGGTGAGATCTTAAGCCATGAATTATAAAATGGGATCTTGTTTATTACAAAATGAGATCCCTTTTTGTAATAAATGTGACCTCATTTTGTAAAGGTATTAATTTTTTTTTAAATGCCCTGCGAGCTCATTTTCACCAGAGCTCACGGTGACAGAGAATGGGATCCCGAGTGCAAACAACAATGTGCCGCCACCAAACGCCCCCAGGTTGGCTTTTTTTTCATTTTTTCCATTTTTTGGTATTTTATTAGATATATAGGTTTTTTTCTGTATTTTGTTTAAATTTGGTTTTTATTTTGTAAATTTCCTACAAACATTAAACCCTAGAAATTGAAAAATTTACCCTAATTTGCATTGATTTATGTTTTAAGTCTGCATGCAAATATTTCAAAATCAAATAATACTTATTTTTTTGAGAAAAAAATCTAGGTTTGTCTAAGTTTATTTCATTCCATTATTTAGCACTTATTATTAATTGTTTAATCTAGCCACATACAACTAGAATTTGCAGCACATGGCATCCATATGCACCCATGCACAAACACCTACTCTCTAACATATTGGCATACATATAGTTTACTATCGATGTAATCCTTGAACCTCCTTTAGGAAAGGTTTGAAAAACTCTCAAGTAAAACACAATTGATAGGTATAAAATGTTAGACTCTAGTAACTTCACCAACATCCTCCCTCCATCATCTCATGCCCTCTTCCTCACAAAAATCCTCCATCTCGAACAAACCTTCAAAGCTAAAATTTGATCAAATCAACCAATCCAATCAAACCAATCAATTTAACATATCCATGAAGGATTTTATCCTAAGACCACTAGAAATGAATCAAAACATAAATCTAGGGATTTATGTCACACCAACACAAGCATGAAAATTCCAAGATCATCTAAAAACACCTAATGTTTTTACAAATCAATATACACAAAGGGCTAAATGAACTTCATCTATCCCTTTCATTCTATTCATAGATCTAAGATCCATAAACCTCATAAATGTAATAACATCCCAATTATTGACACTTGAAGTTTAATATATACATACAAAATATCATTGGTAAAGGCCATGCCAAGCTTAAATTAAATGCACCCACATCATAAAATTAACATCAAGATTCCTATTCAATGTATGATCAAACTTTTCCACAACCAACTCAACGACAAAATTATCATGTTGATCCCATTAATCAAATCTAAGGATAAAAATCCTCTTAATCACCCATCAAACCCAACCAAGAGCCAAAAGTCCACCCATTTTACCCAAAAACATTTACCTAATATTATTTTCTTACTGAATAGATACTTTGAAAAGCCCAATATTACCTAGCCATCTAATGATGCATTTGCACCTTTCTTTCAAAGTAAAAATATCCCATTGCAAATTAAATGTGTCAAATCATGAAATATCAAGGAAAAAGGATTAGGCATTCATGAACAAGGAATCCTTGAACACATCCATATTTATGCAAACCAAGGATTCTAACATATTGGATATAACTCTCTAAATAAGAATAAGGATGCTATTCACATGAGCACTAGGGTAACTTCTCCCCACATCAAAATAAATTCATCTTATCATTCTACCAAGAAAATCACTACTATTAATCCTTTAATTGACCTACCATCCTCACCACCAAACATTTCTTTGATCCTATACCAATCCTTTCATCAACCCCATCATGAAACTTAACTATTCACCTCCTTTTTCCATCACTATGGATTAAAAAAATCACACGTCATTCAACATCTTCCATAATGATGAATCGATCACCTCCTTCATTGACTTAAATATCACATGTTTCTCAAGGATTATAAAATAGGTAGTGAATTAGACTAATATACATTAGCATATCCTAGTAAGTCCCTCTAAATGGCTAAAATTATTTATCCCAAAAGGTCTCAATCCAAAAAAAATCAAATCCCAAAGGTCCACAAGTCTACATGGACAAAAATATCCCCACACAGGTGCTATTAATTACCTCCTAAATGTACATTTTAAAAAGTAGGATATGTAATTTAATGAAAAGTGTATTATCAATAAATTATTGGTAGGGGATTGAAAGTAAGCGATAAATAACCTAGAACAACAGTTGATCAAAATGTGGATACAAAACTAGATTTCACATCACATTAACAATTATTTGTTTTTTCAAAGGTAGACAAACTACATCTCATTCTCAAGGGGTGATCATAAAATTCATATCATGATCTCATACCTAATTTTCTCTTTACACACTTAGGTCACATAAGAGGGCTACACCCACATAGTCCACATTATTCACAATACACACCAAGTATGTAGAGTAACTTTTATTTCATCAATTGGTTTGAATGAGATTTTACATAAGTATTTTATATGAACCATTCTCCATCTAAAATCCACAAAATAAATTTCATTATCATCATAACCACAAGCATAGTTTTATATAGTCATAGTTTTATCATCCAATATGATCATTGTGAAGATGGTTGATGGGTGTTCAATTTTGCACTAACATTGATGATGAAGTGTAAAATAAATAATACTAACTTTTCCATTTCCCCCTTATGTGCATGTGGATCCATATACTTATTTTATGATTATACATGCATCCATATAAATTGAAAAATTGAAAAATTGAAAAAATTAAAAAATTAAAAAATGAAAAAATGAAAAATTGAAAAATTGATATTTTTTTTTAATCTAAAGCAACCCTTACTAGTTGAATGAAAAAGTGGATCATGCTCCTTAATGATTTTGGTATTGAGTATGTCAATAATAATGCAATCAAAGGGTAGGATATAGTAGATTAGTTAGCAAAAAACCCCAATCATGACTATCATCCTTTGAACATATAATTTATTAATGAATCCATCCTTCACATTGAAGAATCTAAATATTCTATATTACACTTTGATGGATCATTTAACTCACATGGATTAGGTTTGAGTATCCTTTTCATCACTCTCCAATGTGATTTTGTCCTAACAATATTTTGCTTTGGCTTTCCTTGTACAAACAACATAGTGGAATATAAGGCATTGATATCTAGTTTGAAACTAGCACTACAAAGACACATTCAACACTTATAGGTCTTTGGAGATTCACAATTGGTATTCAAACAGGTTAATGATGAGTTCCTAGTTAAATATGACAAACTTGCCCCTTACAAATGTATGATGGACAATTTCAATATAATACTTATTAGATATATCTTTTGAGAAAGCTCCTCATATAAATAGAAATTTGTTAATACAATGGACACCATTGGATATCTTCTATATATTCCTAATGAATCTCATGTGTATCACTATCTAGTAGAATAAATCCTCACACTTCCCTATGATCTCCCAAATTTTGACATGATATGTGATATTGTTGGTCTCTACACTTCTTGGTAAAATGATATTTATTCCTTTCTCCAAGGGCATACTATCCCTCCTAACATGTCATCCACCCAAAAAGTCCCTTATCCAATGTGTATCTTGATACACCCTCCTTGCTGACACACTTTATTGTAGGGGTTATGGTGGAACTTTTCTTTGATGTCTCAGTTCTGATGAGGCTAACCTTGCACTTCAGGAAGTACATAATGGCATTTGTGGTGCTCATACAAATGACATTATCCTAGCCAATAAGCTTCGTCATACAGGATACTATTGACCTACCATATAATCATGCCTTTCCAAATGTGAAAAAATACCTTGATAGAAATATGGAGACCTTATTCATGCACATTCACAAGCCCTCAATCCTATTACCACTCTATGGCCTTTTTGTACATATAGCCGAGCAATATTATTGACAAGATCAATCTTCCCTCTTCCAATAGGCTCAAATTAATTATTACCACTATTGATCATTTTACCAAGTGGATTGAAGTAGTTCTACTCAATTTCACCATCGACATGATCCAAATTTTTGAATTCATCTTAAACCATCTCATTTTTCATTTTGGCATTCCATCCACCATCATCATATACAATGAAAAATAATTTAAAAATAATGAAGTGCAATCCCTATGTGAGATATTTCATATCAAGCACAAGTGGTCCACCTCGTATTATCCCTAAGGCAATGGTCAAGTTGATGAATCCAACAAAACCATCACAAAAATCCTTAAGACAATTATTAATGATTGGCACCTTTAGATCTATCCTACCCTTTGGGCGTAATACACCAACATTCACACTCCCACATGTGCCACTCCATATTCCCTTGTCTATGGTGCTAAAATAATCTTGCCAATATAGGTCAAGCTAACCTCCTTATGTGTCTCTTTATGCAACCTCATTTATGAGGAGGATTATCAAGTGGCATGATTAGATGAACTAGAAGTCCTTGAGGAGCATTGTCTCAATCATATTACATCATACTAGCATAGGTTGTATCATGGCTATAAAAAACACATCCACACTAGATATTTTGATGTTGGAGACCTTATCCTTAAGGAAAATCATAAGAACACCACTCAAGATAAATAGAAGAAAGGTGAATCAAACTAGTTGGGTCCCTATATCATCACTGCCAAGTTTAGATATGGAGCATACAAAATAGCTACTCCTAAAGGTCATGAATTCAATAAGCTCATAAAAAATATCCATATTAAGCACTTCTATGCTTAATCCACTAGCACCAGCTTTTCCAAAAATAAAAAAATACAAAAAAGAAAGAAAGAAATAAATAAAAAATCTAAAAAAATAGTAAAGAGAAATAAATTCATCCAAAGTTGAAAACCAATCCTTTTGGCACCTTAGGCAAGTACCATGATGAAAAATTGGAAAGTAGGAATCATGTGTAGTAGAAACCAACTTTAGTCTATGGTCATGCATCATTCCATTTTATTTCCATCATCACATTCCATCCATCTCATTATCTCCCTTACCTCAAATCATTCACTTAGGTCCCTTACCCACCTTTTATTTTTCCTCCTTCCATCATTCATCCCATCCATTTTTGTATCCCTTCAACATGCATTGCCTATTCACATCATCTTACTTCATTATATTTCTCAAAAACAAACACTTCCCCTCATTTTCATGCTCCTACCTTTTCCCCAATCCATTTTTTTACTTATCTCCATCTCTTCCATTATATTTTATTCCCTATCCACTCCATACCCTTTCCTTGATTTTGTGCTTAAATGGGGGAATCCCCTTTCTAATGTTTCCTATGGAATGGTTACCACGTATATGTTTATTAGGGAATAACCTTTTCACTAGCATCTATTGTCTCATTCATCCATGATCTAGTCCTTGTTTTGAATCTACTCATCAATCCCCCTCACCTATATTTACACCACACTCATTCATCCCTTCCACCCATGGATTCATCATTTTATCAGATATCAATCCATTTTTTCTACATGTTCTTGATTGATTGTTTACCTTTGTATGAATCTATGTTTGTTTATATCACTTCTTTGTTCTAACCTTTATATTTTTTTGTTGTATCTAATCCTAGTGTTCCATACATCACATCGTCACAGTCACCCTCAAGCTTTATATGATGGTGTACCTATGACAATGTATCTATTAGATCGCTATAATATATTCAACTTCTTTGTTTTTGTGTTAGTCCTTATGCACATGGATCATCAACATCACGATTCATTATGTCATGATGCATAAAGCTAATTGCTATAATAAATTAAAAAATTCTTCTTACATGTGAAGTTACTGTGACAATAGTTATCCATCATCAATTTTCTTGTTTATCATAATCCATGCCCTAAATTAGGTTTCATTTAATTGCATTTCATCCTTGCAAGATCTCATCATATAACATGCATATCCATGCAATCTAGAATTTTGTCTTCGAATAATTTGAGCGACATCAATCAATAATCCGAATCCTCATCCATCATCAAATCTATATCCATGACATGTACATCATCCCAACATGATTTATCTCAAGTTATCTCTTATAAATCATGACATGCGTCTCTTTTCAAGAGACCTCTTGTAATCCATTTTTCCTAATAATTATCTTAAAGGGGTATCGATTTGATCATTATCTCTGAGTGACTTGGACAACCTAGCACCAAAAGCTCCATCCCATCCTAATTTATATTCTTCTAAACACAATGCCACTTAATTGTAATATTGTATCAAAAATGGAAAAATATAGACACCTAAATATTTCCCTAGTTGTAATTGACCAAACACACCACCTAGACAAGCCCCCTTCACCTAAAGTCTCCCACTTAATTAAATAATGATTTAATTATCTCTTTTCCATCTCACCTCATATAAATAAATAAATTATTACTATTAACACCTATTTTCTACCTCACACATGGCTAAAATAATTAAATAAAATTATTATTTAATTATATCTATCTTCCCTCCACCTATCTAAGAATAGAGGACACCTAAGAACAATTGTCCTTACAACCAAACCCAAGAATAAAGGTTTCCTAGGTGCACATTTCCCTTATGTCTCTCATGGTTGCAACCACTTGCCAAATTTAGAAAGTACATACTAGCCCTTCACATTCGAACAACTCCATCTCAACCCCCCATTATCTCCTCAATCTTAGGGAAATCCATTCATTCATCCTACACCATTGATCTCACAATCAAATTTCAACTAGCTATTGCCTCTTCCAAAATTCTATAAATGGAGGTATTCTCTCATCCATTTTTGTTCATCCATTTTGAGCTAAGTATATGTTGTCAAAATAGGCAACTTTCAAGAAAATGAGCATCCACATACCAATAATCACTTAAACAAATCATTCAATAATGGATTTTACGGTAACATTTGAATTGATTTTTTTGTTATTGTTACATTTGCATTTCTTTTTTGAGATCTATCTGAGTTTTTTTTTTTATTTGAATGAAAACTTTCACTCTTATTTTTTTATGTTGTACATTCAAATCATATCATTATAATAAGAAATGAAAAAGAGGAGGAATTTGAGATATGAAAATATACCACTTACTCCTCCCACCATTATTAAGCTTATATAAGCTTATCTAAGAAAGCTAAACTAGGTCTAAGAAAAGACCTAGTAAAGTAATGAAAATGAATAAAAACCTACACCAAAAAATCCTACCAAATAAAGTAATGAAAATGGTAGAAAAGCACCAACCTCGAATTGGTTTAGTGTTGTAAATTATATACATTATATCTTCATTCTCCACATGCATTGTAATTCTTTAGATTCTAGATAGATTTAAATTGGTGACAAAGAGAATTTTATAATACTATGGTTATACAACAAAATGATACACTCAAAATCTATGTGGAGTATTAAACGTTGCAAATAAAACCATCCACTATGATAGTAATTTCAAATGACAAAAAAAATTGTAAAAAGGTCAAGCTTCTACAAGGACTTTTTTTTGTGATGTGCTTTGATGTATTGAAGAAAGCAAGAGCTATGGAGGATTATAAAGCTATCAAGGTTTAGAGGAATGGAGAGTATGAAGTTATAGCTTTTGGATGGTGGGAAAAGGCTATGGAAGAGGTGTAGGGAATCATACACAGAGGAAGAAAAGTTTCAGAGAGTTTATGAAAAACTAATATAGAAGAAAAATTAAATATAGGAAAATTTTCAAAAAAAATCTATAAAAGATTTTAGAAATCCCATAGATAATTAATGAGGTTTAAAATAACATATTTACAAATTCAACATGCATGGTAGCTATTTCAAAATATAAAAATACCACATGAGCTAACTTGTAAATATTTTGAAACATTTATTGATACCGATGCTTTTATGGTTACATTAAAATCTAGGTTGATATAGGCATTCACAAAGTTTGAGACAAATTAAAAAATGTATTGATCAAACTTGAATCCATATGTCATCTTGAAAATTAGTTTTAAGATTGAGGAACCAATTAAATTTATTCTAAAACATGTTAAGAGTGTAGACACTGAATGAATGCATGATAAAAAAAATTACAAAATAAGCAATTTTTGATTCTACATCAATAATCTTCCAATCTTAAAAATATTCAAAATACATCATACATCTTCTACCTGCTCTTTACCAATATTGTGAGCATTGATACATGATACTACATCTTAGATGGTTCCTAAATGTACTCTAATCCCACATTGTCTAATGAAACCCTCTCCCCATTTCTGCCCATGGCAAATCCATGTAATGATTCAAAACAAAATTATATGACCATTCTCTAATTTCAACTAAACCCTATACGAAACAAACCAAAAAAATGCAAATAATTAATAATTTCTCATTAAAAATTTAAATGTATAATTAATTATATAATTCCTATAAAGGTTGTATGTTTTCATGAGCTTGTAGCCACTACTATGTAGTAAAAAATATCTCACAATTTTCTCTCCCTATTTTCTCGAACATTTGAACATTTTTAAATTTTCAAAAACTACTAAAAGTAAAAGGAAAATGACTTGCTCCACCCTCTTGTCAGGTATCGCAATCTTCACAAAAATTATGAGGGAAATTACCTTTTTCATTTTTCAATGTTCTATTTATACTCCTCCAATTTCACCTTTTTGCTTATTTTATGCACCCCTCCTTTAAAAAAAAATTATGTCCTTTTTATTCACTCAATTTAATGAGACCAAGCTACTTTTTCGTCTCCTTGACAAGGTTTCACCTCTCTTGTCCGCTTCACAAATTCCAAACATGCCAACTTTTTTATTTCTTTGGGCAAATATTCTTACCTCCTTATCTCCTTATGTTTAGTTCATTTCATTGCTCTCCTCTCTACTTATCTTTTTATCTAAACTCTCTTTTATTCTCACCTTAAATTGATTTTTTTTTATCTATATAATCAATTTGATAAAAGACATACATTCCTACAACAATAAATATTTTTGTCGACAGTTCACAAAGATTAAAAGTGGTCAATCACAGATCCTACCTTGCACACCTTGGTTAAATGATTCTGGCATGGGCACTATTAGGACTCAATTTGACAATGTCAAATTTTGCTTACTTCCTAACTCTTTGTGCACTTAGGCTTTATTTTTTCCATCACATATAACCAGCTCCAAGAAATCCTTGTATGGGTCTCTATTTGTCAATATTGCCAAAGTGTTGTGTTTTATTTTCCCTCATGTGCCTATCATGTGTTAAAAGTGCAAGGATTCTAAAAATTTCTAAGTGTGGAGGATTTCGAGTCATTTCTAAAGATTGTGTTGAATGTTAGAGTTTTAAAATTTCCCTTCCTAGTGTGCCTTTCCTTCTAATTCCACCTTTTTCCTTTATCCTTGTTGAGATATTAGACTTTTGCGTAAATGCAAGAAGATGAGTCCACTTCTAGTGGAAGTTTCATATTTAAAAAACCCTGAAATCGGGCAAAATGAAATGGGATCTCGTTATTTAGAAAATGGCATCCTGAGCCTAAATTCAGAACAAGATCCTATTTTGTGGCGAGATCTTGAGCCATGAATTATAAAATGGGATCCCGTTTACTATGAAATGAGATCCTGTTTTGTAATAAATGTGATCTCGTTTCATAAAGGTATTAATTTTTTTTAAAATGCCCTACGAGCTCATTTTCACCAAAGCTCACGGTGATAGAGAATGGGATCCCAAGTGCAAACACCAATCTACTGCCACCAAATGCCCCCAGGTTGGCTTTTTGTTTCATTTTTTTCCATTTTTTGGTATTTTATTAGATATATAGTTTTTTTTTGTATTTTGTTTGAATTTGGTTTTTATTTTGCAAATTTCCTACAAACATTAAAACCTAGAATTGAAAAATCTACCCTAATTTGCATTGCTTTATGTTTTAAATATGTATGCCAATATTTCAAAATCAGATAATACTTTTTTTTTGAGAAAAAAATCTAGGTTTGTCTAAGTTTATTTCATTCCATTATTTAGCTCACTTATTATTAATTGTTTAATCTAGCCACATGCAACTAAAATTTTCAGCACATGTCATCCATATGTACCCATGCACAAACACCTACTCTCTAACATATTAGCATACATATAGTTTTCTATCGATGTAATCCTTGAATCTCCTTTAGGAAAGGTTTAAAAAACTCTCAAGTAAACACAATTGATAGGTATAAAATGTTAGACTCTAGTAACTTCACCAACATCCCCCCTCCATGATCTCATGCCCTCTTCCTCACAAAAATCCTCCATCTCGAACAAACCTTCAAGCTAAAATTTGATCAAATCAACCAATCCAATAAAACCAATCAACTTAACATAGCCATGAAGGATTTTATCCTAAGACACTAGAAATGAATCAAAACATAAATCTAGGGATTTATGTCACACCAAAACAAGTGTGAAAATTCCAAGATCATCCAAAAATGCCTAACATGGATGTTCTTACAAATCAATATACACAAAGGGCTAAATGAACTTCATCTGCCCCTTTCATTCTTTTCATAAATCTAAGATCCATAAACCTCATAAATGTAAAAACATCCCGATTATTGATACTTGAAGTTTAATATATACATACAAAATATCATTGGTAAAGGTCATGTCAAGCTTAAAGTAAATGCACCCACATCATAAAATTAACATCAAGATCCCTATTTAATGTATGATCAAACTTTTCCACAACCAACTCAAGGAAAAAATTATCATGTTGATCCCATTAATCAAATCTAAGGATAAAAATCCTCTCAATCACCCATCAACCCCATCAAAGAGCCAAAAGTCCACCCATTTTACCCAAAAACATTTACCTAATGGTATTTTATTAATGAATAGATACTTTGAAAAGCCTAACATTACCTAGCCATCTAATGATGCATTTCCATATTTCTTTCAAAGTAAAAATATCCCATTGCAAATCAAATGTGTCAAATCATGAAATATCAAGGAAAAAGGATTAGGCATTCATGAACAAGGAATCCTTGAATACATCCATATTTATGTAAACCAAGGATTCTAACATATTGGATATAACTCTCTAAATAAGAATAAGGATGTTATTCACATGAGCACTAGGGTAACTTATGTTGGCCCCACAGTTTTCGTTGTACCAAAAGATTGACCTGTTAATGCCTCATACAACTACCAGAGTTAACGGATCCATGAGAGGCGGTTAGTCAATGTCATGAATCTCGAGGGGAGCGCTGACCATTTTCCAACAATCTACTCTTGAACGTTACTTGAGGGGATTCAAACCCAACACCTTTAGCTATGATACCAATTGATCATCTAAGTTCTGCATTCACTATCTCTATGTCCAATCTTCTTGCATGCATAACATTGTCTAGAGAAAGAACCAAAAAATTGATTTCATACTACTTCTACACTTAGTTGCCCTATGACCAAATTTATCGCATAAAAAATAAACACCATTGAAAGATGGGTACCTTTGAGCATTTGGTTGTCTGATAGGTGGTCTTCTTCCTGGATTTCTTTTTTGCTTCCCTTTATCTTGAGTCTTTTGATTGTCTACTGGATTTGAGTTATGCACATTTTCATCGACTTCATTTCCTAAACCACCTTTTTCTTTGGAAGGTCTTTTGCCCGTTGTCAATTAATCAAGCTTGGTGGAGATTGAGTTGAAATTATCTTCACAAAATTTTTCTTTCTCCAGATCTTCTTTAAGGTTCATCACTTTTTTTTCAAGCCTTAAGCATACATTAGACTTACTTTACACCACTGTATTCAAACACTCCTCGATTCTCTTCTTTTCTTCCACTTTCACCTTTAATCCGGTAATCTCTTCATTTGCTTGTTTCAGTTGCTCACTTACTTCTCTATGTATTTCTTTGAATTTCTTCAATTATTCTTTCAATTTTTGGATGCATTCATTTGCCTCATCAAGATTTTCTTTCAGATCTCTGTATTCAATTTCAGCCTTGTCAAGATCTTCAAGGGTAGCCCAAATCTCTTCTTTATCCATTTGCTCAATTTGTAGGATCTTCCTCAAGCTTTTAGGATTCCTCAAAGGAACCAGAGCTCTAATACAAATTTTTGGCCCCACGGTTGCTGTTGTACCAGAAGATCAACCTACTAATGCCCAATACAACCGCCAGAGTTAACAGATTCACGTGAGGCGATTAGTCAATGCCACGAATCCCAAGGGGAGCACTGGCTATTTTCCAAAAACTTCTCCCCACATCAAAAAATTTTCATCTCATCATTCTACCAATAAAATCACTACTATCAATCCTTTAATTGACCTACCATCCTCACCACCAACCATTTTGTTGATCCTATACCAATCCTTTCATCAACCCCATCATGAAACTTAACCATTCACCTCCTTTTTCCATCACTATGGATCAACAAAATCACACACCATTCAACATATTCCATAATGATGAATCGATCACTTCCTTCATTGAATTAAATATCACATCTTTCACAAGGATTATAAAATAGGCATTGAACTAGACTAGTATACATTAGCATATCCTGGCAAGTCCCTCTAAATGGCTAAACTTATTTATCCCAAAAGGTCTCAATCCAAAAAATTTCAAAGGCCAAAGGTCCACAAGTCTACATGGACAAAAATATCCCCACGTAGGTGCTATTAATTACCTCCTAAATATATATTTTAAAATATAGGATATGTAATTTAATGAAAAGTGTACTATCAATTAATTATTGGTAGGGGATTGAAAGTAAGCGATAATTAACCCAGAACAATAGTTGATCAAAATGTGGATACAAAACTAGATTTCACATCACATTAACAATTATTTGTTTTTTCAAAGGTAGACAAACCACAACTCATTCTCAAGGGGTGATCATAAAATTCATATCATGATCTCATACCTAATTTTCTCTTTACACACTTAGGTCACATAAGAGGGCTACACCCGCATAGTCCACAATATTCACAATACACACCAAGTATGTAGAGTAACTTTTATTTCATCAATTGGTTTGAGTGAGATTTCACATAAGTATTTTATATGAACCATTCTCCATCTAAAAATCCACAAAATAAATTTCATTATCATCATAACCACAAACATAGTTTTATATAGTCATAGTTTTATCATCCAATATGAGCATTGTAAAGATGGTTGAGGGGTGTTCAATTTTACACTAACATTGATGATGGAGTGTAAACTAAATAATGATAACTTTGGAATTTTTCCCTTACATGCATATGGATCCATATACTTATTTTCCCCTTATACATGCATCCATATAAATGTAGCCCCTTCATGCCATAGATTAAGAGGATTTAAGAAAATAGTTTAGGAAAAAATCATTCCATTAGCATGGTTTATGGACCTAGGTTTAAGATGACATGGATTAAGGGGATTTAAGAAAATTGCTTAAGACCCATCCTAAGAGGATGTAGATGGTACAACTTTAAATCTACTCATTGATCCCCTTAAGCCACTAGTAATAGTCAAATTGATCATTCACATTTGATCAATTTGTATAATGTTATATGCTTGAAGTTTTAACAAACTTATTAAAGATCTATATATTAAACTTGGTCAACTTAGGAAAAAATCATTCCATTAGCATGGTTTAAGGACCTAGGAAAGATGACATGTGGATTAAGGGGATTTAAGAAAATAGGATTTAAGGGGAAACTTCACTATTCCTTGTAAACAATTTAAAGTACATCAAGCCACAAAATTTTACATGCCATAGACATAAATGAGCCTTACACATTTTTTATTTGTATCATTAGGTCATTTCTATCATGGATTAAGGGGATTTAAGAAAATGGCTTAAAGGGATTAAATTTACCTAGAAATTTACCTTTTTTGTGTATGTTTTAAGTTTTTTTTTAGTATGTACATGTATTAAAATTACATAGTTCTAGATCTTAAATTTTTAAATTTGTATGTATGCTCAAGTTGAATGATGTATGCATGTGTATATATCCTAATTTTTGTTTTAAACAGTCATGTACATTTAATTTAAATATTTCTTGTAATTTATCAACATGTATAATATCTAGTTTTTAATATGTTTATTTATAATTTATATATAGATTCTTGGAAGTTAATTTTGTACTTGTTTGTATATTTATATATATCCAGGCTCACTAAATTATATCATGGATAACCTTGATATTGAGGATATTCTTAATCCCCCACCACCATCCCTAGGATTCAATGAGGCTCACTTGCAAGTGTGGATCTTTGACAACATTAGATCCATAGAAGAAATAATTAATTTAATTTGGAATGAAGCATTCACTCCACCCCACCTGATGTGTTTAACAACTTCGATGCAAAACATTGTAGATGTTGTCAGGTCCATTGATGTGGACTTAGACAGTCATTGAGTATGGAGAGAGGAGAGGTGAAAATATTATTCTGATGGTCTCTCCTATAGGGATATCCTTGATCTCAAAATCACAAAATCCCATTTAGCTCTCCATTTAATTATAGACCTCGTGAACAATCAACCAATTCTTGCAAAAAAATAATGAATATCTATTAGGTGGTGTAGACATCCATAAATGGTAGCCAATTATTTGGATCAGTGGTGGATGGTATTTGATCATCCACCACATCATGTTAAGTGTGAGGTTCCACTATATTTTTTATAAAAAATAAATATGCAAATTTTGTGTTGGGTAGGAAACCCAATTATTTTGATTTCAAAGCATTCCAGGGTGTTGGTGGCGACATGCCACAATAGAGGTTGGGGGAAGGGTTGATCCCCAATGACCCATGCTTGCTCAACCTCTTGTCTAACCTCCTTCTATTACCATTCTTGTACCCATCTAACACTGTGCAGTGGTATCCGCACTAGGAGTATTGAGTGCACTTTCGAAAAACCTCAATGAGCATACTTCGAGATGGTAGCTGGGGTTAGTAGGTGAGACCATGGAGGAGTTGATGATGGAGCTGGTCCTAGTACCACTTCACCTACGTCAACACCTCATTTGTGTACAAGTTGTAATCAAATATGTTATGGACCTGTTCAGGCTACATCCTCTTCAACTGCATGCAGAGCAATTGAAAATATCGGTTCATTTGTTGATTTTCTATGTGTTGATGATCACCCTATAGATCATCTGGCATAGGTATATATGTTGAATTTATAACAATTTTAAGCACGTGTTTTTATTGAACATATATCAAAATAATTATAATATTTTAACAATCAAATTGCTTGGTGTAGATGATGGCCATAGGGACATCGACATATTTTGACCAAATTTGTTTTGTGTTGACACCTATGCAAGTTGGCCACCCATTTGAGGTATTTTGATTGATTTTTTAAATATATATTAAATAATTTCAACTTGATTTTAATTTGTAATTCAGTCTTGAATATGTGTTATTTATATTTATACTGGTTCAAGTAAGTCATCCGACTTCCATGTTAGATCCACCATAGGGTGTGTTGAACACTCCTCCATTATTGGGCATCTCATATGAGCCACTCGTATGTATATTGTTTAAAAAAATAATGCTTAGATTTTTGTATTTTGAATTCACTATATCAAACGTGCATATATTTATATTAAAAATATATGTCTATGTAGGTTGACAAAACCACGAGGATGGGTATTGCACACCCAATTGATCCAATCCAATTTAAGGAGTTAGCTACATTTTAGGTTTTTTAAAATATTTTCTATGTGTGCACAATTTGTAGGTCTTTTAAATAGATTAAAACAAAAATTGGGTACACAAGTGAATATATATTTTTTAACCTAATTTGTATGTGCATGTGCTTTATTTAACCTTTTAGGGCCTTGTTGGTGAGATTTTTTGTCCTGATGATGCCATACCACCTACAAAAACACACGCAAAGCAGGATGACGAAGGAGATGAGTAGCCTCATATAGTAATTTAAAATTTTGATTAAATTTAAAGTAAATTATTTTTATACATTGTGAATGAATTAAAGTAAATTTCAATTGAATATATGTTCATGTGCTAAATTATTTTTCTTCTATAGCATGAGATAGGTCCTACTACATAGCATGCATATGAGGTCATCATGGGAGATGAGCAACCTCGTATGGTAATTTTTATGATTTTATAAATTAAATTAAATTAAATTAAATTAGTTTTAAACATTTTAAATTTGATTTCAAGTTTGTTTCTCTTTCATAGACTGATTTAGATCATCCTAGTCCACGTGGAGTGAAGAGGTCTCTTGATTATAGGGACGATAGGAGTTAGATATATATGTTTTAGTACATTTCATGGTTTAGTACATTCTACAAAATCTATATTTGTTCTAGTACATTACATGTACTCTTTATACATGTTTCAGTATTTCAGTATTTCATGGACTTGATCTATATATGTTTCATTATTTCATGGACTCTATATGTATAAGTTTTAGTATTTCGATATAATTTGATGAACTAGATCTATATATGTTTGAGTATTTTCATAGAATTTATATATTGTTTCATGGAATTTATAATTAATTTCAACATTTTATAGACTATTATTGTTAAATAGTAATTCACATATGTACATTTGCCAATAGTGGCATAGTGAGATGGTTAAGTTGTGTTTTTATTATTTCCATCAAGGTTCAAACGCCATTGGGGTGTAATTGTTGAGAATTTATATTGGGGATGAGGTCCCCCTTTTGTGACTTCATTGAATCATAGCTCTGGGTAAAAAATATTTACTCCTCTTAATAAAAAAATCATGCATATGTACATTTATGCATTTTAACTTGAACAAATTAGTTATCCTTATGAGACAATATTTTACATTAAATTTCAATATCTTTGTTGATGTGTTCTTTATGCACTTCTCAACACAGGTAATGCATAGGTGCATGACCTCTCTTGAAAGACAATCTTCCACAATCAAATTTTAGAACACTATCCCAAGGTCTCTAATGTCAGGTCTTGACAATGCTTGGAATATCTCAGTTCTTTCATGTGATTTGCTGGAATCAAAAGGAGGTCTTACGGATGAGTTACAAAGTGCAGGAGGTTGGGTCTACAAATGGAGTTCTTTGGATGGGAGAGTTGCTGTGCATTTGCTGTAGGTTCAAACAACAGTCTTGAACTCCAATTTATCATTAAATTTAGCTTTACAATGTGAAATGAACCTTGCCTAAGGTTACTTATTAAAAAAAAGGAAAAAGGGCATGGAAGAGAGAAGGTTCTTGGATTTGAAACTACAAATGAACATTGATCATGGAGGCTACTACAATAGACAAACTCCCTAAACTAGGTTTTGCTTGGCCAAGAGAAACCTACAATTACACAAAACCAATGCAATCTTCTAAGGATTGCTGATTTTCAGATTGCACATGCACATCATGAACATGCAATTGAACTAAGTTGCAGCAATGAAATATGGAAGCCCATGCTAACTTTGCACAAGATCTTGTCATCAACAAGTGCCAAAAGTATGGGCTGAAAATTCATCAAATACTGTAACAACAAACACCATCATCACTTCCATTCAAGAAAACTAACAAATCAACTAATAGGGAAGTAGAACCATGCACAAATAATGAGAAAAATCAAAAGGAAACACCCATAAATCATGCAATGTTTCTTTTTTTTTGTTGTAGAATGCCTTTACACTAGCTCTCCAACCATTTACAAATGAGGGGGAGACCCCTATTTATAGTTTTCCAAAGCTCAAATGAATGGCTAGGATTGAATTACATTGTGTGGCCCAAATTTGATTACACTAGGGCTTTACCTACCCCACAATATTCAACAATTTAAAATACATCTTTTGTCTTTTCCCTATTTTGTGTTGTAGCAATTTTGTCTTCTAGATGATTTCCCTTTTACTGTAGCTGAAACTGCCTGAAAGCTGCCTTCTTCTCGATGGACTTGAAACATTCTTCATTGGATCAAATGGATCTGTTGACAATTAGCATCAATGGATTGGTTGCCCTTGATTCAGGTAGACAACCCCTTAAAGATCACCATCATCTGGTGAAAAGTAGGACAACTCCCTTATGCATCTTCAAGGCCACCCCCTTGCATTTTGTCATTGAATTCCTTGGCACAAGCCTTCTTCTAATGCGAGCTCTATTGATGGAAACCACGAGGAGAGGTGGGCATAAAATGAATGGTGACAGGAGCTATGTTCTTTCCTTGTTCAACTTTCTCAATGGGTCTCCCCGATGAACCCGCGGTAGGCTTCTTGAAACCATACATGAAGTGTCGTAAGTGCTTGCATACACAAATCAAGGAAAATGCTAGTCAAATCTTGAAAAATACTTGTTAGATTCACCCATGCATCATAAAAATATCATAATATTCATATTTGCAGCTCATTTGGACCATAAACATTAATGCGTGCTCCAGAGGGGTCGGGTTTCGGAACAGCCAGGGACAGACGAAGTTCCCAGAACAGTTGCGGAGGGATGAAGTTTCGGAAACGGTCACGGAGGGGCTGGGTTCTGGAAGCCGAAACACCGGGGGTAAACAAATGAAAAAAACAAAAAAGGAGAGACGAAGTTCTGAAAACGACCACGGAGGCGCTGGGTTCTGGAATAACCAGGGACAGACGGAGTTCCCGAAATAGCTGCAGAGGGACGAAGTTCCGAAAATGGCCATGGAGGGGCCGGGTTCCAGAAGCTAGAATGCTGAGGGTAGATGGATGAAAAAAATGGCAAAGGAGAGACAGTTCCGGAAATGGCCACAGAGGGGCTAGGTTTTGGAACAGCTAGGGACAGACGAAGTTACCAGAATAGCCGCGGAGGGACGGAGTTCCGGAAATGGCCACGGAGGGGCCAAGTTCCTGAAGCTAGAACGTCGAGGGTGGAAAAATAAAAAAAATAGCAAAGGAGAGGTGGAGTTTCAAAAACGACCATGGAGGGGCCGGGTTTCAGAATAGCCAGGGATAGACGAGGTTCCTGGAACAGCTACGGAGGGACGAAATTCCAGAATGAAATATTTTGCAACTTCCCAAAACTTAACAAAACCTTGGCAATTCACTTAGGCACCACAAAAACATCCCAAATCCATGGGAAACTTGTCCCCAAAGTTAAAAATGAAGTTAAAAGTGAATCGAACGAGCAGGGATGAGGCCTGGAGGACGTCGGGGCAGCAGGCGAAGGGAAACCCACAGGGGTACTTCTATGAAAGCAAAAGACTTAGTGAAACTTAGGTAGGTGAATTTGGTCAGGGGAATTTGATTGTTTGATGACACATGACCGATCTAGGCTCCAGAAAAGGGGCACACAAAATGAGACAAGAGAAAAGCAACCCATCAGGAAGAAAAGAGGGGGTCCTTGCCAATGGCGGGGCGTGTATGCAAAACATGCACAACAAATGGTGACTCGTTGGAGAAATTCTACAGAGAATTTTGATGAAAAATTAGAATCACGAACCCAGAATCTCTGGTTCCGATCTTCATGCTCAACCAAAGGATCAAAACCACTAGTTAATCCAACCTTTAGTATGCTGAAAATCCAAGTGTGTGCAGTTGCGTTAATTCCCATCCTTCAATTGCTGCAAGAACCTAAGCTTCATCAAGTTAAGTTACGTAGTTTATGCTAACTCCAAAAGTATCCGAGACATTGCCTCGTTGCCAGTCAGGCATCCATAGCCCCGACGAGGTTGTCATTGTGATTCTCTTGAACATTGTTCTACTGTGGGTCGGGTGTCCATAGCCTCAGTAGAGTTGCTCGAATACCCTTGAAAAGATGAATTTCTTTTCTTTTGATTTTCAATATTTTTCTTTCTTTCTTTTATTTATTTTCTCTTTTCAGTTCTTTTATTTCAACCCGCAAGCAATGAAGCTCACGCTCAAGGCTGAAAATCATAGTGGCACTGGAGCAAAATTTTAGATTTTTCACTTAACTAGACTTCACAAAGGACCTACAACGACCATTAGATTCTTAAAATATGTGAGAGATAAGATTCCAGAATACTTCAGAATCAGACCAACCAACAACTTATCCACTTTGAATCAAACATCTAGATCGCTTGACACTAATAGAAGACCCTCACCATCCACTCTGAAAACTTGATTAGAGTTTGATGAAGAAATACATAGAACAACCCTAGGTGATAAGTATGGTTGTTGTGCACACAGATGTGCCCAGCCAAAAGCAAAGGGACCCTAAGCAAAGCAACAAAAAAAAGGAAGCAAAGAGAACATAAAGCAAACACCCAAAACTAACCAAAGCGGGACATTGAAAGAAAACAACGAAGAAACCACTCTAAAGCAAGCAACCTACAACAAAACCAACTAACCTAAGGAAAGAAGGAAAATGGAGTATTTACAGGAAACCTACACTACTCAAAATGAGCTATGTACAAAGATATTTACAAAGAACTACGTTCAGGCAAGGCCAAATGACACTCACGCCCATTGAATTTTGCAATATATGTACAAGCAAATGGGAAATCATTATAGTTCTCAACCATGTAGATTTATCCTTATATTTAGAGAAAATAAATTCAATATTGCAACATTCAAATTCTACCCCAACATCATGAAGAATTAGCAATTGAGGAGGCTCATTAAACGCATGATTAATCCATAAACACGTCCATTTTTCCTCATTCCCATAATCAAAATCATAAGAGCAACTATGACAATTAACATGAGCAAGGAAGGATAGAACCTAGATTTTGTTG
Source organism: Sequoiadendron giganteum (assembly GCA_007115665.2). Lineage (NCBI taxonomy): Eukaryota > Viridiplantae > Streptophyta > Pinopsida > Cupressales > Cupressaceae > Sequoiadendron > Sequoiadendron giganteum. The sequence goes on from CM021103.1 coordinate 314,212,719, forward strand.
TACAATTATGGCAGTGTTTGATAGTCATGAGTGAGCACTGCATCGTCAGTCTTTGCATTAGCAACCTCAGGTGGGCATGGTGGAGGGTGCATCATTTCACGCATCAAGCCTACATAAGGTAGGGAGAACAGGGCAACAATCACTTCTTCCACATCCTGCGTGGGATCATCAATCCCTATCAAATTTTATTCGAGAAGATAGACTTTATCTCATTGATCTTTTGCAAACCAAGGGTCGACTTGATTGTTGTCCTCAAAAGGCAGCACACTGTCCCACTTCCTTTCCCAAGTGTTGTCCTTATTTATGTGGTGTTCAATGTTGTGGGACAATGACATGTACGAATCTGCCCTATTGCAACCATCTGAATATGAAGGAGGATCAACAACAATCATGACAAAAGGACTCCAAGTTGCATCTTGTAGTTGACTGGGTGCTTCATCTCTGTTGGTAGATATCTCAGCACCCCCACCTTTGTCTTCTTCTCTTTGATGTTCATGCATCTCATCATGACGTTCACTCATTTCCCCTTGCTCACTATCGCTATAGACGGAGAAGGAACCCATCTCCCAATTCGAAAACTCGAGTGCATCACCGTTCAGAGGCTCAAGGAGTATGTCTTCATCACTACCCTCTTTTGGGATGTGCTCTTCTTCAGCATGAACATACCTCCGCAATACAACTCCCAATGGAAGGAAATCATCAATTGATGGCACCTCATCAAGGGGACCAAAATCCACTACACAATCTCCCTCCAAGGACTTTTCATAAAGCCTATCATCCATGGTGCACAAATGCTCTTGAAGAGGGAGAAATTCTTGATGACTGGTGGATAGCCTTCCTGTTTGATCTACTTCATCGCTTGAAAGCTCAAGATTATATTGCTGTCCTTCTTCTATTGCTTTCCCAACATCCTCCCGAGGACTACCTTCAACTGAGTCATTACTTGGCTCGGGCTCTTGATCCTCACATTCCATCTTTGAAACAACTACAAGAAGTGGTGTGCTTGGCTGCCTCATTTGTTCTCTGACTTGCCTAATGGCTTCTCGACACAGTTCGCATGTGAAATCTGAGTGCGATGAACCATGAAGTATGCACCAATTCGACAGTAGTAGCACCTCCAAATCCACATGGTATTTTAGTTCTGACCAATCCTTTGCTAATCTGGAGATGAGTTGGTCATATCTTTCTGCTACTGGGTCCTCATTATCACTTGAAAAATAAGCTTGATGGTAGACAGCCATGGCAAGTGGTTGTCCCCACTCCTCCAAAATTTCATTTTCAGATTCTCGATCACTGTCATTTATGGAGAGGTCCTCTAATTTGATTTCACTTATGCCTTCGTCGTCATTTTCTGTTTTAGCAAGGCTGTCATCCCTTTCACTTTGTTGATTTTTCTCTTTTTGATTTTCAGCATCCTCATGAGCTATTGCAAAATTTGTTGACCCATCCTCAACTGCCAATGCCTCCTCCTCTAGATTGGAGGACTGCCTCTTACTGGTGAATGAGAGGCTTTTCAACCACATTTTTAGTGAACCTTCACCAAAGCCTTTTGCTGTCCCAAGGAAATCAACTTCTCCTTCTTGATTTTCAACTCCAGTATTTATTGTCCCAACATCTATTTTTGTGCAGCTTCTTGGTCCATCTTTACTTTGCTGTCCTCCAAATGTTGACAACTCCTTTTCATCATGGAATGACTTGTTCTTATCAAAATTTGGCTGCTCCAACTTGTTCAAAAAACACCGGGTTTGAGTGATAATGTTCATGCATGACGAGCAAGTGAATTCAGAGTGAGGTACGTTGTGAAATCTGCACCAACTTGACATTAGTACTTCCTCCAATCCTGGTCCGTCTTTGCTGCCCAAACATTCTTGGATCAACTCTTCAAATGCCTTGACTTCCATGGTTGTCAATTCTTCCTCCGAGTCTGAAAGGGCTAAAGTTTGATATATTTCCCAAAAGGGAATCTCTCCTTGCAAGACTCTTTCAATTCTGCTCAAGAAGTTTAGACACTCCAATTCATTGTGCCTACAAGTACAATGGATCCTACACTTATCTATCAAAGAAAATTGCTGCAATGGTATCTTCAATCTCCTATTTCAATTTGCATGTAGCGAGCGATCTGATTTGCACATGCTGCTCCATTTCAACTCAGCTGTTGTTTGCCCTAAAAAATTTTTGATTTCAAGTTTCAGCATTAAAAGAGATCTCCCTATCTCATATTTCTTCTTTGAAAGTCCTCTTATCAATTTCCAACTTTCAGCTTTGTAGCCTCAACATGTCATCCCCTCCCTCTAGTGCCAGTTCTGTTGATGTGTTTTTTATGCACTTCTCAACATAGGTAATGCATAGGTGCATCACCTCTCTTGAAAGACAATCTTCCACAATCAAATTGGAGAACACTATCCCAAGGTCTTTAATGTCAGGTCTTGATAGTGCTTGGAATATCTCAGTTGTTTCATTTAATTTACTGGAATCACAAGGCGGTCTTACAGATGATTTACAAAGTGCAAGAAGTTGGGCCTGCAAATGGAGTTCTTAGGATGGGAGAGTTGTGCATTTTTTGCAGGTTCAAATAGCAGTCTTGAACTCCATTTTATCATTGAATTTAGCTATACAATGTGCAATGAACCTTGCCTAAGGTTACTTAGTAAAAAAAAGGAAAAAGAGTAGGGAAGAGAGAAGGTTCTTGAATCTAAAACTAGAAATGAACAGTGATCATGGAGGCTGCTACAGTAGACAAACTTCCTAAATTGGGTTTTGCTTGGCCAAGAGAAACCTACAATTACACAAAACTAGTGCAATCTTCTAAGGACTACTGATTTTAAGATTGCACATGCACATCATGAACATGTAATTTAACTAAGTTGCAAAAATGAAATATGGAAGCCCAGGCTAACTTTGCACAACATCTTGTCAACAATAAGTGCCAAAAGTATGGGTTGGAAATTCATCAAATACTGTAACAACAAACACCATCATCACTTCCATTCAAGAAAATAACAAATAAACTAATAGGGAAGTAGAACGATGCACACATAATGAGAAAAATCAAAAGGAAACATGCATAAATCATGCAATGTTGCTTTCTATTGCTGCAGAATTCCTTTACACCAACTCTCCAACCATTGACAAATGAGGGGGAGACCCCTATTTATAGTTCTCCAAAGCCCAAATGAATGGCTAGGATTGAATTACATTGGGTGGCCTAGATTTGATTACACTAGGGCTTCACCTACCCCACAATATTCAACAATTTAAAATACATCTTTTGTCTTTTCCCTATTTTGTCTTTTAGTGTTCAGATGCTGTAGCAGTTTTGTCTTCTAGCTGATTTCCCTTTTACTGTAGCTGAAACTGCTTGAAAGCTGCCTTCTTTCCGATGGACTTGCAACATTCTTCATTGGATCAAATGGGTCTCTTGACAACTGACATCAATGGATTGGTTGCCCCTGATTCGGGGGGACAACCCCTTAAAGATCACCATCATTTGGTGAAAAGTAGGACAACTCCCTTATGCATCTTCAAGGCCACCCCCTTGCATTTTGTCATTGAATTCCTTGGCACAAGCCTTCTTCTAATGCGAGCTCTATTGATGGATGCCACAAGGAGAGGTGGGCATAAAATGAATGGTGCCAGGAGCTATGTGCTTTCCTTGTTCAGTTTTCTCAATGGGTCTCCTCGACGGACCCGTAGTAGGCTTCTTGAAACCTGCATACATGAAGTTTCGTAAGTGCTTGCATACACAAATAAAGGAAAATATTAGTCAAATCTTGCAAAATCCTTGTTAGATTCACCCATGCATCATCAAAAGATCATAATATTCATATTTGGAGCACATTTGGACCATAAACATTAATGCGTGCTCCAGAGGGGCCAGGTTCCGGAACAACCAAGGATGGACGAAGTTCCCAGAACAACTGTGAAGGGACAAAGTTCTGGAATCAGCCACAGAGGGTCTGGGTTCCAAAGCCATAACATCGGGGGTGGACAAATGCAAAAAATGGAAAAGGAGAGACAAAGTTCCAGAAACGGCCACAAAGGGGCCGAGTTCTGGTATAGCCAGGGAAAAACGAAGTTCTCAGAATAGCCGCAAAGGAACAAAGTTTTAGAAACGGCCACGAAGGTGCTGGGTTCCAGAAGCTAGAATGTCGGGGGTAGATGAATGAAAAAAATGGCAAAGGAGAGACGAAGTTCCAAAAATGGCCACAAAGGGGCCTGGTTTTGGAACAGCCAAGGACAGACAAAGTTTCGGAAACAACTGTAGAGGGATGAAGTTCTGGAAACAACCATGGAGGGGCTGGGTTCCAGAACAACTAGGGACATATGAAGTTCCCGAAACAACCGTAGAGGGATGGAGTTCTAGAATGAATTTTTTTGCAACTTCCCGAAACTTAACAAAACCTTGGTAGTTCACTTAGGCACCACAAAAACATGCCAAATCCATGGGAAACTTGTCCCCAAAGTCAAAAATGAAGGAAAAAGTGAATTGAGTGAGCAAGGATGAGGCCTTGAGGACGCCGAGGCAATAGGCGAAGGGAAACCCATAGGGGCACTTCTGTGAAAGCAAAAGACTTAGTGAAACTTAGGTAGGTGAATTTGGTCAGAAGAATTTGATCGTTTGACGACACATGACCGATCTAGGCTCCAAGAAAGGGGCACGCAAAATGAGACAGGAGTAAGGCAACTCGTCGGGAAGAAAAGAGGGGATCCCTGCCAATGGCGGGGTGTGTGTGCAAAACATGCACAATAATCTTCATACACTATAATTTAGGAGTTAAAAAATAATTTAACACTTATGTTATCTAAGACATTAATAAGACATTAAGTGGTAGAGATAACAACAAATTTGAAATTAAAGTTGAAATTAATAGGACATTTAAATATTTATACATTACATTTGATTCATAGTCAAGATATTAATAGGGCATTAATGTGAAATTATAGGACAATAAAATTTTTGCTTTACATTTGATTCATAGTCAAGACATAAATAGGACATTGATGTGAAATTATATAAATGTGAAACTAATATGAAATTAAAAGGACATTCCAATTTTTGTACTTTACACTTGATTCATAACACATTAATAGGACATTAATGTGAAATTATACAAATGTGGAATTAAAGTTGAAATTAATAGGACATTGAGATATTTGTACTTTATATTTGATTTATAGTCAAGACATTAATAGGACATTCATGTGAAATCATACAAATGTGAAATTAAAGTTAAAATTAATAAGACATTTAAATATTTGTAATCTACTTGATTCATAGTTAGCACTTAATAAGACATTAATGCAAAATATTACAAATTTGAAATTATAGGGCATTCAAATATTTGTAATTTACATTTGATTCATAGTTAAGATATTAATAGGACATTAATGTGAAATTATACAAATGTCATTTGAATTAATATGAAATTAAAGTTGAAATTAATAGGAAATTCAAATATTTGTACTTTACATTTCATTCATAGTTAAGACATTTGATAGTATTAGAATTTAGGATATAAATAAAGATATATGAACTAAGGGGTCCTAGGAAAAATGATGGCTTAAGGGGTCCTCGTAGGATGTCTTAAGGGTTCCTAATAGGATGTCTTAAGGGGATCAAAGAAGTTCTCAAATTTTTCTTAAGGGGATCGAAGAATTCAAAGTATGTCTCATGTTCAATCACATTAGATAGATATAATTAGGATATATGAATTAAGGGGTCCTAGGAAAAATGATGGCTTAAGGGGTCCTCATAGGATGTCTTAAGGGGTCCTAATAGGATGTCTTAAGGGGATCAAAGAAGTTCTCAAAAATTTCTTAAGAGGATCAAATAATTCAAAAGTATGCCCCATGTTCAATCACAATTGATATAATTAATTATCATATATATGAATTAAGGGGTCCTAGGAGAAATGATGGCTTAAGGGGTCCTCTTAGGATGGATTAAGGGGTCCTAATAGGATGGCTTAAGGGGATCTATGAATTAATGTCCTAGGAAAAATGATGGCTTAAGGGGATTAAATTTGATGAATTTTCCCAAGGAAACCAAATTTTACAGTAATATACATGATAACGTGATTCTTCTAGATCAAATTTTAAGTTTCAAAGTAGGAAAACATAAACATAACAAACACAATATATCAAATATCGTTCTTTATAAATAAGTGTAGAGTAATTGTGTATGCACACATACAAATTTGGCATTTATGCCAAGTCAAAACAATATATACAAAATGTGGTTGTTATCATACCCCCATCCCCCATCTCTCGCAGTGGACAAAATGGCCCCAATGAAAAAGGTAGCCGGACAGACAAATAACATCGACATAAAAAGTTGACAGTCAGACGTTAACTCTGCTATGCCATTCCCTATCCCATCGCTGGGAAAACATATCAGCACCGATGGGTTATTAAATCATATTTTGGGATGGAGAAAAACCCAAAAAAATGTGGCATTCCAAACCATGATTTCCTCCATTTTGTGGCATTTGAAACCATTATTTGCAAATATCAAAAAGCCTAGACAAGGTCCCATTTTTGACAACGACGTTTTGGTGTAGAGCAATGAGAAGGAGTTGAGTTGCAAGCGTTCGGAGCTAGCAGGTATGTATATCTGCTTGAAGTATCTGTCATTTTTCCATTCTACCTAGGAACTATGAGGAAATGAACAGACATTTGCGAGGTTATGGTTTATGTGATTTTCTGTTGAGGGTTTTTGAATTTTTGTTTCCTCTCGTCAGCTGGTTTGGAAATTTTGTGCATGCCAAATGAAAAAGCTGACAACCCATTGTGGAAGTATGAGTGAAATTAGTGAATAATGTTTACAGAAACTTGAAATCATGCAAAATATATCAGGAGGTCAAAAAATGCAACGTGGAGAATGTTGCCATTGTTCCCATTCTTATTTTGAACATTGCAGGGTTTTCTTTGGGGAAATGGGTATTTAATTGAAATGCAAGGCTATTAATGTTCTTTTGTGTTGAGGTTTTTTTTTGTTTCCTTTCCTCCCGTATTGTAGTTTTCAAATTTTGCCATTATCGAATGAAATAAATGTAAACCCATTGCGGAAATATGAGTGAAATTACTGAATAATGTTTATAGAAAGGAGAAACCATGCAAAATATATTGTGAGGTTGGAAAACACGTGGGTTCTGCAATGAAATGACATATTTTAAAAACCACATAAAGCCCAAAACGTTGCCATTGTTGAAATGCAAGGCTGTTAAAGTTTTTTTTTGTCGAGGGTTTTTTAATTTTTGTTTCCTTTATGTTGGTTTTTGAATTTTTCCATTGCCGAATGAAATAAATGACAACCAATTGTGGAAATATGAGTGAAATTACTGAATAACGTTTATAGAAATTAGAAACCATGCAAAATATGTTATGAGGCTGGAAAAGGCAACGTGGGTTCTGAAATGAAATGATATATTTTGAAAATTACATAAAACCTAGAACTTCGCCATTGTTCACATTCTTATTCAGAATGGACAAAAAAGTGCAAAACAAGGCATTCAAAATCATAATTTGCAAATAGAAAAATGCCTAGATGAGATCCCATTTTTGCTACCATTTTATACACTCTCATTTTGGAAAACACACTGTCTTGTAAAACTCTGACTATTCTAAAACCCTTTAGAACTAACAACCCAATTGGTTACTCACCCTTGACCTCAATTTGGTATGTTTTGTGATTGTCCGGAGAACCTTTTGTTATATAGATAGTAAGAATGTAATGAATTGGAAAATAGTAGGGATTATGAAACTTGCAAGGCACAATGTTATAGATTGTTTGCTATGTTGGAAAACACACTATCCCATGTCAGTTTAATCCTACCCACCTTTCTTGGATGTTTGGTCCTGTCTGCCATTACAGTCCACTTTGGTACAATTCAAATGTCATTTCACTTTCTTTATTTGAGTGGAACAAAACACCCTGATGGAAATGAAGGTTGGATGGACAAATTGCACTGATGGAAAGAATTGATGGTCAGACGTTAACTTGGACCTGCTGTAGCCTAGACTATTGCTGAGAAAATGTGTCAGCGCCAATGGGTTTTTAAAATCATATTTTGGAATGGACAAAAACCCAAAAAAATGTGGCATTTGCAAATATCAAAATAAGGTGCCAAGAATGTAATCAAATACGGGAAACAGTAGGTATTATGGAACTTGCAAGGCACAGTGTTATAGATTGTTTTAGTGTTGGAAAACACACTATCCCATTTTAGTTAGTTTGATATGAAGAGTTTTATTTCATTATGCTCCAAGAATGTAATGAAGTCCACTTTCAAATTTTTGAACAATGCTTTGCTACAATCCAAATGTCATTTGGCTTTCTTTATGTGATTGGAACAAATAAAATTCTTCCATTATTTGTAGTGTTGGAAAACACATTGTCTCCTCTTAGTTGGCTAGAAAACTGGCCTGATGGGTTCGTTAACTCCTACCTACCATTTCTCGGACATTTGCTACCGTCGGCCAGTTTCATCACTTTGATCCCCCATCTAGCAGGCTCCGCCCTATGACGTCTCATCATGTTATGTATGTTACCATGTATGTTTTCATGCATTTTTGTATGTACATGGTCACTTTTGTCTAGGAGTTAGCTGGCTCCAAAAAGCTAACTCATAGACAAAAGGCATCTATGTATGTAACATGAGATCAAAATGACATTTCAATTTCCTCATCTGATTCGACCAAATAAATGCTCACATTATTTGCAGTGTTGGAAAACACATTATCTCCATATAAGTTGTTAAGAAACAAGCTAGTCATATAGTGTTGTAAAACCCTCTCGAATCAGATGAGGAAAGTGAAATGCCATTTGATCTCATGTTGCATTCATAGGTTCTTTTTATCTATGAGTTAGCTTTCTCTAATGGCGCGATGGAGTTAACGTTTTACCATCAAATTTTTCCGTTGGTGTTATTTGTCCATCTGGTCACCTTTTCTATCGGGGCCATTTTGTCCACCACGGGAGATGTGGAGTACGATATCATGCTACATACATAGGTACCTTTTGTCTAGGAGTTAGATTTCGCTGATTGGAACAAATAAATTGCTTGCATTATTTGCACAGTTGGAAAATACACTGTCTTCTCTTAGTTCTAGAGGGTTTTACAACACTGTATGGGTTGCTTGTTTCTTAACACCTTATATGGAGACAATGTTTTTCCAATACTATAAATAATGTGAGAATTTATTTGGTCGAATCAGATGATGAAAATGAAAATCCATTTCGATCTCATGTTAGATACATTGGTGCTTTTTTTTTATGAGTTAGGTTTGTCTTGATTGGAACAAATAAATTGCTCAGATTATTTGTAGAGTTGGAAAACACATTGTCTCCTCTCAGTTGCAGAGGGTTTTGCAACACTAAATGGGTTGCTTGTTTCTTAACACCTTATATGGAGACAGTGTGTTTTTCAACAGTGCCAATAATGTGAGCATTATTTTAGTTGGTTGAATCATATGAGGAAAGTGAAATGCCATTTTGACTATACCAATTAGAAGAGAAAAAATAAACATAAATAAAATGCTCACATTTTTTGCAATGGTGGAAAGCACATTGTCTCTTCTCAGTTATTCCCTCATGAAAAGTGTTGGTTTTGTACGCTCCAAAAATGTAGTGAAGGGACCTTGATCTTTTAGAACAATTATTTGGTGAAGTAAATATGGCATTTCCTTTTTTCATCTGATTGGAACAAATAAAAGGCTCCCATCATTTGTAGTGTTGGAAAACACACCGTCCCATGTCAATTAGTTCGTTATGAAATTTTTTGTTTCATTATGCTCAAAGAATGTAATGAATAGCACTTTGATGTTTTTGAATAAATCTTTGCTACAGTCCAAATATCATTTCACTTTCTTCATTTGATTGGAACAAAATAAAAAACTCATAGTATTTGCAGTGTTGGAAAACACACTATCTCCTCTCAGTTATTTCCTCATGGAAAGTTTTGGTTTTGTATACTCGAAAAATGTAATAAAGTCCACCTTCATATTTTAGAACAACTCTTTGGTGACGTAAATATGGCATTTCCCTTTGTTCATCTGATTGGAACAAATAAAATTCTTGCATTATTTGGAGTGTTGGAAAACACATTGTCGCATGCCAGTTAGTTTGAAATGGAAAGATTTGTTCGAGTAATTTGGAGATAAAAAAAATCTATTTAGAAAAATTACTCTCCTGTGTCTAAATTATTATTTGTTATTTTTTGGTAACATACATATATATATAATATGCATTTTTGAATACATTATTACTATTTTCAAAAATTCTGGGTTGGGAAACAATGGGTGTTATACAAGGTGTAACCCACATACTGTTCTAAAACTCTTTACAAGTAGCAACCAAATTGCTTAGTCATCCTCACCTCAATTTGGTAAGTTTTGTGGTTTCCCCATGTGCAACTCCTTGTTGTTCTCTTCACCCTCTAGGTTTGAGCATGGAGTTTAAACCACAAAGTGTTATCCAACGTGTAATTATTTTGTGCATTATAATATTTAACCAATGCCATCACCTACTATTTTTTGGTCAATCAAGGTTATTACCAATGTTTTCATTGACTTCTTAATGTTTATTCTTGAATAACCGATGCACACTGTGGTTTGCAAGCATAGTGTCTTGCAATATTCTATATTTTTACAATTATTTGTACAAGTAATGAAATAAACAGAAGTTTGACAATGGTGTGTGGTATCTCTCTTGTGTGTCGTGTATGCCCTTATTGATTATGCAAGCGATGTCCTCTTATATGTGCTAGGAGAGATGAGTTTTAGATATATCCAAATGAACATTCATTGCTTCACAGTTCCAGCAGAATTGCAAAATGATAGATATAATTTTTGATATATATTACAAGTGTTAGCGATAAGTTAAATTGGAAATTAATTTCCCATGGTACAAATTAATATGTTTGTTTATTGATTGTACAAGCTGGCATGTTGCAGCCATAACAACATATAATCCAATATCAGTGAAGTTTGGAATGAAGTGAATTCTTTGTAGCAGGAAATGTCTTTAATTTTCCAATTTAATCTATCGCTAATACTTCTCTCTCTTCTAAGTGGTTGATATAGGCGAGGAAAGAAAATTGAACAAAACAAGGGCAGGTGGATTGAGAAGGATGCTTCAGGAGACGCGAAGCTTTTGCACTAAATACAAGTGATTATGGCTGCCATAACTTGAATCGCAAGTGTAATGGGCAGTTAAATTTCCAATTTTTTTTTGGATTTAGAATTTATGATTTATATAGGGATGGGATGATTATTGTGGGGAATGCAAATAATTTTCACTTTAATTTAAATAAAATAAATGTTACATTATTGTGTGTGTATTATATCCCAAAATTTTACGTGAATCATGTTTTCTTGTTGAAGAGTGAGTGTTGCACGGGAAATGCTTAAAGCATCAATGAAGGGTGATATTGCATATTTTCAATTATCCTTCTCATAATTGATTTGTGTGAATTTTAGGTTGATTTCTACCACACTACATCGGTATCATTTTTGTCCCAAAATAGAATAGGAACCTTTGGATCCTTGGTAATTAGATCAAATATATTTTGAAAAGAACATAATATTTATGATTTTACATTAGATTTCTCCTTTTAAATGATGTACATTTGTTTAGTTGTGAAGCATTGTTGCATAGTTGGGTTTCATAAGGTTGTGAATAAGGAACATTGTTATTCTAATTGTTTTTACTCAGTATAATATACCATACAAATTGCAAAGGCGAGGCCATAATATCACATAAATGGCCATTAGGCTTCCCAAATTTTGTAATGGAATTTCTCTTTTGTAACACAATGTAAAAGTTCTGAAAATATAATGTGTTTTGCAATGTAGAAGCCTCTTTACAAATATGATTTTTCCTTGTTGCGACTTCAGAGGTTTAGAAACACAATGTGTTGTCAATTGTGTAGACGCTTATGTTGAAAAGACCCACCTAAGTACATACAACAAACACATAAAACCATAAATAAAATCTTACATAACAACACACATGGTAATAAAAAGTGAGCAAACTAACAGACGGGACCAAACGTCCAGGAAATGGTAGGTAGGAGTTAACAACGTCGTCAGGTCAATTTTCCCGTCTCTTCTTGGCCAAAAAAGGCGGGTGCCTTAGCTTCCCCATGAAGTCTCCCTTTCATCCGTATTTTTTTTCTGGCATGGAAAAACTGGCGAACGACGTGGTTTCTAGTATGATCATTGAAAGCTGAAGGTTTGAGTGCATGTGGAGGAGTTGGAGGAGAAAACTGACCAAATTGGGGTGGCGGGTACTATTGAAAAGTGTTGTAGAGGGTTTTACAACACTATTTGGGTTGCTTTTTTCTTAACACATAGGGTTTTCCAACATGAATTGTTGTAAAATAGAATGAAGTGCATACTATGAAACACACTTTGTGTTGATGGTTAATAGATCCCCCCTTAAATGAGAGATGTGCTATTTGATAAATTAGAACACACCTATACGTTTGTATATTTGTATTTCAAGACAAAGGTTGGGTATAAGTAAAGGCAGGCTTCAAAACATATTGTGTTTTCCAACATGCACTACACAACGTTCACCACTTTCAATGAGTTTATTCATTATTGTTGATAACAACAAGAAATTGGTGTTCTTGCTATTTGTAATGCACACCTACATATACGGTTTTAAAAACTAGAAGGGATTGGGTATGTTGTGATGTGGAGGTTAAAAAATGCAGTGTGCTATGAAGCATGCAATTTGTTAAATATACTTGAAACTTAAAAAGAACAATGGAAGGTGTGATTTTGAAGACATTCATACTATTTTCTAACATTCCATGTTGCAAAACTGTACGTGTTAAGAAGCAAGCAACCCATTGTGAGAAAACCCCTTACATGTAAACATGAAGATTCAAACAACTGAAAACCCACATTGTGTTTTCCAAAATACAACTATTTTGTGCAAATTTTTTTTTCAATCATCTGAAATTTAAACACCACAATGGAAGGTGTTATTTTGAAGACATTCATACTATTTTGTAGCATTCCATGTTGCAAAACTGTGGGTGTTAAGAAGCTAGCAACCCACCATGAGACAACCCTTTGCATTTAAACAAGGAGATTCGAATGACTGAAACCCAACATTGTGTTTTCCGAATTGCAGTTATTTTTTGCACTTTATTTTTTCAATCATGCAAAATTTAAATGCAATTTTTGCCTAAATTAAAAGTCCTTATAAATTTTGAAAGGGCTTTTGAATACATTTAGACTATCTATATTACGGAAGTGTTTGAAGACATTCTTTCTGTTTAGTAAGAATGCATGTTGAAAAACCCTAGGTGTTAAGAAACAAGCAATGCATATAGTGCTGTAAAACTTTGTGCAAGTGAGAAGAGACAGTGTGTTTTCCATCACTACAAATAATGCGAGCATTTTATTTATTCCAATCAGATAAATAAAGCTAAATGCGATTTGGACTGTACCAGAGAGTTGTTCAACAATTTGAAAGTGGACTTGATTACATTCTTGGAGAATAATGAAATAAAAGTGGAACTCTTCGTAACGAACTAACTAAAATGGGACAGTGTGTTTTACAACACTGCAAGCAATCTATAACAACCATGCGTTGCAGGTTCCATAATACCAACTATTTTCCAATTTCAATACATTCTTCGCACCTAATTCTGCTATTTGCAAATAATGGTTTCAAATGCCATGTTTTTTTGGGTTTTTGTGCATTCCAAAATATGATTTTAAAAACCCATCGGTGTTGACACGTTTTCCCAACAACGGGATAGGCCATGGGAGGTCAGAGTTAATGTCTAACTGTCAAGTCTTTCTGTTGGTGCCATTTGTTCATTTGAACTTCTTTTCTGTCGAGTCATTTTTTTCCAATCAAATGAAGAAAGTGAAACCAGATTTTGACAGTAGAAAAGTAAAATATGAATCGAACTCTTACATATTCTGCATGGTTTTTGATTTCTATAAACATTATCCAGTTATTTCACTCATATTTCCACAATGGGTTGTCAGCTATTTCATTCAACAATTGCAAACTTTTATATTTCCCATTGCTCTCTACCAACCTACAAAACATTGTTGTGGAAAATGGCGATGAAAATGGTACCTCATCTGGGCTTTTTTCTATTTGTAAATAATGTTTTTCAATGCCACGTTTTCAGCTTTTTGTCTATTTCAAAATATGATTTTTAAAACATGATGACTATTATGATGCATGTGACATGCGTTTTTGTAGGAAGAATAGCCTCCTCCCAATTGCAGAAGGTAATCTCCTTGGAACATGGCTTACATGATAACATGTTGCCCTTCTTTAGGGATAAGATATGTCTAATTATTACTAGTAGTTTAATTTTTCATTTGATTGTTTACTAAATTTTGCATCAATGTTTCAGATGAAACTCCGTGATCCATCATCAGGATGAAGAAGAGAGCATAAGGGGTGACGCTGATGGTATCTTCTTCATGCTGATCATGGATTATGGAGTGTGATCCGAAACGTTGATGCAAAAATTCTTACATAATCGAATCCATAAATCAACTAGCAATAATCAATATGGATTATGGAAAATTGATATCATTTATGTTTGATTATGTTATGATTTAAAAGACATATTTTTTTAGGGATAATAGCTTGAGTTTACTATATTTCGTAGGGAGATTAGCTTCTACCCTACAATTGGATACCGCTATTCTCCCTAGAAGAATGCATGTCAGAGGCATCATAACTTACAAAAATGCATTAAAACATACAAAAATACATACACCGCATGATGGGACAACATATTGTGGAAAATAATTGGAGGTTGACACTGTGTGTTGTGAGGTCTTTCATTATGCACGTTGAAAGCTAAAGGTTTGAGAGCGTGGGGTGGAGTTGCAGTTGTAGGATATATAAAAGCATGCAAATTAAATTGAGGGGGGAGTAATGTATTGGGATGTTACTTGTGAAGGGTTTGTAAATGGTATTTGGTTTTCAGGTTGATTAACACCCAATGTTTTCCAACCTACAATTACACATTGTTGGCCTTGACATTGCATAAAAAGGTCAACCTATCAAAGCTCGATACAAGCATTAGATAAGACCTCTATAAAGACATGAGAACATTTCATGACAATTGGGCATCTTTGGAGCTACTTTGCAATATTCACAAAATAAGCTCTTCTCTCTAGCACACATCACCACCTCTTCCACAATCTCATCCACTCAGGTCCATGATGTCAAAAGATGTCATTGATGTATGATGGAGAGAAGTGCATGTTTTGGAAATGAGAAAGGTATGCTTGAAATTTGGCCAGTTGTCATGAAATGTTGTCGCACTGGCGGAGGGGGGGGGGGGGTACAACCCTGTGTGTTTTCCATCCTACAAATTTTATTGTGCAACTTGTGTTCCAAACGTATAATGATATTGAAATGAAATGTTTGCTTCAAGTAAGGATTGTTATAAAATATGAAGCTGAACTTCAATACATTGTGTTATTTTTCCATTCTGCAACTTTTTTTTGTGCATATTGTGTTCCAAACGTATGATGATATTGCAGTGGAATGTTTGCTACAAGTAAGGGTTGTTATGAAATATGAAGCTGAACTTCAATACATTCTGTTGTTATAGTCCGCATAACACTAACTGTTGTCTTTGAACATCATTTGAGAAGTCATGCACAACCCTGTGTGTTTTCCATCATGCAACTTCTATTTGTGCATAGTGTGTTCTAAATGTATGATGATATTGAAATGGAATGTTTCCTACAATTAAGGGTTGTTATGAAATATGAAGCTAAACTTAAATACATTGTTTTGTTAGATTCTGGATAATAGTAACTATTTTCTTTGAACTACATTTGAGAAGTCAGGGACAACCTTGCATGTTTTCCAACAGTGCAATCCATTCAAGCATTTTATGTGTTCCAATCACATGGAAAAATAAAATATGCCATTTCGAGTCTACCAAATAGTTGTTCTACAAAAATTCAAAGTCAAATTAATTTCATTTTGGGAGTGTACAAAACAAAGACCTTTCATAAGAAAATAACTAGCAGGGAACAATGTGTTTTCCAACATTGCAACCAATGCTAGCATTTTATTTGTTACAATCACATGAAAAAGGAAAAGCTACCATCTGCACTCTATGAAATCATTGTTCTAAATTTGAAAGTGGACTTCACTTCTTTTTTGGAGTGTGAGAAATCAAAACTTTTCATAAACAAAATAACTGACAAGGGACAGTGTGTTTTCCAATACTGCAAGCAATGCAAGCATTTTATGTGTTCCAATCACATGGAAAAAGGAAATAGTATTATGTATTCTCCAACTGCAATTATATTGACAGTATGAATGTCTTGGAAGCCTTTTGATTTGTACATGCTAATAATATAATTAATTTCACCTTCAAAATATATAATAACTCTTACTTACAGTATAAATTGTATTTGAATTTCTTCGTATGGTTGAAACAAAGAAATGCACAAAATAATGGCAGATTGGAAAACACAACGTGGTTTGTTAGTTGTTTCGTTCTGCATATTTAAATCTAAATAGTTGAGAGGACGAGGAGGACTTGTAGGTGCGGGATACATTCGGTTGCAGGTTTCTTAACGCCCTCTATTTTACAAATTCATTACATTCTTGCTATCTAGAAAGCTAAATGTTCTCAAGACTATCACAAAACATACCAAATTGAGGTGGGGCGAGTAACCAATAGCATTGTTACTTGTAAAGGGTTTTAGAATAGTTTGTGGGTTGCAGGATTAATAACACCCTATGTTTTCCAACCTCAAATTACACATAACAGTTTGAATGCCTTGAGAGGATTTTCTTATTTAGACAGTAGGAATGTAATAAAAGGGCACCTCCAACAATTACAATTGTTAGTTATGGTATAAATTGTAATTGAGTATCTTCATGTGATTGAAAAAATTAAATGCACAGAATTATTGCATGTTGGAAAACATAATGGGTTACTTCTATAACATTTTACAATACTGTGGGTTGTACGTTTCATAACACCATCTCTTTTCTAGCCTACAATTTTGCTGATAGTAGGAATGTATTGAAAACCTGTTTTTATTTAGACACAAAGAATGTAATGAAAGGCACCTTCAAAATTTATCACAAGTCTTAGGTAGAGTAAAATATGCGTTTGAAATTATTCTTATGATTGAAAAAAGATATGCTTGCTTACTACAAATGATGCAATAAATTTTGGAACTTTAACTATCCATAACACTTGCAACAATTTTATAGTTTACAGAAAACCAAGGATATGTTCTATAAAAGGGAATGTGCTTCGTACAACGAAGAATTTCATTGAGGTGGACAACACACCTGAAAGGGTGTCTAGTGGTGCATCTCCTTTGGAGAAGTTGCGTTCCCCAAATGTGCAGGTAAGATTCGGTAATTACAAGATGTAATCAAATGTATAATTTTAATCTCACTTAAGTGGTTACGATGTTGACTAGAAAGTGGGAATGTTTTAATCAGGAGGTAGCAATCGCGGTACACAGGAAGTACCCTTGTTTGAGGAAAATGTTTAACCCTGAGGCAACGACGTGTTCGGTAATTGATTGTGAACTTACAATTTCCCTTTCCTTCCAATGCATCAATCAGAATGCTTTACAATTTCGGTTAGAAAATATCATGTTTGTTACAAATATGTTGATTTTGGTAGTATATGGTTCCTTCGATTCAAAACGATAGTTGGGTAGATCATCACACTCTTGCCATAGTCCACAACAACGAGGAAGAGCGTGCAAAGGGAGATGCTAAGGATGGAGAGGGACACAATGAAGCATGTGGTGATGTGGTGGACGAGAAGGTAGATGTAATAACTCAATTATTGCATCATTTCACTGTGTGTATATGTTGTGCATTCAAATTGTTTTAATATAAAATATATTAAGTGATTTTCTTTTCTGAATTTGTCGTGCAAGTTGCTACTGAATACATAAGAGAAGTGGAGAATGGTAGATATGTTTATTATTGTATGTAGAAGAATGTATGAGAAAATATCATGATTGGAGAGTTTTCAACATGCATAGGATTCATCATCACCACCTTCCTATTCTGGCGCCACCAAAGTGTGGCTGAACTACATTAGGGGGGAAGAAAAACACCCCCTCCTCCCCCTGATAAATTGAAAGAGTACCTTCAAAATAAGGTGGAAAATATGGAGTACCAAACGAATCTATGAAAACATCTCCAGTGGAAGCATGTTATTCAAAGTGTCTATCAAAATTATGGGAAACATAACTTCCTTCAACTTCCCCAAAAAGGAAAGGATGAGGTGAAGAAGCGAATGGCATTATACAACAGTGAGCAGAAAAAGGAGTAGAGAAGGAAAAAAATATTACAATTGTAGGAGAGAAAGAGAAATGAAGGAATGGTAATGTCAAATTGAACTATTAAATCTGAATTTTGGTTGGTTCATATTTTATGTTTTGTGGCATACAAGGTTCACTTAACGTTAACTTACATGACATGACATGGTGATGGTCGAGAAGCGGTTCCTACTGCCCACAAAAGTAGTGTTCATTTGCTAGAGGAAGTTGTGCCCAAGAAAGGAAAATATGATGTTGTTCCTCCCAACCCAACATGCAACATTTAGAAGAAGCCTCATACACGGTTAAAAGTTTCAAGGCACCCTGTGAAGAAGAAATGAGAAGAAATGGTGATCTCAAAATATTCTGTTTAATGCTTGTTTTGATTATTTGAATGAATTGGTTGCATGCATCTAAGTTTGATGTGACGTTTCAATTCCTCCTATTACACAACAAGGATGAACAACAAAGTGTTTCCCTCGTAGGTTATTGTTGTTTCAGAAGATGAGGCAGTGACCATGGAAGCACAAGATGATGTTGTTCCTCCCAACCCCTTGTCTAACATTGAGAAGAAGAAGAAGCGTGTATGGTAAAATTTCCTCACGCCCTCACAAGAAGAAACGAGTAGAAATAGTGATTTCAAAATTTTCTATTTAATATTTGTTTTGATTATTTCAATGAATTGGTTGCATGCATCTGAATTTGATGTGACATTTAAAATCCTGCTATTATAGGGCAACAATGTACAACAGAGTCTTGCCCTCGAACAAGATAATCCTGATTTTGAAGAAAAAGTGGACGCCATGGACGAACAAGATGATGTTGTTCCTCCCAACCCGCCATATAACATTGAGAATAATAATAATAATAATAATGAGGATATAGGGTTGAAATTTTCCTCACACCCTCACAAGAAGAAATGAGAAGAAATGATGATTTCAAACTCTTGTATATAATGTTTGTTTTGATTATTTCAATGAATTGGTTGCATGCATCTGAATTTGATGTGACATTTCAATTGCTGCTATTACAGGGCAATGATGAACAATGAAGTCCTTCCTTCGAACAAGATACTCTTGATTTGTAAGACGAAGCGGAGATCATGGGAGAAGAAAATGATGTTATTCCTTCAAAACCACTGCCTACCATTAAGAAGAAAAAGAATAAGAAGGAGCGTACATAGTCAAAATTTTCAAGGTTCTTTGACATGGAGAAAGTAGAAGAAAAAGTGAATTCAAACTCTTCTATTCAATGTTTGTTTCAATTATTTCAATGAATTGGTTGCATGCAACTAAATTTGAAGTGACATTTGAATTCTTGGTATTATAGGGCAAGGATGAACAAAATTTTGGGCTTGAACTAATTGGCCATGTGGTTGTGATTGAAATTGGAGAGGCTAATAGAGATGGACATGTGTATGGGGAGAGCATTGGCTTGCAAGTGGGCCAGGGAAATAAAGATGGACATGGGGACAGGGAGCACTGGCCTGCAAGCGGGACAAGGTAACACAAATAGACACGGGGATGAGGAGAGCACTAGGAAAGTGGGGTAGGGTAATAGAGATGGACATTGGGACAGGGAGAACACTGGCCTACAAGTGGAACTGGGTAACAAAGATGGACATGGGGATGAGGACAACTCTGGCTTGCAAGTGGGAGAGGGCAATAAAGAAGGACATGGGGACGAGGAGAGTGCTGGCCTGCAAGGGGGAGATGCCAATAAATATGGACATGGGGATGGGAACACCACTAACTTGCAAGTGGGAGAGGGTAATAAATATGGACATGGGGAGATGTCAATAAAGATGGACATGGGGACTGAGAGAGCAACGACCTGCCATCTGTATTGGTAATAGACCCAACACACTTGCATGCTTCTATTCTTATTTATTTATGAATCCTTTAATATGCCTTCAATTATGATTCACGTCAATGACGTTTCCATTGCAGCAAAATCCTATGGATGAACAAATGATAGAGTTCAAGGTCATCACTTTTAAGGTCAGTGATCACGTTGATCTTTTGAGGCAGCGTTATCAAGTTGCCAAATGCATTGTACATGTTGTCGATAGAAAAGATGAAACCCATGACTTTATTCACCCAAAAAATTGTGTGAGTCAACATTGTTGAGGCCTTTGTTGGTGAGCACAATGTGCCTTTTCCATGTCTTGGCGCAAAGATCGTCGAAGAGTGCATGGGTGGATCCGTGATATGGAACCTCTCTGAGATGAAGCATTCCATTCTAGAGGTACACATAAATGATATTTTTTTGTATATAGCATACTACCTTATATTGTTTCCATCCATACGTTAATTGTGATTAATTGTTTGTTATAGGGTGAAGGTGTTAAAAATGCCAAGGACAAAGCACAACCTATGAAGAAATCTATTGTTTTACGTTCATCATCTGCGAGGGTTCATGGAATTGGAATCACCCCTCTCGAAATACACAAGAAACCTAAGAAATGTTCCATGTATTACACAGGCTTGAACTCAATTTCAAAGAATAAGCAGGGTAGGATATGATGAGACAGGCTCAAAATACCGATTCTGCATTGTGGGTTTAATTAATTGATCATTGAACAATTATGATGTAGAGATATACCATTTTCATATGTTTGAACACTATGTTGTTATACATTTAATATCATAATTTTCATGGCCCTCTCTAATTATTTGATTATTGAATAATTATGGTGAACATAATACCTTTTTCATATGTTTCAACCCTATGTTGTTGTACATTTCAAATCAGACTTTTCATGGCCCTCTGTAATTATTTGATTATTGAAAAATTATGGTGAACAGATATACTATTTTCATAAGTTTGAACACAATGTTGTTATGAAGTCCACTTTCAATTTGTAGAACAAGTATTTCGTTGACTGCATTTCCTTTTTCCATGCGATTGGAAAAAATTAAATGCTAGCATTGTTTGATAACTCCCTACCCCCTGTGAGTTATTTTGTTACAATAAGTATTTGATTCGTTATGACCAATAATGTAAATAATGTCCAATTTTAATTTTAGAACAATGATTTGGTAGAGTGGAGATGGCATATTTCCCTTCTTCATGTGATTGTAATATAAAATGCTTGCATTGGTTGTAGTGTTGGAAAACACACTGTCTCGTCAGTTTTTTGGTTATGGAAAGTGCTTATTACTAATGCTCCCAAAATGAAATTAAGTCCACTTTGAATTTTTGTAGAATGAATATTTGATAGACTCGAAATGGAATATTTCATTTTTCCATGTGTAATTGGAACACATAAAATGCTTGCATTGCTTGTAGTGTTGGAAAACACACTATCCCTTGTCAGTTATTTCATTTATTAAAAGTTTTGATTTTTCATGCTCCAAAAAATAAGTGAAGTCAACTTTCAAATTTAGAACAACGATTTCGTAGAGTGGAGATGGAAGATTTTACTTTTTTCATGTGATTGTAACAAATAAAATGCTTGCATTTGTTGCAGTGTTGGAAAACACATTGTCCCCTACCAGTTATTTGCTTATGGAAAGTGTTTATTTTGTATGCTCCCAAAATAAAATTAAGTCCACTTTTAATTTTTTTAGAATGACTATTTAGTAGACTCAAAATGACATATTTCCTTTTTCCATGTGATTGAAACACATAAAATGCTTGCATTGCTTGCAGTGTTGGAAAACACACTGTCCCTTGTTAGTTATTTCATTTATGAAAAGTTTTGATTTCTCACGCTCCAAAAAAGAAGTGAAGTCCACTTTCAATTTTAAAACAATGATTTGGTAGAGTGGAGATGGAAGCTTTGCCTTTTTCATGTGATTGTAACAAATAAAATGCTTGCATTTGTTGCAGTGTTGGAAAACACACTGTCCCTTGCCAGTAATTTGCTTATGGAAAGTGTTTATTTCGTATGCTCCCAAAATGAAATTAACTCCACTTTGAATTTTTATAAAATGACTATTTGGTAGACTCGAAATGACATATTTCCTTTTTCCATGTGATTGGAACACATAAAATGCTTGCATGGATTGCACCGTTGGAAAACACACCGCCCGTTGTGAGTTATTTCCTTATGGTTATTTATCTCTAACGCTCCAAAAATGAATTTAAGTCCACCTTCATATTTCATGAAATGTTTTTTATTTTTTATGCTCCAAAAATGTAATGAAGTCCACTTCCAAATTTTAAAACTAGTTGGTTGAGTAAAAATGGCATTTCCCTTTTTCATGTCATTGGAACAAATAGAATGCTCACATTATTTGTAGTGTTGAAAACATACTGTCCTATACAAGTTACTTCGTTATGAAAACTTACTTATTTATGTGAGCTTACTTACAAATGTAAGCACATGCAATGATCACTTTATGTTTTGGAGACTGTAACAAAACGATTTATTAAAGTTCAACTTCATATTTCATAACAACCCTTACTTGCAACAATCATTCCATTGCAATATCGTCATACGTTTAGAACACAATATGCACAAAAAAAGTTATAGAATGGTAAAACAACACAATGTATTGCAGTTCAGCTTCATATTTTATAACAACCCTTAATTGCAACAAACATTCCATTTCAATATTGTTATATGTTTGGAACACAAGTTGCACAAAAAAAGTTGCATGATGGAAAACACACAGGGTTGTACCTCACTTCTCCAATGTAGTTCAAAGACAATAGTTACTGTTATGCAAACTGTAACAACACAATGTATTGAAGTTTTGCTTCATATTTCATAACAACCCTTACTTGCAACAAACATTCCATTGCAATATCGTCATACGTTTGGAACACAATATGTATAATATTTTCTTATAGAATGGGAAAACATCATAATGTATTGAAGTTGAACTTCATATTTTATAACAACCCTTACTTGCAGAAAACATTCCATTTCAATATCGTTATACATTTGGAACACAAGTTGCACAAAAAAAGTTGCATGATGGAAAACACACAGGGTTGTCCCTAACTTCTCCAATGTAGTTCAAAGACAACAATTACTGTTCTGTAGACTATAACAACACAATGTATTGAAGTTTAGCTTCATATTTCATAACAACCCTTACTTGCATCAAACATTCCATTGCAATATCGTCATACGTTTGGAACACAATAAGCACAAAAAAAAGTTGTAGAATAGGAAAACAACATAATGTATTGAAGTTTAGCTTCATATTTTATAACAACCCTTACTTGCAACAAACATTCCATTTCAATATCATTATACGTTTGGAACACAAGTTGCACAAAAAAAGTTGCATGATGGAGAACACACAGGGTTGTCCCTGACTTCTCAAATGTAGTTCAAAGACAACAGTTACTATTATGCAGACTATAAAAACACAATGTATTGAAGTTATGCTTCATATTTCATAACAACCCTTACTTGCAACAAAAATTTCATTGCAATATCATCATACGTTTGGAACACAATATGCACAAAAAGAAGTTGCAAAATGGGAAAACAACATAATGTATTGAAGTTCAACTTCATATTTTATAAAAACCCTTGCAACACACATTCCATTTCAATATAGTTATATGTTTGGAACACAAGTTGCACAAAAAAAGTTGCATGATGGAAAACACACGGGTTTGTCCTTGACTTCTCAAATGTAGTTCAAAGACAACAGTTACTGTTATGCAGATTGTTAACAAAACAATGTATTGAAGTTCTGCTTCATATTTCATAACAACCCTTACTTGCAGCAAACATTCCATTGCAATATGGTCATATGTTTTGAACATAATATGCACAAAAAAAGTTGCAGAATGGGAAAACAACATAATGTATTGAAGTTCAGCTTGATATTTTATAACAACCCTTACTTGCAACAAACATTCCATTTCAATATCATTATACGTTTGGAACACAAGTTGCACAAAAAAAGTTGCATGATGGAAAACACATAGGGTTGTCCCTAACTTCTCAAATGTAGTTCAAAGACAGCAGTTACTGTTATGTAGACTATAACAACACAATGTATTGAAGTTTTGCTTCATATTTCATAACATCCCTTACTTGCAGCAAACATTCCATTGCAATATCGTCATACGTTTGGAACACAATATGCATAATATTTTTTTATAGAATGGGAAAACAACATAATGTATTGAAGTTCAACTTCATATTTTATAACAAGCCTTACTTGCAGCAAACATTCCATTTCAATATTGTTATATGTTTGGAACACAAGTTGCATGATGGAAAACACATAGGGTTGTCCCTGACTTCTCAAATGTAGTTCAAAGACAACAGTTACTATTATGCAGACTGTAACAACACAATGTATTGAATTTTTGCTTCATATTTCATAACAACCCTTACTTACAACAAACATTTCATTGCAATATCGTCATACGTTTGGAATATAATATGCACAAAAAGAAGTTGCAGAATGGGAAAACAACATAATGTATTGAAGTTCAGCTTCATATTTTATAGCAACCCTTACTTGCAGCAAAAATTCCATTTCAATATCATTATACATTTGGAACACAAGTTGCATAAAAAAAGTTGCATGATGGAAAACACATAGGGTTGTCCCTGACTTCTCAAATGTAGTTCAAAGACAACAATTACTATTATGCAGACTATAACAACACAAAGTATTGAAGTTTTGCTTCATATTTCATAACAACCCTTACTTGCAACAAACATTCCATTGCAATATCGTCATACGTTTGGAACACAATATGCACAAAAAAAGTTGCAGAATGGGAAAACAACATAATGTATTGAATTTCAGCTTCATATTTTATAACAACCCTTACTTGCAGCAAACATTCCATTTCAATATCGTTATACATTTGGCACACAAGTTGCACAAAAAAAATTGTATGATGGAAAACACACCGGGTTGTCCCTGACTTCTCAAATGTAGTTCAAAGACAACAATCACTGTTATGTAGACTGTAACTACACAATGTATTCAAGTTCAACTTCATATTTTATGACAACCCTTACTTGCAGAAAAAATTCCATTGTAGTATCATCATATGTTTGGAACACAAGATGCACAAAAAAAAGTTGCAGAATGGAAAAACATACAAGGTTATTAGTCACTTCTCAAATCTTGTTCAAAGACAACAGTTATTGTTATGCAGACTGTAACAAAATAGTGCATTGAAGTTCACCTTCATATTTTATAACAATCCTTACTTGCAACAAACATTCCATTACAATATCATCATATGTTTGGAACACAAGATGCAAAAAGGAAAAACATACAAGGTTGTCAGGAACTTCTCAAATCTTGTTCAAAGACAACAGTTACTGTTATGCATACTGTATCAACATGGTGTATTGAAGTTCACCTTCATATTTTATCATCAAATAGGGCATTGAACTTATTAGATCTTTGTTGCTTTTCCTTAATGACTGTCATCCCTGTGAACATCAGAGTGCATAAATATTCAACTTAAGCTTCACATTTAATAACAATATTGAAAAATACCTTTATATTTTATAACAACGCCAACTTGCAACAAACATTCCATTTCAATATCATAAGATGTTGCGAACAAAAAATGCACAAAAAACGTTGCAAGATGGACAACAAATAGGGTTGTGACAATGTTTTGAAAAGTTTTCAGATTTAATCTCAAATAAAAAAATTCCCATCACACCGTCAGATGTAAAAACATTTCAAGTTAATATTATAGTTTGTGAAGAAAAATACAAGCCACATTTAATACTTCTAACATTGAGAACTATGCCAACCATTTATGAACATGTATAATTTCTGCATTCTTAACATCTAGAAGGATTTTCTGCACTCTTATTTTCAAGGTGGAATTGACAACATACAATGTTGGCACCCCATAATACACATGTAGCAGCCTGAATGTCGATGGTCTGACACGTGGATCTCGAACCTGACTATGTGGTTGAATTTGAAGATGGCCATCAACCATTCCTCCACATGACCCATGTGATAGCTAATTAGAGATTCCCCCTTAAGGAATCTCATAGACCTCATGTTCAGCTCATTTGTAAGATTGTGCTTGTGTATGATTACAACTGGTGGAATGCATACCTTCCAAATGCATCTAGCTAGGAAGAGGTTTCAAATTTCATGGTAAAGAGACATTGGCCAATCAAATAACTTAACAATCTATATTTGTAGATTGTAATATTGAACATCAATGCCTATTTTTTCCCATACACCAAAGATGTTGTTATAGAAGTGAGCATAATTATGGTACTTCAAATCAATGTACTTTGGCCCTTTTCTATCAATTCTCCTTAACATTTTTCCCACAACCTATATGGGAGACTTAATTCTTCAATTCAAGCAAGAATATTGCATGGAAGATAGCGGTGATAGTTTTCCAACCAACTAGCCACCCATTCTTGTGAACAGTGTGGCATCTTCTATAAATCAGAGCAACAGGTGTTGAAATGCCTAAAATGAAAGACAACACAATTTTTTTAGAATGTACAATTGCATTTTATAAGTAGACATACACTGTCAATGCAATGGAAACACCGAAAATGAAGTGGAAGATATAGATAATGTTTTCACTGAAGATAATGTACCTATTCTTCGTAAAGTAGCATGTGCAGTTTCTCCAATGGGCATATGGCAATGCACAACTGGAAGAACAGGAGCTAAAATGCTTGAAATGAAAGACAACAAAATTTTTAGCAGATACAACATTATCTAATTAGAAACACACTCTGTATGCTAGCTTCTCTAAATCCAAGTCAAGGACTGATTCCGGAATTGATTATGATAGATAACAATAGAAAGAAAATAAACAAAGCTAATACTCAGGAAAAAAGACAACAAGAAACAACATCAAATTTTTTTATATTTTATTGTTTTTCAAAAAACATAGTACACTTGTATATTATGCGGCCTGCTAAACTTGTTTGTTTATGCATACTTAAATACATAAAGGTTCCAATACAATGAAAGCAGTTTCCAAAAAAATGGAGTGTACGATACAGTTGCTCAAAAAATTGAAAGTGAAAGAAAACTTTTCATAATGAACTAACTGTGTAGGGACAGTGTGTTTTCCAATAGTGCAAAGACTATGACTATTTATCTAAAACAAGTCAAGTCGGACTTGCTATATATAATAATTTTATGAAGAGTCACCTTGTTTCTTAAAAGAGGCCAAGCCAAATGAAGAGTCACCTAGTTTTGTATAAATACAAGGTGATGATCACTGATTTGATTATCAAGTTCATTAATCACAATTCACATTCCTAGAAGTCCATACTTGAGCAACCAATCATCATCTTGTAGCAGCAGATCATCATTTTTTAGCAGCAAACTAATTTCAAGGAGAAACATATTCATTTGTATCTTTGCATATAGGAGAGACACTATTATTCATTGTATCGAATTCCGCATTGTGTTGGGCCTAAGTTCTAAGCAGATTTCTGCTCTTATTCCTTCAATATATAAGAGATATATTTTTTGGGTTTTCTCTCCTTCTAGTAGGAGAGTTTTCCCAAGGTATCTTGTTGTGTTCATTGTCTTATGTGTTGCATTTTCTGATTGATTTCATTTCTGATCCTAAATCTAACAAGCAGTCTTAATTTGATGACTGCTTTCGAAAGTAACATATGTTGGTTTTTAGATATGTTTTAAAACTCTATGATGGGTATCCAAAAAGATAATCACAGTCTAAAGGAGGGATTTGAATTAAAAGTACAATTTGAAAGTCTTGATTTTAATGGCTAGTAGGAATTTGAATAGCCAATTAAGGAAATGGTGTGTAAGGGTAGACCTAGTCAAGAGTTTTATTTTAATATTTTAACTAAAAAGAAGCGAGCAATGTGACATAAATAGATAAAATCTTCATGCACTATGATTACCTACAGAGGAAGGTTCACTGAAGTATGCTTGTGCAATCCTTAGTAAATCTTGAAGAAGCACTAGAGTGAACACACGTTGGCCGACATCAGACTATCAACATAGCCAAATTTTTATAAGGAACCATGGTATTGCATAATGTCATACCTAAAATTGGACTTAGGTAGACATAGTTATTAAATTTGAACCATACCTTCCATTGGGTTTACACTTGCCAAAGACAATCACCAACGAGGACTCCTTTCCCCGGATTGGAGTGCTGACGAAAACAAAAAGGTCCAAAAAATAAATTAGAAAGTACCTGACGTGGTAGAAGCACATACTGGAAAAAATAAATTGCAATACCATTTCGTATTACAATATAGAAAATGAAATGGGTTTTCTCATAGTCACCTAGATTAGATGTTGTATCCTTCGCGACATCCATAGCAGCTGCTCCTGAATTCTGACATTGCATATTCACATTCACATTGGATCTATTGTTCACAGAGAAGGGAAAGGATTCATACAAAGGAGTTTGATGATCTGAGTGTTCTGCAACATGCTTCGTACGATGGGTTGCACATCGACGATGATACCTTCTTGCACTAAACCATGGACACATGCGAATGGTGCTAGTTGCAGCTTCATCAGGATCAAGAATGAATTCAAAGGGCAATGCATTTGATGGTTGTAGGTACTGTAGAAACCTCTCCACACACTATGCATATGATTACACCTGTTGTAGACACCGTGGTAGTGTACTGATCACTTTGTTCAAGATTTGGTTTGTGTCACTTCAAATACACATTTTGAGCATGTTTTCATCATATACATGAGTGATAGAAGGAGCTTGTGTAGGGGTGAGAAGATTATGATTGTTTTCTTCGACGCCTCCCTGTGACAACGACTCGTTCAAATCTATCCCTCTATCAATTGGTTGATCTCCCTCGTCTAAATGACCAAAAAAATGAAACTTGTATTAGGTAGTAGAAAATGAAAAACACAATTGACTCCCTTAAAGTAACGAAATTTGAATCGAAATTCACTTACCGTGAACCACCCCTTCAATGAAAAATGATCTTTTAATCAATCCAAGAACCTTCAGGACATGTTTGCAAGTGTTCCCCTGCAAACTCCAAGGGCACTCAGAGACAAAAAGGTGCTCCCCAAATTTTTGAACAAGGTAGTGGTCAAACCTACTTTGAATTTTCACTGAGTACCATCCAAGATGTGTTTCATTGGGAACACAATGATCGTCTGAAATTTCCTTGGCCCACTCCAAACTAGATCGCGTTTTTAAAAACTTATAATTCGTCGAAAAACCATAATACTGCAACTTTTCCTTTTTCCTATAGAATGGTTCCATTTTATACACAAGTGTGTAATACAAATAGTCCATTCTCCTAGTGCATTTGTTAGAATGATCATGCATGTACCGAGTTTTGATTAAGCAATGGTACGACTCAATGGCTGCATTTGTATCCTAGTTGGCATGTGGGAATAGTCTAAATTTTTTTGCCCACATGGCTGCGAAAAAATAAATCCAATAGTCAAGTAAACCACAATGTATTATAGGTAACATTGAATAATGTGAATGGTGTGAATCCTACAAGGTGACAAAAATTGTCAACTCACCAATTCAACCCTCTCCTTCACACCATATCCTGTTGAAGTACTCTAGAAATCACAGCTGATCATTGAAATCCTCAAAGAAAGAGTTCAATATCTGAGTGACACTATCATCACTGTCACCGATTGCCATCATGATTGTGCCAAGTCTGTGAAAGATTTCCATTGCCCTTTCCTTGGCTACATACTTATATGCATTCTTCAACCAAGCCCTTTTTACATGCCAAAGGCATAGCAACACACGACATTGAAAGCCAATCCTAATAGACAATACAAATGATATTGTTTACTGCTTATATGCAAGAGAAAGTGGCATTGAAAATAAATAGAAAATGAGAAAGGTACACAAATGAACAAAGAGATGCACATATTGTATGGCTTGGATTTATGTAGTCACATCATCGATCAAAAATGCATTGATTCTCCAGTCGGGTCTGGCTCTTCTTCCACGGTCATTCAATATGCATAGCCACACAAAGATGTCCTCAATCTTGTTTCATGCAGAAATTACCCACACAACTATCACACCACTCTGTTGCTCATAAAAAATGATCAAAGAATATAATGGGAACTATAGAGATAACAACTCAGCATGAGCATTGTCAG
This sequence comes from Sequoiadendron giganteum, assembly GCA_007115665.2. Taxonomy (NCBI): domain Eukaryota; kingdom Viridiplantae; phylum Streptophyta; class Pinopsida; order Cupressales; family Cupressaceae; genus Sequoiadendron; species Sequoiadendron giganteum. The sequence goes on from CM021103.1 coordinate 314,243,066, forward strand.
CTGTATAGCCAGCAAGATCATTGAAAAGACAAAGAACTATTTGTCAATATTTGTAAGGCATCACCCCATATTTGTTAGTGGAAAATGTGGAATCTATTGAGATGACTAAATTGTGCGAGTGGCTACCCATCTTATCCAGCATCCATGGTGTCTGAATCCCGATAACGAAAGGTGTATCTTTCCCATTAGGCCGTTGAAAGTAGAAGAAGTTGTCAAATTCCTATCCATTCCACATCATGATACTTGTCAAATCGACTTTGTGTTTTTGTGCGTGAGTAGAATGCACCTTTCACCAGGCATTCATTACATCCTTTCTTGTAAGGAATTGATCTCTCTTTAACATCGTGCCACACAAGACAGGATCGTTGATGTGTCTATCCATTATTGCTTAGATACCGATGTCCATGAGAAAAAGGCTTTCAATATAGCTTTTGCACTCTATAGATAGATTAGCGGAAAAAATAGAACGCCTATCTCCACTTCTGTCACCAATGCCATGGAAAAATTCACCTTGTTTATCGATGTGGACCAGGTCTTTGTAGATAATATAGGCAACATCATGTTTTCAATTCACAAACTTTACCATGAAGTGGTATTGACAACCTCACATTTGTGTAAACGTCTTATGTTGTTTCTTCTTTGCATCATGCTGGTCTCTATTCTCTGGATCATGTTGGTCTCTGTTCTTTGGATCATGCTAGACTTTGTGGTCTACGGGACTGTATTGACACCAGTAGCTGTGAAGAATGCATAATTTCATCATCTGGAAGTAGGAGAGAGTAAAATATTATTGGACCATACAAATGAATGTTGAAAGATACAAACCTTTGATACCAAATTGTTTTTCCATAATTTTTGTTGTCGATGGGATGTGTAGTGGTAGGTTCTCTTTTTTTCTTCTCGTTGAATTTAGTTTCGAAACCTTCAACGCACATTTCACCGTGAATTAAATCATCAATTCTCATTCGAGGAATTGTTGTGACAAGGTCAAGGACCCCATCCTTTTTGACATAAATAGGAGTCCATTGCAAATCAAAAGAGGAAAAAGGAGTGCCTCCATTTTGTACATCTTGCATGTCCAATTCGTTTTGCTTCTTCCATTTCAAAGGTTTCCCCATTCTGCGAAAGGACATAATTGGACAAATATTTAAAATTAGTGTGGATTGTGTCAACAAAAATAAAGGAATCATTCATTGAATGTAAATAAAATGTTCTTGCAATGTTGTCACCCACTTGAAACCAATAGGAGGTTTCTGACTTTAACTCAGGAAAATTAAAGGTGATAGATTTAATCAAGCTCCACATAAAATATAAGACAAAAACGGGCTGAAAATCAAACTGTCTATCTCACCATACAAGTGGACATAGACAATGACAACAAAAAATGACAAACAAAACCTTTGATGACATAAATACCACAAGTAAATTCGCAACCCCGTATGTAAATATAACAAAGATTAAGGAGTATATGGGGTGTACAAACCTCTTTTACCTGAGGAAGCATGTTGTGATATTCAGCCTTCCGTTTGGCATGAATTAACATGAGGAGAAAAAGAACATCTAGTAATTGATGAAATAAACAAGCCAAGGTTGAACCACATGATGAGTGGTTCAACCTACAACTTTCTATGTGGCTTACGAGTGTAATATGCATAACAATATGCAATTTCTTATACAATAGTAGGAAAAGATGTATTATCTTGGGAAAATATGTTGGTTGTGTTGCATGTGTATGTGTTAAAGGAGATGAAGGGTTAGAAAGAAATCAAAAGCTTTGATGAGAACCTTGTATGTCAAAAGAAAAAGTGCATCCATTTCTACCAACAACGCCAAAATGATAACATGTTTGTTCCATCTGTTGAAAAAAAGATGAATCAGTAATGTAGAGAATGAGGAAAGCCAAAAAGGTGTAAAATTTCCTATCAACCATGATGTAAGCAAATTCAGGTTGGAAAACATAGCGTGTAGATGAACCTCCATGCAGACATAAAGACTGCAAGAAAATTCACAACCCTACACGTAAATATAAAAAAAATTAAGGAGTATATGGGATGTACAAACCTCTTTTACTTGAGGAGGCATGTTGTGATATTCAACCTATCCATTTCATGTGAGTTTAAATGAGTATAAAAATCACATCTAGCAATTATTGAAATAAAAAAGTGTATGTTGACCCACATGATGAGTGGTTCATCCTAGAACTTTGAATGTGGCATACGAGTGTAACATCAAAAAGAGTATGTAATTACATATACAATTACAACAATAGATGTATTATCTTGGGAAAATATGTTGGTTGTGTCACGTGTGTATGTGTTAAAGGAGATGAAGGGTTAGAAAGAAATCAAAACCTTTGATGAGAACCTTGTATGTAAAAAGTAAAAGTGCATCTATTGCTGCCAACAACGCCAAAATCATAACATGTTTGTTGCATCTGTTGAAAAAAAGATGAATCAGTAATGTAGAGAATGAGAAAAGATAGAAAGGTGTAAAATGTCCTATCAACCATGATATAAGCGAATGCAAGTTGGAAAAAAAAGTGTGTAGATGAACCTCCATGTGGACATAAAGACTACAAGTAAATTCGCAACCCCGCACATAAATATAACAAAGATTAAGGAGTATATGGGGTGTACAAAAATATTTTAAATGAGGAGGCATGTTTTGATATTCAATCTATCCATTTCACATGAGTTTACATGAGGAGAAAAATCACATCTAGAAATTATTGAAATAAACAAGTGAAGGTTGAACCACACGATGAGTGGTTCACCCTAGAACTTCATATGTGGCGTATGAGTGTAATGTGCATAACACTATGTAATCACTTCTAGTGTTGCAATAATAGATGTATTAGGGAAGATATGTTGCTTGTGGTGCATGTGTATGTGTTAATGGAGAGGAAAGGTTAGAGGGCTACCAAAACCTTTTATGTCAACCTTCTATGAAAATAAATGTGCATCCATTGCTGCCACCAACGCAAAAAGAATAAAATGTTTTGTTGCATCTGTTGACAAAATCATGAATCAGTAATGTAGTGAATCGAGAAAGGAATAATGTGTAAATATCCCTATGAATGATGATGTGAACCAATGCATGTTGGAAAACACAGTGTCTACTTGAACCTCCAAATGGACATAAAGACCATAGGTAAAATCACAACCTCACATGAAACAAGAATAAGATGCCATAGTAGATGGGGTCTACAAACCTATTTTACTTGAGCAGTAATGTTCTCATATGGAGCCTTCCATTTGGGGTGAGTTAACATGACCAACAAAAGTGTATATGATAATTCATGAACTAAAAAAGTGCAGATTGAACATTTGGATGAGAAGTCTAACCATTACTTTATATGTAGCCTATAATTGTAATGTAATAATAATATTTAATTAATTCTATGGCTGTGAAACATCTATGAAAATTAAAATAAACATGACCAACAAAAGAACATCAAGCACAAAATCAAAAATTCCACCCTTCAACTTACAACAATCAAAAATATAATCAAGGGTTGGAAAACATAGTGCATTAAAAAACCCACATAGTGTTGAAAAACCCTCCATGTATAAGAATGAAAATGGTTGGTCACCCCTCAGATAAATATGGTTAGTTTTATGTATCCCTCAGCTGAAAATCCTCTCCAAATTCCCCACCCTTCAGCTTTGTACAAGCTGAACAAACTAACTCGCAATCCACTGTGTTTTCCTAGCTGCCTAAATTTTCATGATATGATGAAATCGAAATGAAATTCAGACTCTAAGTAATAGTTTTGGTAAATTTTCAAGGTGCCCTTTCTTACATATTGGTAGTGTAAGGTTTTCATTACACTCATTTTGTCTATTGGTAATTCAGTGTTGGAAAACACTGTAGCTTGAGGAACCTGAGATCTTATAAATACTTCAAGAGGTAGCGGGTACTAGAATGCATGAAATCACAAAGGAATTTTCTGTAGAAATACCTAAAAAGAAGCAGACCATAGTGAATAAGACAAATACTTTATTATTTCAAATAAATGAAACCCAACATTGTGTTTTTCGAATTACAGTTCTTTTGTGCACTTGATTTTTTCAATCATGCGAAATTTAAACACAACAATAGAATGTGTGATTTTGAAGACATTCATACTGTTTTGTAGCATTCCATGCTGCAAAACCATGGGTGTTAAGAATAAGGCAACCCAACATGAGACAACCCTTTGCATTTAAAAAAGGAGATTCAAATAACTCAAATCCCACACCATGTTTTCCCAATTACAATTCTTTTGTGCACTTTATTTTTTCAATCATGCAAAATTTAAACACAACAATGGAATGTGTGATTTTGAAGAAATTCATACTATTTTGTAGCATTCAATGTTGAAAATATATGGGTGTTTAGAAGCTAGCAACCCAACATGAGACAACCCTTTTCATTTAAAGAAGGAGATTCAAATGACTGAAACCCAACACTGTGTTTTCCAAATTACAATTATTTTGTGCACTTTATTTTTTCAATCATGTGAAATTTAAACACAAGAATGGAATGTGTGATTTTGAAGATATTCATACTATTTTGTAGCATTCCATGTTGCAAAAATGTGGGTGTTAAGAAGCAAGAAACCCACCATGAGGCAACCCTTTACATCTAAACAAGGAGATTCAAATAACTAAAACCGCACACCGTGTTTTCCCAATTACAAGACATTCATACTATTTTGTAGCATTCCATGTTGCAAAACCATGGGTGTTAAGAAGCTAGCAACCCAACATGAGACAACCCTTTGCATTTAAAGAAGGAGATTCAAATGACTGAAACCCAATACTGTGTTTTCTGAATTATAGTTATTTTGTGCACTTTATTTTTTCAATCATGCAAAATTTAAACACAACAATGGAATGTGTGATTTTGAAGACATTCATATTGTTTTGTAGCATTCCATGCTGCAAAATTGTGGGTTTTAAGAAGCAAGCAACCCACTATGAGACAACCCTTTGCATTTAAACAAGGAGATTCAAATAACTGAAACCCCACACCGTGTTTTCCCAATTATAGGACATTCATACTATTTTGTAGCATTCCATGTTGCAAAATTGTGGGTGTTAAGAAGCAAGAAGCCCAACATGAGACAACCCTTTGCATTTAAACAAGAGATTCAAATAACTAAAACCCCACATCGTGTTTTCCCAATTACAGGACATTCATACTGTTTAGTAGCATTCCATGTTGCATAACCGTTGTTGTTTAGAAGCTAGCAACCTAGCATGAGACAACCTTTCGCATTTAAAGGAGATTCAAATGACTAAAACCCAATACTGTGTTTTCTGAATTACAGTTATTTTGTGCACTTTATTTTTTCAATCATGTGAAATTTAAACACAACAATGGAATGTATGATTTTGAAGAAATTCATACTGTTTTGTAGCATTCCATGATGCAAAAACGTGGGTGTTAAAAAGAAAGAAACCCATCATGAGACAACCCTTTGCATTCAAAGAAGGAGATTCAAATAATTGAAACCCCACACCCAATTATAGTTATTTTGTGCAGTTTATTTTTTCAATCATACAAAATTTAAACACAAGAATGGAATATGTGATTTTGAAGACATTCATACTAGTTTGTAGCATTCAATGTTGCAAAACCAGGGTGTTTAGAAGCTAGCAACCCAACATGAGACAACCCTTTTCATTTAAACAAGGAGATTCAAATGACTGAAACCCAACACTATGTTTTCCAAATTACAGTTATTTTGTGCACTTTTTTTTTTCAATCATGCGAAATTTAAACACAACAATGGAAAGTGTGATTTTGAAGAAATTCATACTATTTTGTAGCATTCCATGTTGAAAAACCATAGGTGTTAAGAAGCAAGCAACCCACCATGAGACAACCCTTTGCATTTAAACAAGGAGATTTAAATAACTGAAACCCCACACTGTGTTTTTCCAATTACAGGACATTCCTACTGTTTTGTAGAATTCCATGTTGCAAAACCGTGGGTGTTAAGAAGCTAGCGACCCAGCATGAGACAACCCTTTTCATTTAAATAAGGAGATTCAAATGACTGAAACCCAACACCGCGTTTTCCGAATTACAGTTATTTTGTGTACTTTATTATTTCAATCATGCAAAATTTAAACACAACAATGGAATGTGTGATTTTGAAGACATTCATATTGTTTTGTAGCATTCCATGTTGCAAAACCGTGGATGTTAAGAAGCAAGCAACCCACCATGAGACAACCCTTTGCATTTAAACAAGAGATTCAAATAACTGAAACCCCACACCGTGATTTCCCAATTAAAGGACATTCGTACTATTTTGTAGCATTCCATGTTGCAAAACCGTTGGTGTTTAGAAGCTAGCAACCCAACATGAGACAACCCTTTGCATTTAGAGAAGGAGATTCAAATGACTGAAACCCAACATTGTGTTTTCTGAATTATACTTATTTTGTGTACTTTATTTTTTCAATCATGCAAAATTTAAACACAACAATGAAATGTGTGATTTTGAAGACATTCATACTGTTTTGTAGCATTCCATTATGCAAAAACGTGGGTGTTAAGAAGCAAGAACCCTAGCATGAGACAACCCTTTGCATTCAAACAAGGAGATTCAAATAAATGAAACCCCACACCGTGTTTTCCTAGTTACAGTTATTTTGCGCACTTTATTTTTTTAATTATGCAAAATTTAAACACAAGAATGGAATGCCTGATTTTGAAGACATTCATATTGTTTTGTAGCATTCAATGTTGCAAAATTATGGGTGTTTAAAAGCTAGCAACCCAACATGAGACAACCCTTTGCATTTAAAGGAGATTCAAATGACTAAAACCCAACATTGTGTTTCCAAATTACAGTTATTTTGTGCACTTTATTTTTTCAATCATGCGAAATTTAAACACAATGGAATGTGCGATTTTGAAGACATTGATACTGTTTTGTAGCATTCCATGTTGCAAAACTGTGGGTATTAAGAAGCAAGCAACCCAACATGAGACAACCCTTTTCATTTAAACAAGGAGATTCAAATAACTGAAACCCCACACCGTGTTTTCCGAATTACAGTTATTTTGTGCACTTTATTTTTTCAATCATGTGAAATTTAAACACAAGAATGGAATGTGTGATTTTGAAGACATTCATACTATTTTGTAGCATTCAATGTTGCAAAACCATGGGTGTTTAGAAGCTAGCAACCTAGCATGAGACAACCCTTTGCATTTAAAGGAAATTCAAATGACTGAAACCCAACATTGTGTTTTCCGAATTATAGTTATTTTGTGCATTTTATTTTTTCAATCATGCAAAATTTAAACACAACAATGGAATGTGTGATTTTGAAGACATTCATATTTTTTGTAGCATTCTATGTTGTAAAACCGCGGGTATTAAGAAGCAATCAACCCAACATGAGAAAACCATTTGCATTTAAGCAAGAAGATTCAAATAATTGAAACCTCACACCGCGTGTTCCCAATTACAGTTATTTTGTCCACTTTATTATTCCAATCATGCAAAATTTAAACACAACAATGGAATGTGTGATTTTGAATACATTCATACTATTTTGTAGCATACCATGTTGCAAAACCATGGTTATTAAGAAGCAAGCAACCCAGCATGAGACAAACCTTTGCATTTAAACAAGAAGATTCAAATAACTGAAACCCCACACTGTGTTTTCCCAATTACAGTTATTTTGTGCACTTTATTTTTCCAATCATGAAAAATTTAAACGTAATAATGGAATGTGTGATTTTGAAGACATTCATACTGTTTTGTAGCATTCCATGTTGCAAAATTGTGGGTATTAAGAAGCAAGCAACCCGACATGAGACAACCTTTTGCATTTAAACAAGGAGATTCAAATAACTGAAACCCCACACTGTGTTTTCCCAATTACAGTTATTTTGTGCACTTTATTATTTCAATCATGCAAAATTTAAACACAAGAATGGAATGTGTGATTTTGAAGACATTCATACTGTTTTGTAGCATTCCATGTTGCAAAAATGTGGGTGTTAAGAAGGAGGCAACCCACCATGAGACAACCCTTTGCATCTAAACAAGGAGATTCAAATAACTGAAACCCCACACCGTGTTTTCCCAATTACAAGACATTCATACTATTTTGTAGCATTCCATGTTGCAAAAATGTGCGTGTTAAGAAGCAAGCAACCCACCATGAGACAACCCTTTGCATCTAAACAAGGAGATTCAAATAACCGAAACCTCACACCGTGTTTTCCCAATTACAAGACATTCATACTATTTTGTAGAATTCCATGTTGCAAAACCATGGGTGTTAAAAAGCTAGAAACCCAACATGAGACAACCCTTTGCATTTAAAGAAGGAGATTCAAATGACTCAAAGCCAACACTGTGTTTTCCGAATTACAGTTATTTTGTGCACTTTATTTTTTGAATCATGCAAAATTTAAACAAAACAATGGAATTTGTGATTTTGAAGAAATTCATACTATTTTGTAGCATTCCATGTTGCAAAACCATGGGTGTTAAGAAGCAAGCAACCCACTATGAGACAACCCTTTTCATTTAAACAAGGAGATTCAAATAATTGAAACCCCACACCATGTTTTCCCAATTACAAGACATTCATACTATTTTGTAGCATTCCATGTTGCAAAAGCATGGGTGTTAAGAAGCTAGCAACCCAGCATGAGACAACCCTTTACATTTAAATAAGGAGATTCAAATGATTGAAACCCAACACTGTGTTTCCCAATTACAGTTATTTTGTGCACTTTATTTTTTCAATCATGTGAAATTTAAACACAACAATGGAATGTGTGATTTTGAAGACATTCATATTGTTTTGTAGCATTCCATGCTGCAAAACCGTGGGTATTAAGAAGCAAACAATCTAGCATGAGACAAACCTTTACATTTAAACAAGGAAATTCAAATAACTGAAAACCCACACCATGTTTTCCCAATTATAGTTATTTTGTGCACTTTATTTTTTCAATCATGCAAAATTTAAACACAACAATCGAATGTGTGATTTTGAAGACATTCATACTATTTTGTAGCATTCAATGTTGCAAAATTGTGGGTGTTTAGAAGATAGAAAACCATCATGAGACAAACCTTTTCATTTAAAGAAGGATATTCAAATGACTGAAACCCAACAACGTGTTTTCTGAATTAAAGCTATTTTGTGCACTTTATTTTTTCAATCATGTAAAATTTAAGCACAACAATGGAATGTGTGATTTTGAAGACATTCATACTATTTTGTAGCATTCCATGTTGCAAAAACGTGGGTGTCAAGAAGAAAGAAACTCACCATGAGACAACCCTTTGCATTCAAACAAGGAGATTCAAATATTTGAAACCCCACACCGTGTTTTCCCAATTATAGTTATTTTGTGCGCTTTATTATTTCAATCATGCAAAATTTAAGCACAACAATGGAATGTGTGATTTTGAAGATATTCATATTGTTTTGTAGCATTGCATGTTGCAAAAATGTGGGTGTTAAGAAGTAAGAAACCCACCATGAGACAACCCTTTGCATCTAAATAAGGAGATTCAAATAATTGAAACCCCACACTATGTTTTCCCAATTACAAGACATTCATACTATTTTTTAGCATTCCATGTTGCAAAACCATGGGTGTTAAGAAGCTAGCAACCCAACATGAGATAACCCTTTGCATTTAAAGAAGGAGATTCAAATGATTCAAACCCAACACTGTGTTTTCCAAATTACAGTTATTTTGTACACTTTATTTTTTCAATCATGCAAAAGTTAAACACAACAATGGAATGTATGATTTTGAAGAGATTCATACTGTTTTGTAGCATTCCATGCTGCAAAACCGTGGGTTTTAAGAAGCAAGCAACCCACTATGAGACAACCCTTTGCAGTTAAACAAGGAGATTCAAATAACTGAAACCCCACACCATGTTTTCCCAATTACAAGACATTCATATTGTTTTGTAGTATTCCATGTTGCAAAACCGTGGGTGTTAAGAAGCTAGCAACCCAGCATGATACAACCCTTTACATTTAAAGGAGATTCAAATGACTAAAACCCAACACTGTGTTTCCCAATTACAGTTATTTTGTGCACTTTATTTTTTCAATCATGCGAAATTTAAACACAATAATGGAATGTGTGATTTTGAAGGCATTCATACTATTTTGTAGCATTCCATGCTGCAAAACCGTGGGTATTAAGAAGCAAACAAACTAGCATGAGACAAACCTTTGCATTTAAACAAGGAGATACAAATAACTGAAACCCCACACCATGTTTTCCCAATTATAGTTATTTTGTGTACTTTATTTTTTCAATCATGCGAAATTTAAACACAACAATGGAATGTGTGATTTTGAAGACATTCATATTGTTTTGTAGCATTCAATGGTTCAAAACTGTGGGTGTTTAGAAGATAGCAACCCATCATGAGACAACCCTTTGCATTTAAAGAAGGATATTCAAATGACTGAAACCCAACACTTTGTTTTTTGAATTACAGTTATTTTGTGCACTTTATTTTTTCAATCATGTAAAATTTAAGCACAACAATGGAATATGTGATTTTAAAGACATTCATACTGCTTTGTAGCATTCCATGTTGCAAAAATGTGGGTGTTAAGAAGTAAGAAACCCACCATGAGACAACCCTTTGCATTCAAACAAGGAGATTCAAATAACTAAAACTCCACACTATGTTTTCCAAATTACAATTATTTTCTGCACTTTTTTGTTTCAACATGCAAAATTTAAACACGACAATGAAATGTGTGATTTTCAAGACATTCATACATTTAAACAAAGAGATTCAAATAACTAAAATCCCAACATTGTGTTTCCCAAATTACAAATCATAAGGTGTTGTAAAACCCTCTGCCTGCAACCGAATTGGTTAGCACCCCTCACTTGGATTTGGTCGGTTTTCTCCTCCAAATCCTCCATGTGCACTTCAAAATTAAGCTTATAACCACTTGCAACCACTTGCCAAATTTAGAAAGTACATCCTAACCCTTCACATTCCAACAACTCCATCTCAACCCCCCATTATCTCCCCGATCTTAGGGAAATCCATTCATTAATCCTCCACCATTGATCTCACCATCACATCTCAACCAATTATTGCCTCTTCCAAAATTCTATAAATAGAGGCATTCTCTCTTCCATTTTTGTCCATCCATTTTGAGTTAAGTATATGTTGTCAAAATAGGCAACTTTCAAGAAAAGTAGCATCCACATACCAATAATCAATTAGAACAAATCATTTAATAATGGATTTAATGGTAACATTTGAATTGATTTTTTATGTTATTGTTATATTTGCATTTCTTTTTTGAGATCTATCTGAGGTTTTATTTTTATTTGAATGGAAACTTCCACTCTTGTTTTTTTATGTTTACATTCAAATCATATCATTATAACAAGAAATGAAAAAGAGGAGGAATTTGGGATATGGAAATATACCACTTACTCCACTCACCATTATTAAGCTTATATAAGCTTATCTAAGAAAACTAAACCAGGTCTAAGAAAAAGACCTAGTAAAGTAATGAAAATGAATAAAAACCTACACCAAAAAATCCTACCAAATAAAGTTATGAAAAATGGTAGAAAACCACCAACCTCCAATTGGTTTAGTGTTGTAAATAGTATACATTATATCTTCATCCTCCACATGCATTACAATTCTTTGGATTCTAGATATATTTAAAATGGTGGCTGTTGGTGTTTTAAACTACCCATTAAGGCTTCATAATTCTCTAAGAGGTTGCCAAACTCTATATTCAAGAATTTACGAATCTAATGGCCAACTGACAAGATTCAGTCAAAGACTGAGATCTCCTACACTTTTGGCTCTATGAAACCAAGGAGGGTTTTCCTATATGTGTTCATAAAAATGATTCATGCCTCAAGAACACTTCTATACACAGATAGATTCCTACTAATGCGATTAGACAACACCTATCCGGGTTTTAGCAAACCAAAGAATAAGAAAAACTATCTAAAGCTAGGAAAGTAGACTTAGTATAAGGTTTGTATCTCAAGAGAGATAGAATTTGATTTTTTCAAAATTTTCAGATCTTGAACCTTTACAATTAGAGCTACTATCTTGCACTTCCAAAAAGGATCTGGAATGAACTACCCAGTGCCTCATCCAACCGAGCGGGAGTCACATAAACCATAACCCTGATATCATGAAACCTATCATTATAATGCTTTACATTATGAGATTTTCCATTATTTAAAATAGTACCCCTTAGTAAATCCTCAGCACATTATCATAGACTTGTAATTCATTTTCAAGCATTTGATTAACTCATTAATTTAAAGAAAGAAAACTAATTACACATCCAAATATACCATTGAAATTGAATGAAGAAACCATTGATAAATCCATTCATAATCCATGATATGTACACAGGAGAGCAATTGTCTTAATTATTTTGTAGATTTATTGATATCAGTTATTACAAAAGCATAGCATGCTTATTTTATACAATGCCCGACATGGAATGATTTTCTAACTAGAACCTTCCAAAATACCATAATATAACTTTTTTGTGCACAACCTAAGCCCCATGATACAAAAAATCTGACTCCCAACAATGAGTCGTGAAATCTCGTTTATAGAACAAGAGAGCAACAAGCATTGGGCTCCATTGTTCATTTCAAAATGAATTTCATTTAAAAAAATCCTCATCATCAAAAAATAACTGTAATACACACAGAGGAATCAAAACCGGTTACACCCTTGTAACCAACCAAAAAAGATAAAGATCACTGTGCCATCCACGTGCATGCCCGCATCAAAATCAAACTATTGCAACAACACAAAAAGGCAGAAAGCACCACCCCAGTATCACCACTCATTTCCCAACACCTCGAGTAACCACACGGCCCTGATACAAGCAACCACTCCTAGTTCTTGCTTTCGTAAGAAACGAGACCGGTTCTTTACCCCTGCTTGTACCAACACTATACCTAGCAACTTTACATGGTCCCACCGCAATAATTGGAGAAACCGTGAGGACCTCCTCGTCCACTCCCATGAGTTCAGTCAGGACCGCGAGGTAACTGTGGTAGTCTGAATCAGTTTCAGACCCCTCACCATCAGAGCCCAAAGAGAGCTCGACAAGTGACATGGAACGTTCAGACCTCCTCTCCACCCTTTGAGTGACTGTTCCAGAAGTACTAGGAACAATTTGTTTCTCCTTGTGTTGTAAATTTGTTGCACTCACCCGAGTGCTTCGTCATACCACTGACTTCTCCATTGGGCTCGTGAGCTTCGAACTCAAAAAGAAGTCAATCACCTACAAAAAAAAAAAAACTCAAAATTCAATGATACAAATGAGAAAATTAGCGAGCATTTATCAAGAAAGTCGATGCAAGGAACATTAATTGCTCAAATTGTAGTGCAAGCAAATGAGAAATTAGTGGCTGACATCGCCACCATAGAATAATTTTGAGCTCATAGAAAATGGTGTACAACCAATCATTGCATTTTCAGGTGAGTATCGCTCACACGCAAGGAAACAAGATGAGATCCACTAAAAAAACCCACACCATTAATGAGAATAACTTGCAGAGCGCAAATAATCCTCACATGGGTGAATTGTAAAGTTTGAAATCAAACCGTTGATGTGAAAAAACCTGGCATATCGGATGACTCAGATCGAATCAAAGGTCGTTGAAGAATCCACATCACCAGCTGGGTAACCCAACAACCAATCACACCCCTTGTAGTAAAAAAATCATGACCAGGCAGTAGGCCCCATCCAGTCACCTTGTACTACGAAGCCAAGCAACGTGTCACCAGTTCGCATGCCTCATAGAATTTTCAAAAACATTAATCCGCTTGTGTGAGGCCTGCGAGGGATGGTCATCATTAATCCCTATCATTAAACATCTACCATTGACATAACATCCAATTGTTATTGCTGGCACATCGGGACAGACCCCACTCCACCATACTCAATAGATGGTAGCATCTCGCACACCTCGCACCACTTTAGTGACATCAACAGGAAACCTTGCAAGGTCTACGAGGAACGGTCCAGATCTGAACCTCGTGATCTGACGGCCCGCCAAACTGCATATGGAAAATAATTATTTATGTTAGTGGGGTTGACCAGAGAATAGGAAAAGAAAACCGTCAGAAGCACAAAATTTTAAGCCCACCTAAACCTAGGGAAAAACCACTTGACTTAGGAAAGATAATAATAACACCCAAATAGAAAGAAAAGACCGATAGGTCGGGTGAAGGGGTCGATAACAACACGAAAGACAAGGCTCAATCGGATGACATAGGGACCGGTAACCCCCCAAACAAGTAAAAAAAAAAAACATAACATAAGGGTTTGCTAAATAAAAATTTATTTTAACATGGGTAAAAAAACCCCAAAACCTGAACATTTGACCCCCTATTTACCAAAGATGAACATACATCCCCAAAACCAAACAAATTTTTTAACAAATTTTAAAAGTCCCATCAGTGGCTCCGACTAGGGATGTATGCCCCTTGCGGGAAATGCAAGATCCTAGATCTCTGGGGAGCAGACCCAACATTGAATCAAATAGGTACCCTGATGAATGCTCCACCATGCTACCATTGAAATTTGTTTATGTCCAACTTCATGGCCCTAGGCCGCCAAACAAGGGAAACAAGAATTTTATAGGGAGAAAAGGGGGACAATGCAGAATACCTTCCTAACACTAATACAACAGAGGAGAGGAGAAAAAATAGGTTCTAAAGCTTCTTAGAGAATTTTGAGATGAATACATACAACATAAAAGAGATAACAAAAAAATTAGCATTCACAGATTGACAAAAGTATTTACGTGGGAAAACCTTTTCAAGTAAAAAACTCACCACACCAAGCAAAGACAATTTATATTATAGTAGTAAAAAAATTACATACAAAGTTCAGTCTTCACTCTCTGATAATCAGCTCACAACAACACACAAAGTTCACTCACTGTTACAATGCTCATAGCATACAATGAATTACCATCAACCTTGACTTAGCTTACAACCACTATCTCATCCGTCAACCTATGATTGATTTACATACATAATATATTAGAATGTACAAATCTTACAATGCATTTACACTTTCCAACCAATCCCATGACTTTCTCGATGCTGCAATGTCCATCCAAACAAGTAACTGATCTGCACAGATTGCATCAAGCCACCCAGGCAATAAATTCATGCCTTAATTAGGTTCTGTTTCTAGCTAGAAATTGGCTTGCAATAACTACATTTTACAATTTTTACTTTTAGCCAATTGGATTGCTAACACTGAGCCACATGTCAACCTTTCATTCACCTACCACTTTGACTTTCTGGTCCAGCTCATTCAAGCTCGGTTGATTGAGCTCCGAGCTCATTCTTGCTTCCATCGTGCCACCACCGAGCTCATTCTACCCTATCGTGGTATGGCAATGAGCCCACTCGACTCACTCTCGGCCTTTCCCATGCTACTGCCAAGTTCTCCAAGTATCTTTGTGGTGCGGCGGTGATGGCCAAGTAGACTGAAGGTGGTCATATTGCACTATCGGACCCTGACTGCCAGACTTCTACAACAAGGTGGTGACCGCTTGCCCAGACCACTAACGGTCAACCATGCTACTGTAGAGGCCGATAGGCCACCTCGCGGTAGGGCGATGACTGCCCTGGCAAGCCACCAATGGTCAACTGTGCTACCGCGGAGGCTGCTAGGCCACCCCACGGTAGGGTAGTGATTGCCTTGGTAGACTGCCAATGGTCACATCGCAGTGACCTAGATCACCACCCACGGTGCGGCAGTAGCCAACGTGATAGACAACGAACCACTTACTGCAGCCATCGTGGTGAGGGAAAATAATGCCCACGGTAAGGTGGTGACCTCTACTCCTTCTCACCACGGTACTGCGAAAGCATGAACAGACCACCGTGGTAAAGCGGTAAGGGTAGAAATGATGCATTTTTTTCCAAGTCTTTTCTAACATAGGAACAAGACTGGAAGTTGAGACATAATTTTCCCAACAAGCTCCCACTTGGCGAAGACTTCCAACTTCCTCTAGACTTCAAAAATTATCGACGGTCATAGTCCCTAAGGCCCATCGATTATGTGCACCATCTGAACTTGTCTGTGCTTACTGGATTCATTAATGCATTTGCAACATTCTTCAAAGTGTTGACCTTTTCAAGATAGACCTTTCCATCTTCAACCATGTCCCTCACGAAGTGATATTGCACATCAATGTTCTTTGTTCTGGCATGGAAGGTTGGGTTCTTTTCCAAACAGATGGCACTCTGACTGCCACAACAAATAGTAATCTGCCCTACATTAAAACCAATATCCGAACACAAACAACTCAGCCAAACTGCTTCCTTGTAGGCATGAGTGGATGCCATGTACTCTGCCTCAATAGTGGATAAAGCAACTACAACTTGTCGCTTTCTCATCCAACTAACTACTCCACCATTTAACATGAACATGTATTCACTGGTGGATCTTCTGTTGTCAATGTCCCCTACCCAATCAGAATCAACATATCCATGAATGTTGAGTGTTCTTTGTGATGCAACCAAACTGCCATGGTAACAGAAAGCATACTCTGAAGTCCCCTTCAAATATCTGAACACTCTCTTGATAGCATCCCAATGTGATCTTCCCATATTTTCCATAAATCGGCTGAGAACTCCCACTGCTTGGGAAATGGCTAGTCTTGTACAAACCGTCACATACATTAAACTAAAAAAAACACTTGCATACGACACCCTGGTCATGTCCTCCATCTTAGTAGCAGACATTAGACAGTCTTCAATAGATAGTTTTGTTCCCTGCATAACTGGAACAACTAGCTGCTTGCAGTCATCCATACCAAATTTCTCCAGAACCGTATTGACATACTTACTCTGACTTACCCAAAGATTTCTGCTCATTCTATTCCTAGTTATCTCCATTCCTAGAATATACCTAGCTGCACCTAGATCTTTCATTTCGAACTTTGCAGATAGCTGATATTTAAGATCAGAAATCATAGACTTTCTATTTCCTATGAACAACATATCATCCACGTACAGTATAATAACAAGAACACAATCATTTTCAGATTTATAATAAAAAAAATGATCATATTTTGATCTAACAAATCCCATAGACAATACAAACGTGTCAAATTTCTGGTACCACATTCTAGGAGACTACTTCAAACCATACAAAGATTTCTTTAACTTACATACCAGATTTTGTTTACCTTTTTCAACAAAATGCTCAGGCTAGGACATATAAATTTATTCTTCCAACTCACCATGGAGAAACATTGTCTTCACATCCATTTGCTCAATTTCTAAATCATACGTAGTTGCCAATGACAACAAAATTTTTATAGATGTCAGCTTTGCTACAGGGGAAAAAATATATCCATAATCAATTCCCTCAATCTGGGAAAATCCCTCTGCAACCAATCTTGCCTTGGAATTCTCAACACTACCATCAAGACCAGTCTTCTTTTTGAATATCCACTTACAACCAACAAGATTTTGCCCTTTAGGCAAAGGTACCAAAACCTAGGTTTCATTCTTCTTCAATGAATCCATTTCTTCATTCATGGCTTCTAGCTAAGAATTCGAATCATACATGCTGATTTATTATTTTACAGTCCTAGTAATCATGGCATAGGCACAATTTGAATCTAAAATTGAGAAACCATACCTTTCAGGTTGCCTCTTTTTTTGTGTAGATATTTTTATTGGTTGAGGTTGTGGTTCTTCATCACCAAAAATTTCATTGCTACTTGAACTCTCCTCAATTTAAGGTACACCATGTAGCTCTTCCTTTTCTGGAGTTTGTGGAATCTCAATTACATCATTCTTCTTTTCTTTCTGATCTGTCTCAATCTATTGATCACTTACTGAAGGTTTCAACTCACGAAATATCACGCTTCTGTTGTACAAAACCTTCTCGGGAACATGGATCAAAGAGGGCTTCTTACCAGACCATGCTTCCAAGGGTGTCTTATCAACAAGAGTAGAGAAAGGAGAACGATTTACCAGATAACATGTTGTAGCCACAATCTTAGCCCAAAAATTCTGCTCCAGATCAACACCACTCAGCATACTCCTTGCCTTTTCCATCAGTGTCTTGTTCAACCTTTCAGCAACTCCATTTTGTTATGGAGTATAAGGCATTATTTTATGCCTTTTAATTCCATGATCTATGCAATACCTTTCAAAATATGTAGAACAAAACACACCGCCATTGTCTGTCCTCAAACATTTAATTTTCCCTCCAGTCTGATTCTCAACCAAATTTTTAAATTCTTTAAACTGACTGAACACTTCTGATTTACTTTTAAGAAAGTATACAAATGTCCTTTTCAAACAGTCATCAATAAAAGAAACATAATATCTAGACTTCGATAGCGAAGGAAAATTAACTGGACCAAACACATCAGAATGAACATAATCCAGAATGCCAAAATATTTATGAGGACTCGAGTAAAATGAAACACAGTGTTGTTTTCCATAAATACAATTATCACAGAAATCAAACTCAAGGTTACAATCATAAAGCCCTTCTACAAGATTTTTATTCTTCAATGTTTTTAAACCTTTCTCTCCTATGTGACCAAGTCTACGATGCCACAACATAGTCTTCTCTGCTGGGAGTTTTACCTCCAACACATTTGCAGACATAGAAGTGTCTTCACCTTTCTCTACAAGGACTGGTTTACATGACTCTAGAGAGGCACTGTTACATTAAACAAGACGTGCATCCAACTTATACAAAGTGCTAGTACGAACGTCGTTAGCTAGCACCATTGCACCTCTAGCCATTTTACATCCTTTACTTGAGAAAGAAACTTCTACACCAACGTCATTTAACTTACTGACAGAAAAAAGATTATGAGCCAGACCTGGTATATGCAGTAGGCCACCAATACCTTTGACTCTCCCATGAGGGAACTGAATTCTGACCCTACCTCTGCCAACGATCTCCAGTATTGAATCACTTTCCAGGTACACCTTTCCACCATCATACTTCTTGTACTTGGAGAACCATTCTCTATGAGACGTCATGTGAAAAGACAAACCCAAGTCAACTAGCCAGACATCATCTGATGCTTGAGTTACCAAGGATGCAATGTAGGCATCTGCATCACTTTGAGAAGAGTCATTGTCTGAAGCATTCTTCTTCTTCTTCCCCTTACAATCCTTTTGGATATGACCAGGTTTCCCACAGTTTCAACATTTCACCCTGGAATTTTTACCAGGAGACTTTGATCTCCCTGCAGATTTGGATTTTGACTTCTTTCTTTCTTCTTTCCTTTCTCCTTTTGTCTACCTCAAACAACAAGGGCCTCTTTGGCCATCTCAGAAGACTTCCTTCGCAATTCTTTAGATAAAAGTGAAGCAACCATGTCATCCATCTTGAATGCAATTGTCGTGCTTCCAATAGCCATCACCAGATGATCGCAACTGTCAGGTAACAAACACAACAGGAGCATGCAACGATCCTCCTCCTCAGTCTTTACACCTACAGATGCCAGTTGAGTAACGCTCATGTTAAATGACTTCAAATGGTTTGCAACAGATGCACCTTCTTCCATCTTCACGAAGTACAACTTCTTCCTTAGGAAAAGATTATTTACTAGAGACTTTCCCTGAAAAATATCACCCAATTTCTTCCATAATGAAGTTGCAGACTTCTCCTCATGGACATTCAGAAGTACATAATCAGCCAGACTCAGTCTAATCAAACCTCTTTCTTTTCTATCAGCAAGGTCCCAATCCTCTTGCTTCATACTTTGTGGCATAGTTCCAGGCATTGCTACCCAGAGGTCTCTATCCACAAGCAAGTATTCCATTTTGAGTTTCCATAACTCAAAGTTGCTGCCATTGATTTTTTCAATCTCTACTCTACCTGATGTACTCGCCATCTCAAACATAAACAAGTTTTTACAATGCAAGACTCCCACTGGAACAGTATTAGCACAAAAAACTGACCTTTCAAACAAGGATAACACAACTAACTAGGCTCTGATACCACTTGAAGGGAGAAAAGCGGGACAATGCAGAATACCTCCCTAACACTAATACAATAGAGGAGAGGAGCAAAAATAGGTTCTAAAGCTTCTTAAAGACTTTTGAGATGTATACATACAACATAAAAGAGATAACAGAAAAATCAGCATTCATAGATTGACAAAAGTATTTACATGGGAAAACCTTTTCAAGTAAAAAACCCACCAGACCAAGCAAAGACTATTTGTATTACAGTAATAAAAAAATTACATACAAAGTTTAGTCTTCACTCTCTGATAATCAACTCACAGCAACACACAAATTTCACTCACTGTTACAATGCTCATAGCATACAATGAATTACCATCAACCTTGACTTAGCTTACAACCACTATCTCATCCATCAACCTATGATTGATTTACATACATAATATATTCTACTGTACAAGTCTTACATCACATTTACACTTTCCAACCAATCCCATGAATTTCTCCATGCTGCAATGTCCATCCAAACGAGTAACTGATCTGCACAGATTGCATCGAGCCACCTAGGCAATAAATTCATGCCTTAATTGGGTTCTGTCTCCAACTAGAAATTGGCCTGCAATAACTGCATTTTATAATTTTGGCTTTTAGCCAATTGGATTGCTGATACTGAGCCACATGTTGGCCTTTCATTTGCCTACCACTTTGACTTTCTGGTCCAACTCAGTCAAGCTCGGTTGACCAAGCTTCGAGCTCATTCTTACTTCCGTCGCGCCGCCAAGCTCGTTCTACCCTATCGCGGTATGGTGGTGAGCCCACTTGACTCACTCTCGGCCTTTCCCATGCTACCGTCGAGCTCTCCAAGTCTCCTCGTGGTGCATCGATGACAACCAGGTAGACTGCAGGTGGTCATATCGCGCTACCGGACCCTGATCGCCAGACTTTCGTGGCAAGGAGGTGACTACTTGCCCAGACCGCTAATGGTCAACCGTGCTACCGCGGAGGCCAGTATGCCACTCGGCGGTAGGGTGGTGACTGCCTTGGCAAGCCACCAGGGATCAATCGTGCTACTACAGAGGTCGCCAGGCCACCCCACAGTAGGGCGGTGAGTGCTCTGGCAGACCACTAGTGATCACACCACGACCACCGCGGTGACCTAGATCACTTCCCATGATGCGGTGGTAGCTAGCGTGACAGACAACAAACCACCTACTATGACCACCACGGTGAGGTAAAATACTGCACGTGGTAAGGTTGTGACCTCCAGTCCTTCTCACTGCGGTACCACCAAAGCATGAACAAACCACCGCGGTAAAGCAGTAAGGGTAGAAATGATGCATTTTTTTCCAAGTCTTTTCTGACAGAGGCACAATACTGGAAGTTGAGAGATAATTTTCCCAACAAATTTACCCCTGTCAGAAACAAAATTCTCTACTACTTGGAGTAGATCAAATCTGCAAACACTATCATGAATTGCCCACAAATTAGCTTGGTCATTGACATGTCCCACTTTAACACTGGGATTTCCAATGCCACCAATAACCCTATCAATTTGCAATATGCAATCTGAGATCAACTAAAATTCATAATCATTGTGACATTCTACCTTAGGCTGCTTCTGGTCATGTTTCACTAGAACTGAGAAATAGAAGCATTCATAATCCATCTGATCCTTGACATCACACAACTCGGCATAAAAAAACATGGCATCAAAATCAATTTGCACATCAAACTGAAAACCCTCATAGAAAAATTTGTGCATGTTGTACAAACCATTGTTGCATAAAATAGAAGATGCATAATTTGGGGAATCCTCACCCTAATGATTACAATATAAGCCTAATTGCCAACAACTGTGTTCAGATGTCCTAAAAAACTTCATGATATTATAGAAATGGGAATCATAAGTCACTTCTTGCTCTAGGAAATGTGTGAATATATTCATTTTAGGCCCCTCACAATGTACTTCCTCCTGCATGTTGTACAAACCATTGTTGCATAAAATAGAAGATGCATAATTTAGGGAATTCTCACCCTGATGATTACAATATAAGCCTAATTGCCAACAACTATGTTTAGATGTCCTAGAACACTTCATGATATTATCTAAATGGGAATCATAAGTCACTTCTTTCTCCAAGAAATGTGTGAATATATTCATTTCAGGCCCCTCACAATGTACTTCCTCCTGCATCCCATCATCTAATTCAAAATAAAAAACCTCAAAGGCAGGCTCTAGAAAACCAACTTCAACAAGGGAAATAGGTAAACAACTGTGTGCACTGGCCTCCTTATGTTCAAACACCACCTGTTGTATGTGTTAATTTATAAGTGAAAAATTCAGCACAAGCTGAAAAAATTTCACCAGCAATATCAATGACACTTTCATTATAAGCTGAAAACTTTTCACCAGCAATATCAATGACACTTTCATTCCTACTCTTAGAAAATCTCATCTCAAGGGGTGACAACAAGTCCATTTCAGCTTCATACAAATAGTCAATATTATCAATGACACCAATACATTCATCAATGTGTTGGTTACCTTCAATATTGTTATTTAGAACACAATATTGAACACACACCTTATTGTATTCATATTCCTCATAATTTACACAACAAACATGTTGCATTACTAGTACATCTACTCTGTTATCATCCCATGTGTCATCATCTTCCTCACTGATGCAAGAATGTGCACATGTATTGATTGTTAGCTGATCACAATGTTCATCCTCATCCATACAACATGGAACTTCAATTTCTGACATATTATTTTCATTTGTTTGCATTGTTGTATGATTTATTTTGATATGATAGCTATTGTCTTCATTTTGAGAATCCACATTTAGTACATAACCATAATTGGCTGATTCCATAATCTTTATCCAATTAGGTACTTGATCAAAGCTATGGGGCTTCAATTCCTTTGGGAAAGTACTCAACTTGGGTTCATAAATCTCACAAAACAAATCAGTGCACATAGACTCCTCAGGTCTGAAATATTTGGGAATTTCTATCAAAGCATCCAAAAATATTAAAAACAACCCATATGGAGATTCTCCCTCTTGTCTCTTCATTTCATACAATTGTTGTACAAAAGACTTTTGATCAACAATGCTCAAAATTTGCTAACATTCAACTTGGGGCTCACTATGATCTTCATACTTTGATGATGGAGAGATCATAATAGCAAAATAATTATTAGCTCGACAATCATTTCCATTATCTGATCCTTGGATTTTATTTGCATAAGGTGTGCTGGAATAATACACACTTGCAGCTAGATACCCTTTCCTCATTGAGTACTTCAAATTATTCTCAATGTCCATGGCAGTTTGGTATGCCTGAAGTAATGTTGCGAGCTCTTTATCCCTTAACAAGAATCCCATCTTACTGTCAAATGCACCAAGATACACAACCAAGCATTCATCATCATTTGGTCGCATACTTTCTGGGATTTCCCAGATAGCCTTTGCAAATCGAAGATTGAAAATAGGGACCAACTCATTTTCACTTATATGGATCTCCATAAATTGTTTCCTCACCTCACCTGGATTTACCCTTTCACCAAATTTCTCCACAAAGGTTGTCATAAACTGAAACCATGAAGCTATAGACATGATGGTAAATATGAAAACCAATCCCTAGCATCATCCTTCAAGTATTGAACAAATAGTTTCATAACAATGTCCTCATGATTTAACTCATAATCCCCCATCACATCCTTGAATGTTTGTAGATGCTTAGAGGTAGATTATGCACTTTGCCCCATATATTTAGGCAAATATTTCCTAATCTTCTTAGGAATTAAATTAGGGAAACCCTTAATACCATTGAAAACCAATGGCATATACCTTTGAATTACAAGATCCCCTAAAGGGTTTATTGAAACTTGTTCCCTTTGCATATTTGTATTTGAAATCTCATACAAAAACTTCATTATACCCATTCAATCACTATCAAATTTATACATGGCTATAAAATACATCATTTACTAATTCGGCCATGATTATAAAAATTAACTGCAATACTTATGCCTTGAGCTTTTAGAGGCATTATACAATATAAGCATACTTCTCAAATCATATTACATATTGCACTATTAGAAGTATGGAAAGACTAACCACTATTCATTTCATAATGCTAGAACATCTAATGAGGAACCATTAATCATCCCTAGTTACAATTGTTTCTCATAATCAAAATATTGACATGTTTAGATTAATGAGAATACTTGGAAATTAAGCAGCACTTGTTAACCGTCTCTCCTTGACTGTAAATGTTACAAATCTGGGAATTTTACTTGTTTATCAACTAGTTCTTCAAACGGAGTTGCCACATCTTCAACAGAGTATCGAATTTCAAAAGAATATGAAATTCTTTTTTTTTTTCAAGAAATTGAGCACTTTCTGGGTCTTCGTCCACAACAGAGTCGCATTTAAATATTATGAGATCATACTACTACGAAAATTTTCCACATCCATAACCTCTTATCATCCAAACTTAAATCTTAGATCCACCAAACAAATGACCCTGGCAAGTCACCACCTACTTCTTATGGTTTCTCTCTCTTTTTCTTTTAAATTTCTCAGAAGTTCTCCCCAATGAAATCACCATTCAACTAGTGACTTGGGTAGAAAAACAATTCAATAAAATTCATCCTCTGGTTACAAGTAACATGTCAAGATTATAATGACTGTATAACAACACCTTCTGCAACCAAAACTTCTGAGCTTGTCCCTAGTAGAGTCGCCATTCTGTCGATGTTTTAAACTACCCATTAAGGCTTCATAATTCTCTAAGAGGTTGCCAAACTCTATATTCAAGAATTTACAAATCTAATGGCCAACTGACAAGATTCAGTCAAAGACTAAGATCTCCTACACTTTTGACTTTGTGAAACCAAGGAGGGTTTTCCTATATGTGTTCATAAAAATGCTTCATGCCTCAAGAACAGTTCCATACACAAATACATTCCTATTAATACGATTAGACAACATCTATCCAGGTTTTGGCAAACCAAAGAATAAGAACAACTATCTAAAGCTAGGAAAGTAGACTTAGTATCAGGTTTGTATCTCAAGAGAGATTTAATTTGATTTTTTCAAATTATTCAGATGTTGAACCTTTACAATTAGAGCTATTGTCTTGCACTTCTAAAAAGGATCTGGAATGAAATACACAGTGCCTCATCCAACCGGGCGGGAGTCACATAAAACATAACCCTGTTATCATGGAACTTATAATTATAATGCTTTACATTATGAGATTTTCCATTATTTAAAACAATACTCCATAGTAAATCCTCAACACATTATCATAGACCTGTAATTCTTTTTCAAGCATTTGATTAACTCATTAAGTTAAAGCAAGAAAACTAATTACACATCCAAATATACCATTGAAACTGAATGAAAAAACCATTGATAAATCCATTCATAATCCATGATATGTACACAGGAGAGAAATTATCTTAATTGTTTTGTAGATTTTATTGATATCAGTTATTACAAAAGCATAGCATGCTTATATTAAACAACACCTAGTATGGAATGATTTTCCAACTAGAACCTTCCAAAATACCATAATATAACCTTTTTGTGCACAACCTAAGCCTCATGATACAAAAAATATGACTCCCAACAATGAGCTGTGAACTCTCTTTATAGAACATGAGATCAATAAGAATTGGGCTCCATTGTTCATTTCAAAATGAATTTCATTTCAAAAAATTCCTCATCATCAAAAAATAACTGCAATACGCACAGAGGAATCAAAAATGGTTACACCCCTGTAACTAGCGAAAAAAGATAAAGATCACCGTGCCACCCACGTGCACGTCTGCATCAAACCCAAACCACTACAACAACTCAAAAGGATAAAGGCACAACCCCAACAACACCACTCATTTCCCAACACCTCGAGTAACCACATGGCCTTGATACAAGCGACCGCTCTTGGTTCTCGCCTCCGTAAGAAATGAGACTGGTTCTTTACCCCTGCTTGTACCGACACTAGACCCAACAATATTACATGGTGCCACTGCAGTAATAGTAGAAACCGCGAGGACCTCCTCGTCCACTCCCATGAGTTCAGTCAAGGCCGCGAGGTAACTGTGGTAGTCCGAATCAGTTTCGGACCCCTCACCATCAGAGCCCAAAGAGAGCTCGACAGGTGACGTGGAACATCCAAACCTCCTCTCCACCCTTTGAGTGACTGTTCCAGAAGTACTAGGAACAATTTTTTTCTCCTTGTGTTGCAAATTCATTACACTCAACCGAGCACTTCGTCATACCACTGACTTATCCATTGGGCTCGTGAGCTTCAAACTCAGAAAGAAGTCAATCACTTGCAAACAAACATAACTCAAAATGCAATGATACAAATGAGAAAATTAGTGAGCCTTTATCAAGCAAGCCAGTGTAAGGAACATTAATTGCTCAAATTGTAGTACAAGAAAACAAGCGATTAGTGGCTGACGTCACCACCATATAATAATTTTGAGGTCATGGAAAATGACGTACAACCCATCATTGCATTTTCAGGTGAATATCGTGCACACGAAAGGAAAATTAGGGTGAGATCCACTAAAAAAACCCACGCCATTAATGAGAATAACTTGCAGAGCGCAAATAATCCTCACATGGGTGAATTGTAAAGTTCGAAATCAAACCGCCGATTTGAAAAAACCTCCCATGTCAGATGACTTAGATCAAGTCAAAGGTCATTGAAGAATCCACATCACTGACTGGGTAATCCAACAACCAATCATAGCCCTCACAATCAAAAACTCGCAACTGGGTAGTAGACCCCATCCAGTCACCTTGTACCGTGGAGCCAAGCAACGTGTCACCAGTTTGCACGCCTCGCAACATTTTCAAAAACATTAATCCGCTCATGCTAGGCCTGCGAGGGATGATCATCATTAATCCCTATCATTAAACATCTATCGTTGAAATGACATCCACTTGTTATTGTTGGCGCATCGAGACAGACCCCACTCCACCGTAGTCGACAGATGGCGACATCTCGCACACCTCGCACCACTTTAGTGACATTGGTAGGAAACCTTGCGAGGTTTGTGAGGAACGGTCTAGATCTGAACCCTGTGATCCGACGACCCGCCAAACTACATATGGAAAAGAATTATTTATGACAGTGGGGCTGACCAAAGAATAGGAAAAGAAAACCCTTAGAAGCACAAAATTTTAAGCCCACCCAAACCTATGGAAAAACCACCAGACTTAGGCAAAATAATAATAACACCCAAATAGAAAGAAAAGACCGATAGGTCGGGTGAAGGGGCCCAATAACAACACAAAAGACAAGGCTCAGTCGAATGACATAAGGGACCGGTAACCCCCCAAACAAGTCAAAACAAAAACATAACGTAAGGGTTTGCTAAATTAAAAATGATTTTAGCATGGGTAACAAAACCCAAAACCCTGAACATTTAACCCCCTATTTACCAAAGATGAATGGACATGCCCAAAACCAGACAATTTTTTTAACAAATTTTAAAAGTCCCATCAGTGGCATAGAAATTTTTATAATGCTATGGTTATACAACAAAATGCTACACTCAAAATCTATGTGGAGTATTAAACATTTCAAATAAAACTATCCACCATGATAGTAATTTCAAATGATAAATTTTTTTGTAAAAAGGTCAAGCTTCTACAAGGACTTTTTTTTGTGATGTGCTTTGATGTATTGAAGAAAGCAAGAGCTATGGAGGATTATAAAGCTATAAAGGTTTAGAGGAATGGAGAGAGTGGAGTTTTAGCTTTTGGATGGTGGGAAAAGGCTATGGAAAAGGTGTAGATAATCATACACAGAGGAGTAAAAGTTTCGGAGAGTTCATGAAAAAATAATATAGAAGAAAAATTAAATATAGGGAAAATTCCAAAAAAAATCTATAAAAGATTTTAGAAATCCCATATATAATTAATGAGGTTCAAAATAACATATTTACAAATTCAACATGCATGGTAGCTATTTCAAAATACAAAAATACCACATGAGCTAACTTGTAAATATTCTAAAACATTGATTGATACCGATGCTTTTATGGTTACAATAAAATCTAGGTTGATATAGGCATTCAAAAAGTTTGAGTCAAATTAAAAAATGTATTGATCAAACTTGAATCCATATGTCATCTTGATAATTATTTTTAAGATTCAGAAACCAACTAAATTTATTTTAAAACATGCTAAGAGTGTGGACACTGAATGAATGCACGATAAAAAAATTATTACATAAGAAATTTTTGATTCTACACCAATCTCACACATTCAATCATCTTCCAATCTTAAAAATATTCAAAATACATCATATATCTTCTACTTGCTCGTTACCAATATTGTAAGAATTAATACATGATACTATATCTTAGATAGTTCTTAAATGTACTTTAGTCCCACATTGTCTAATGAACCGTCCCTCATTTGTGCCCATGGAAAATCCATGTAATGATTCCAAACAAAATTATATGGCCATTCTCTAATTTCAACTAACCGCTATACAAAACAAACCAAAAAAAAACACAAATAATTAAAGATTTCTCATTAAAAATTTAAATGTAAAATTAACTATATAATTCCTATAAAGGTTGTATGTTTTCATGAGCTTGTAGCCACTACTATGTAGTAAAAAATATCTCCCTATTTTCTCGAACATTTGAACATTTTTAAATCTTCACAAAATATCATCATTACAACATCATGCCATGAGTAGTGAGGGAAATTAGGTTCTTTTTCATTTTTCTATGTTCTTTTTATACTCCCTCCAATTTCACCTTTTTGCTTATTTTATCCACCCCTCCTTTTAAAAAAGTTTGTCCTTTTTATTCACTCGATTTAACAAGACCAAGCTACTTTTTCGCCTCCTTGACAAGGGATCACATTTCCAAACATGTCAAGTTTTTTATTCTTTGGGAAAAATATTCTTATCTCTTTATGTTTTTTTTCCTCACCTTAAATTGATTTTATATATTTATATAATCAATTTGATAAGGACATACATTCCTACAATAATAAATATTTATGTCATACATTTTAT
Organism: Sequoiadendron giganteum; assembly: GCA_007115665.2. NCBI lineage: Eukaryota > Viridiplantae > Streptophyta > Pinopsida > Cupressales > Cupressaceae > Sequoiadendron > Sequoiadendron giganteum. Next base: position 314,272,131 of record CM021103.1, read on the forward strand.
AAAGGTTAAGGTGGTTAATCATGGATCCTATCTTGCACATCTTGGTTAAATGACTCTGGCATGGGTATTATTAGGATTCAATTTGATAATGTTAAATTTTGCTTACTTTCTAGTTCTTTGTGTACTTAGGCCTTATTTTTTCCATCACATATAACTAATCTAAGAAATCCTTGTATGGGTCTCTATTTGTCAATATTGCCAAAGTGTTGTGTTTTATTTTCCCCTATGTGCCTATCATGCGTTAAAAGTGCAAGGATCCTAAAAATTTCTAAGTGTGAAGGATTTCTAGCCATTTCTAAGGATTGTGTTGAATGTTAAGAGTTTTAAAGTTTCTCTTCTTCATATGCCTTTCCTTCTAATTCCATCTTTTTCCTTTATCCTTGTTGAGATATTAGACTTTTGGGTAAATGCAAGAAGATGAGTCCACTTCTAGTGGAAGTTTCATATTTAAAAAACTCCGAAATTGGGAAAAATGAAATGGGATCTCGTTATTTAGAAAATGGGATCTTAAGTCTAAATTCATAACAAGATCGCATTTCGTGGTGAGATCTCGAGCAATGAATTATAAAATGGGATCCCCTTTACTACGAAATGAGATCCCGTTTTGTAATAAATGTGATCTTGTTTCGTAAAGGTATTAATTTTTTTTTAAATACCTTGCGAGCTCATTTTCACCAGAGCTCATGATGATAGAGAATGGGATCCTGAGTGCAAACAACAATCTACTGCCACCAACGCCCCTAGGTTGGTTTTAAAAAAAAAAATCCATTTTTTGGAATTTTATTAGATATAGAGGTTTTTTTTTGTATTTTGTTTAAATTTGGTTTTTATTTTGTAAATTTCCTACAAACATTAAACCCTAGAAATTGAAAAATTTACCCTAATTTTCGTTTCTTTATGTTTTAAATCTGTATGCAAATATTTCAAAATCATATAATACTTATTTTTTTGAGAAAAAAATTTGGTTTTGTTTAAGTTTATTTCATTCCATTATTTATCACTTATTATTAATTGTTTAATCTAGCCACATACAACTAGAATTTTCAGCATATGGCATCCATATGTACCCGTGCACAAACACCTACTATCTAACATATTAGCATACATATAGTTTTCTATTGATGTAATCCTTGAACCACCTTTAGGAAAGGCTTAAAAAACTCTCAAGTAAACACAATTGATAGGTATAAAATGTTACACTCTAGCAACTTCACCAACATCCTCCCTCCATGATCTCATACCCTCTTCCTCACAAAAATCCTCCATCTCAAACAAACCTTCAAAGCTAAAATTTGATCAAATCAACCAATCCAATCAAACCAATCAACTTAACATAGCCATGAAGGATTTTATCCTAAGACTACTATAAATGAATCAAAACATAAATCTAGGGATTTAAGTCACACCAACACAAGCATGAAAATTTCAAGATCATCCAAAAATGCCTAACATGGATGTTTTTACAAATCAATATATACACAAAGGGCTAAATGAACTTCATTTGCCCCTTTCATTCTTTTCATAAATCTACGATCCATAAACCTCATAAATGTAATAACATCCCAATTTTTGATGTAGTTTTCCTTAGTTTGCTTTCTATTTCTGATAGTTACTTGATATATTTGGACATTATGATACATTGCTCAATATCGGACTCATTACTATGATGATAGTTGATACATGTTTTATCACTAATGTTTACACTTATACCATGCTTAGTAGATCAGTTTAATTGATAGAGTGGGTTATTATTTCTATGAGTATCATGTGATTATTCAATGTAAGTTCTTATCATGATTTTAGTACCTGATTATTGTATGTTGATGCATTTTGGTAAAGGGGAACAATGTCACAACTCTCGCTTGTGAGTGCCCTGCAACATTGTGATTTTCCCTTCACGATGTGTTATAATACTTGTATATGTACATGTTCGACTGTGTGGTTTGCTGTAGGTTGCAAGTACCAAGCATCAAATCCACCTGAATTTCCAGGTTTGAGCGTGCCTTATACCTAATGGAGATAGTTGATTTGGAGATAGCATTGGGTTCCCCTATGTTGAGCAATCATCCTCGACGAGGATGAGTGTCTATTGACTGTTCCTTGTTATGTGGTCAGTTCGAGTTGTTTTGTCAATGTTGTTGTTGTTTTGCCTTCCATTTCACTTTGTGGTTTGGTATGGCTTGACAATATGTTCATTCAAGTAATGTTCATTATTAGTGCCTTTGCTTGATTATTACGTTACAATAAAGATTATCGAAATTAAAAGACTATGGGATAATGAAAATAAAAGTTTTGTTATATATTTGAAGTATTGATAAAATGAAATACCATTAAAGTTTTATATTGTTTAAATAAATTAAAATTATTATTTAATATTGAAGTATTAAAATAAATTTTGTATTATTATTGTGTTGTGCAAATATAAATTAAAAGGTAAGATTATAATTAATAAATTAAATATTTTAAAAGTGGAAATTTGGGTGTAAGTAGATAAAGACATTGTACTAAAAAAATATATATTTAAAAGTGGCAGTTAACAATAGATGAAAAATTAAATAAAATAATTAATTTAAAAAAAGTGGAGGTTGCAATAGAGAGTTGTGGAAGTGGTGAATACATTTATTAATTTGCTAAAGAAAGGGGGTTGTTGCCTTATTTCTAGAAAATTAATTTTGTTTCTTGCTATGAACATTTTTTTGGTTTTGAAAAATCTTCTTTTGGGGGTTTTGAAAGCTTTCAAGAATTGGGGATCTTATAGTGTGGTGGAAAATCAGAAGGTGTTGAAGTTGGAGTTGCAGTAGCAGGTTGGGATTGAGAGCTCTGCATCAAATTATTACTTGGCAACAAAAGAAATAAGGTTCTTGCTAATCTTATTTCTATTTCTATAGAAAATGGAAAATGGAGTGATTGTATTGTTTGAAGCAAGACAATTTCTTACTAATTTCCGAGTTGTTCAATTTAAGAAATTCTTGTTTGGAAAACTTTCAAATTCTTTCATGAAAATCAGTTATGCAATCTGATAGTATTAATGCAACTATGAAATTCCCCTACCTTTACACCATTTATTTTGTGTCTTTAGAAGTTTTTCTTATGTTTGGATGCCAGTCACACTACATATTCTTATATGTTCACCCCATTATATGCATCAATACAATAATCTTTGTGCTCCCTAAGCCAACTTCCCTCTAGTCTTCATCATGCTTTTCAATTTCAAACCATCCTCATGGTCTGGCGCCACTCAGCTTGAAATCGAGCCCCTTGTCTTCCTTCGGTGCATGCCTCGCTGTGGGTTCTTTGTGAATCAAATTTGATTAGGAAACCTCCTTTCTGGATTTCAAATTATTCTCACTTGAGGGCATACAATGGATATACATTTGGTGGTAATTGTCCCCTATATTATATTAATCTACAGATTTGTCCCTCTTTTTTAGTTTCAATTTTCCTTATTTCTTTCCACAGAGTTTTGGCAGATGTATTCATTATGGTCATTGTTTAATCCGATTAAGTGAGCCTTAAGCTCGACTTAAAAGAATTGAAAACTTGATATTATTGCTCTATCTGTTCATTCGCCTTGGCTTTCGTTTACTTCAATCGATGCAATCCACCACTTTGAGTATTCGTTGTCTATGATCATGTTTTGGATCGTCATGCATTGTATTTGGGTTCGAAAGATTAAGACTATGGTTGGTGCTTGTTTAAAAACTGTGTTAGACTAGCATTCAAATTATATATTGTTCCTTGATAATAGTTTCTATACTCGGTTTGGATTACATTTTGAATTCCTTGTATGTGTTGTTGCATGGAATGTTATTCCAAGTGCTGGGAATATGATCGATAGTTTGTTAATCCCCCATCACATCCTTGAATGTTTGTAGATGCTTAGAGGCAGATTCTGCACTTTGCTTCGTATATTTAGGCAAATATTTCCTAATCTTCTTAGGAATTAAATTAGGGAAACCCTTAATACCACTGAAAACCAATGGCATATACCTTTGAATTACAAGATCCCCTGAAGGGCTTATTGAAACTTGTTCCCTTTGCATATTTGTGTTTGACATCTCATACAGAAAATTTATTGTACCCATTCAATCACTATCAACTTTATACATGGTTATCAAATACATCATTTACTAATTCGGCAATGATTCTAAAAATTGACTGCAATACTTATGCCTTGAGCTTTTAGAGGCATATACAACATAAGCATACTTCTCAAATCATATTACATATTACACTATTAGAAGTATGGAAAGACTAACCACTGTTCCTTTCTTAATGCTAGAACATCTAATGAGGAACCATTAATCATCCCTAGTTACATATGTTTCTCATAATCAAAATATTGACCTGTTTAGATTAATGAGAATACCTAGAAATTAAGCAGCACTTGCTAACCTTTTGTCCCTGACTATAAATGTTACAAATCTGGGACTTTTCCTTGTGTATCAACTAGTTCTTTAGACAGAGTCGCCACCTCTTCAATAGAGGACTAAATTTCAAAAGAATATGAAATTCTTTTTTTTTCAAAAAATTGAGCACTTTTTGGGTCTTCGTCCACAACAGAGTCACATTCAAATATTATGAGATCATACTACTACCAAACTTTTCCACATCCATAACCTCTTACCATCCAAACTTAAAGCTGAGATCCACCAAACAAATGACCCTGGCAAGTCACCACCTACTTCTTATGGTTTCTCTCTCTTTTTCTTTTAAATTTCTCAGAAGTTCTCCCCAATGAAATCACCATTCAACTAGTGACTTGGGCAGAAAAACAATTCAATAAAATTCAACCTCTAGTTACAAGTAACATGTCAAGATTATAATGACTATATAACAACACCGCCTGCAACCAAAAATTTTGAGCTTGTCCCCAATAGAGTCACCATTCTGTTGGTGTTTTAAACTACCCATTAAGGCTTCATAATTCTCTAATAGGTTGCCAAACTCTATATTCAAGAATTTATGAATCTAATGGCCAACTGACAAGATTTAGTCAAAGACTGAGATCTCCTACACTTTTGGCTCTGTGAAACCAAGGAGGGTTTTCCTATATGTGTTCATAAAAATGCTTCATGCCTCAAGAAAACTTCTATACATAGATACATTCCTATTAATGTGATTAGACAACATCTATCCAGGTTTTGGCAAACCAAAGAATAAGAACAACTATCTAAAGCTAGGAAAGCAGACTTAGTATAAGGTTTGTATCTCAAGAGAGATAGAATTTGATTTTTTCAAAATGTTCAGATCTTGAACCTTTACAATTAGAGCTATTGTCTTGCACTTGTAAAAAGGATCTGGAATGAACTACCCAATGCCTCGTCCAATCGGGCGGGAGTCACATAAAACATAACCCTGATATCATGGAACTTATCATTATAATGCTTTACATTATGAGATTTTCCAATATTTAAAACAGTACTCCTTAGTAAATCCTCAACACATTATCATAGACCTGTAATTCCTTTTCAAGCATTTGATTAACTCATTAAGTTAAAGAAAGAAAACTAATTGAACATCCAAATATACCATTGAAATTGAATGAAAAAACCATTGATAAATCCATTCATAATCCATGATATGTACACAGGAGAGCAATTATCTTAATTGTTTTGTAGATTTATTGATATCAGTTATTACAAAAGCATAACATGCTTATTTTATACAACACCCGACATGGAATGATTTTCTAACTAGAACCTTCCAAAATACCATAATATAACTTTTCTATGCACAACCTAAGCCTCACGATACAAAAAATATAACTCCCAACAATGAGCCATGAAATATCCTTTATAGAACAGGAGAGCAACAAGCATCGGGCTCCATTGTTCATTTCAAAAAATCCTGATCATCAAAAAATAACTGCAATATGCACAGAGGAATAAAAAATGGTTACACCCCTGTAACCAGCCAAAAAAGACAAAGATCACCGCGCCACCCATGTGCACATCCACATCAAACCTGAACTGCTGCAACAACACAAAAAGGCAAAAAGCACCACCCCAACAACACCACTCTTTTCCCAACACCCCGAGTAACCACATGGCCCCGATACAAGCAACCGCTCTTGGTTCTCACTTAAGTAAGAAATGAGACCGGTTCTTTACCCTTGCTTGTACCAGCACTAGACCCAACAACATTACATGGTGCCACCATAGTAATTGGAGAAACTATGAGGACCTCCTTGTCCACTCCCATGAGTTCAGTCAGGGCCACGAGGTAACTGCGGTAGTCCGAATCAGTTTCGGACCCCTCACCATCAGAGCCCGAAGAGAGCTCGACAGGTGATGTGGAACATCCAAACCTCCTCTCCACCCTTTGAGTGACTGTTCCAGAAGTACTAGGAATAATTTATTTCTCCTTGTGTTGCAAATTCGTTACACTCACCCAAGCGCTTCGTCGTACCACTGACTTATCCATTGGGCTCGTGAGCTTCAAACTCAAAAAGAAGTCAATCACCTGCAAAAAAACAAAACTCAAAATGCAATGATACAAATGAAAAAATTAACGAGCATTTATCAAGCAAGCCAGTGCAGGGAACATTAATTGCTCAAATTGTAGTACAAGCAAACGAGCGATTAGTGGCTGACATTGCCACCATAGAATAATTCTAAGCTCATGGAAAATGGCATACAACCCATCATTGCATTTTTCAGGTGAATACTGCTCACACACAAGGAAAATTAGGATGAGATCCACTGAAGAAACCTATGCCATTAATGAGAATAACTTGTAGAGCACAAATAATCCTCACATGGGTGAATTTTAAAGTTTGAAATCAAACCGTCGATGTGAAAAAACCTAGCATGTCGGATGACTCAGATTGAGTCAAAGTTCATTGAAGAATCCGCATCACCAGCTGGGTAACCCAACAACCAATCACACCCCTTGCAGTCAAAAACCCGTGACTGGGTAGTAGGCCCCATCCAGTCACCTTGTACCGCAGAGCCAAGCAACATGTCACCAGTTCGCACACCTCGTGACATTTTCAAAAACATTAATCCGCTCGTGCAAGGCCTACGAGGGATGGTCATCATTAATCCCTGTCATTAAACATCTATCGTTGAAATGACATCCACTTGTTATTGTTGGCGCATCGAGACAGACCCCACTCCACCGTACTCGACAGATGGCGACATCTCGCACACCTCGCACCACTTTAGTGACGTCGGCAAGAAACCTTGCGAGGTTTGTGAGGAACGGTCCAGATCTGAACCCCATGATCCGACGACCTACCAAATTGCATATGGAAAAGAATTATTTATGACAGTGGGCTGACCAAAGAATAGGAAAAGAAAACCCTCAGAAGCACAAAATTTTAAGCCCACCCAAACCTATGGAAAAACCACTAGACTTAGGCAAAATAATAATAACACCCAAATAGAAAGAAAAGACCGAAAGGTCGGGTGAAGGGGCCGGTAACAACACGAAAGACAAGGCTCAGTCGGATGACATAAGGGACCGGTAACCCCCCAAACAAGTCAAAACAAAAACATAACGTAAGGGTTTGCTAAATAAAAAATGATTTTAACATATGGGTAAAAAAACCCAAAAGCCTGAACATTTGACCCCCTATTTACCAAAGATGAATAGACATGCCCAAAACTAGACAAATTTTTAACAAATTTTAAAAGTCTCATCAATGGCATAGAGAATTTTATAATGCTATGGTTATACAACAAAATGCTACACTCAAAATCTATGTGGAGTATTAAACATTGCAATTAAAACTATCCACCATGATAGTAATTTCAAATGACAAAAAATATTGTAAAAAGGTCAAGCTTCTACAAGGACTTTTTTTTCCTGATGTGCTTTGATGTATTGAAGAAAGCAAGAGCTATGGAGGATTATAAAGCTATCAAGGTTTAGAGGAATGGAGAGTGTGAAGTTATAGCTTTTGGATGGTGGGAAAAGGCTATGGAAAAGGTGTAGATAATCATACACAGAGGAAGAAAAGTTTCAGAGAGTTCATGAAAAAATAATATAGAAGAAAAATTAAATATAGGGAAAATTCCAAAAAAAATCTATAAAAGATTTTAGAAATCCCATAGATAATTAATGAGGTTCAAAATAACATATTTACAAATTCAACATGCATGGTAGCTATTTCAAAATACAAAAATACCACATGAGCTAACTTGTAAATATTTTAAGACATTGATTGATACTGATGCTTTTATGGTTACAATAAAATCTAGGTTGATATAGGCATTCAAAAAGTTTGAGTCAAATTAAAAAATGTATTGATCAAACTTGAATCCATATGTCATCTTGATAATTAGTTTTAAGATTGAGGAACCAACTAAATTTATTTTAAAACATGCTAAGAGTGTGGACACTGAATGAATGCACGATAAAAAAATTGTAAAATAAGCAATTTTTGATTCTACACCAATCTCACACATTCAATCATCTTCCAATCTTAAAAATATTCAAAATACATCATACATCTTCTACTTGCTCGTTACCAATATTGTGAGCATTAATACATGATACTAAATCTTAGATGGTTCTTAAATGTACTTTAGCCGCACATTGTCTAATGAAACCCTCCCCCATTTGTGCCCATGGAAAATCCATATAATGATTCCAAACAAAATTATATGACTATTCTCTAATTTCAACTAACCCCTATACAAAACAAACCAAAAAAAACACAAATAATTAATGATTTCTCATTAAAAATTTAAATGTATAATTAATTATATAATTCCTATAAAGGTTGTATGTTTTCATGAGCTTGTAGCCACTACGATGTAGTAAAAAATATCTCCCTATTTTCTCGAACATTTGAACATTTTTAAATCTTCGCAAAATATCATCATTGCAACATCATGCCATGAGTAGTGAGGGAAATTAGGTACTTTTTCATTTTTCTATGTTCTATTTATACTCCCTCCAATTTCACCTTTTTTCTTATTTTATCCACCCCTCCTTTTAAAAAAGTTTGTCCTTTTTACTACGAAAGGAGATCCCATTTTGTAATAAATGTGATCTCGTTTCATAAAGGTATTTAAAAAAAAAAAAAACCCTACGAGCTCATTTTCACCAGAGCTCACGATGATAGAGAATGGGATCCCAAGTGCAAACAACAATCTGCCACCACCAACACCCCCAGGTTGGCTTTTTTAAAACAAAATCCATTTTTTGGAATTTTATTAGATATATAGGTTTTTTTTCTGTATTTTGTTTAAATTTGGTTTTTATTTTGCAAATTTCCTACAAACATTAAACCCTAGAAATTAAAAAATTTACCCTAATTTTCATTTTTTTATGTTTTAAATCTGTATGCAAATATTTCAAAATCATATAATACTTATTTTTTTGAGAAAAAAATCTAGGTTTGTTTAAGTTTATTTCATTCCATTATTTATCACTTATTATTAATTGTTTAATCTAGCCACATACAACTAGAATTTGCAGCATATGGCATCCATATGTACCCATGCACAAACACCTACTCTCTAACATATTAGCATATATATAGTTTTCTATTAATGTAATCCTTGAACCACCTTTAGGAAAGGCTTAAAGAACTCTCAAGTAAACACAATTGACAGGTATAAAATGTTACACTCTAGTAACTTCACCAACATCCTCCCTCCATGATCTCATGCCCTCTTCCTCACAAAAATCCTCCATCTCGAACAAACCTTTAAAGCTAAAATTTGATCAAATCAACCAATCCAATCAAACCAATCAACTTAACATAGCCATGAAGGATTTTATCATAATACTACTAGAAATGAATCAAAACATAAATCTAGGGATTTATGTCACACCAACACAAGCATGAAAATTTTAAGATCATCCAAAAATGCCTAACATGGATGTTTTTACAAATCAATATATACACAAAGGGCTAAATGAACTTCATCCGCCCCTTTCATTCTTTTCATAAATCTACGATCCATAAACCTCATAAATGTAATAACATCCCAATTTTTGATGTAGTGCCCCTTAGTTTGCTTTCTATTTCTGACAGTTACTTGATATATTTGGACATTATGATACATTGCTCAATTTTGGGCTCATTACTATGATGATAGTTGATATTGTTTTATCACTGATGTTTACACTTATACCATGCTTAGTAGATCAGTTTAATTGATAGAGTGGATTATTATTTCTATGAGTATCATGTGATTATTCAATGTAAGTTCTTATCATGATTTTAGAACCTGATTATTGTACGTTGATGCATTTTGGTAAAGGGGAACAATGTCACACATCTCGCTTGTGAGTGTCCTGCGAGGATGCAATTTTTCCTTCATGGTGTGTTTGACTATTTGTATATGTACATGTTCGACAGTGTGGTTTGTTGTAGGTTGCAAGTACCAGGCATCAAATCCACCTGAATTTCCAGGTTTGAGTGTTCCTTATACCCAATGAAGATAGTTGATTTGGAGATAGTATTGGGTTCCCCTATGTTGAGCCATCATCCTCGACGAGGATGAGTGCCCGTTGACTGTTCCCTGTTATGTGGTCAGTTCAAGTTGTTTTGTCAATGTTGTTGTTGTTTTGCCTTTCGTTTCACTTTGTGGTCTAGTATGGCTTGACAATATGTTCATTCAAGTAATGTTCATGATTAGTGCCTTTGCTTGATTATTACGTTAAAATAAAGATTATTGAAATTAAAAGACTTTGGGATAATGAAAATAAAAGTTTTTATATAATTGAAGTATTGATAAAATGAAATACCATTAAAGTTTTATTTTGTTTAAATAAATTAAAATTATTATTTAATATTGAAGTATTAAAATAAATTTTGTATTATTATTGTGTTGTGCAAATAAAAATTAAAAGGTAAGATTATAATTAATAAATTAAATATTTTAAAAGTGGAAATTTGGATGTAAGTAAACAAAGACATTTTACTAAAAATATATATATTTAAAAGTGGCAGTTAACAATAGATGAAAAATAAAATAAAATAATTAATTTAAAAGAAGTGGAGGTTGCAGCAGAGAGTTGTGGAAGTGGTGAATACGTTTATTAATTTGCTAAAGAAAGGGGGTTGTTGCATTATCTCTAGAAAACTAATTTTGTTTCTTGCTATGAACATTTTTTTGGTTTTGAAAAATCTTCTTTTGGGGGTTTTGAAAGCTTTTCAGAATTGGGGATTTTATAGTGTGGTGGAAAATCAGAAGGTGTTGAAGTTGGAGTTGCAGTAGCAGGTTGGGATTGTGAGCTCTGCATCAAATTATTACTTGGCAACAAGAGAAATAAGGTTCTTGCTAATCTTATTTCTATTTCTATAAAAAATGGAAAATGAAGTGATTGTATTGTTTGAAGCAAGACAATTTCTTACTAGTTTCTGAGTTGTTCAATTTAAAGAATTCTTGTTTGGAAAATTTTCAAATTCTTTCATGAAAATCAATTATGCAATCTGATAGTATTAATGCAACTATGAAATTCCCCTACTTTACACCATTTATTTTGTGTCTTTAGAAGTTTTTCTTATATTTGGATGCCAGTCACACTACATATTCTTATATGTTCGCCCCATTATATGCATCAATACAATAATATTTTTGCTCCCTAAGCCAACTTCCCTCTAGTCTTCATCATGCTTTTCAATTTCAAACCATCCTCAGCTTGAAATCGAGCCCCCTGTCTTCCTTCGGTGCATGCCTCACTGTGGGTTCTTTGTGAATCAAATTTGTTTAGGAAACCTCCTTTCTGGCTTTCAAATTATTCTCACTTGAGGGCATACAATGGATATACGTTTGGTGGTAATTGTCCCCTATATTATATTAATCTACAGATTTGTCCCTCTTTTTTAGTTTCAATTTGCCTTATTTCTTTCCACAGAGTTTTGGCAGATGTATTCACTATGGTCATTGTTTAATCTGATTAAGTGAGCCTTAAGCTCGACTTAAAAGCATTGCAAACTTGTTATTATTGCTCCATCTGTTCATTCGCCTTGGCTTTCGTTTACTTCAATCGATGCAATCCGCCACTTTGAGTATTCGTTGTCTATGATCATGTTTTGGATAGTCATGCATTGTATTTGGGTTCGAAAGATTAATACTTTGTTTAAAGACTATGTGTTATACTGGCATTCGAATTATATATTGTTCCTTGATAATAGTTTCTACACTAGGTTTGCATTACATGTTGAATTCCTTGTATGTGTTGTTGCATGGAATGTTATTCCAAGTGTTGGGAATATGATCGATAGTCTGTTAATGGCATTTGATGCACATACTATGCGTATAGAATTTGATTAGTAAGATTCGATGAATAGAAAAGAATTGTCATTCGATTATATATATATGTATATACTCGTATGCTTCATATAAAACATAATTTTAGTTTGATAATATAAGTTATGTGTGAATTGATATATATATGTGTATATATATATGCATACTTATATATATAATTATATGTTTAAAATCTTGTAATTGTGAATGTGGGTATATGATTGATGAGATCCATATATGAATATTGTTGTCTTAGTAAATGATCATGTTAGAGAAGTAAAAGAAATAGAACAAAATTTGGTTACGAAAGAAAGTCATTGTGTAAATGAAAGATTAGTTTACATGGAATAAAAGATTATTAAATTGGGATAAGATGAATATTTAGTAACTTTACATGTAATCTATGTAACCCAATCTAGAATCTCCATTTCTATTATTGTTTTGAATTGTTTATGTGAAGCAAAATGAATGATTGTTGATTTGGGAGTGAATTGTGGGTTTTGTACCTATGGATAAGTCCTCTTGTAAAGTGAATATTAGTAGTCTTCTAGAGGCTAGGGGGGAAGAATTTTTTTCTTGATGGAATTCCTTGGCAATCCTTTGAGATGGTTGTTTTGCATTAATTGAGTTATGTGGGGCATTAGCCTTGCACGTTATGCTCTTCATTGTGGTTGGAAATTGTGGGGGATGGTTTGTGCCTTGCCTTGCTGTGTATGTTAATGAGGTTTTTGTGATTGTGCAAGTTGGCTTTGCCCTTTGATTTTATTGGGTCTCTTAGTTGTCAGTAGGGGAGTGGATCTCAATGGGGGCCGACGCAGAAAGTGGCGCTAGGGTAACCCATGTGGGAGTTTTGTAATTAAGTGATAACCTAAAATGAATTAGGGGGTTTGATAGTAATCACACTAATGAAGATAAGTGAATGCCTTACTCATGGCTCAAGTGCTTGTTTAGGCTTGAGATGAGTTGAGAAGGCCTAGAATAGAAAGATCAACTACCTCGTCCTCATGATAGGTATGTTGGTTTCACATAGGGTTGTATGGGGGACGAAGATCGGTAGAGGCTACCAGGGTAACCTAGGATGGGGTTCAGGGCCTAGGAAGATTTGTCAAGATGACCCATAGCAAACTATGTGATGACACTCCTCCTACGGAAACCTAGTATTCATTTGTCTCTTGTCTCCCTTTGACTTTTGTGTGCCTTTGGAAGTGGTGTTATTGTCATGTGATGTTGTATTGTACTTTTACATTAGAGTCATGTTAGCCCTTGTGTCATCTTTTGTCTCTTGACTGTTGTGGTGGGATCTTAATGCCATCTCCTAGTACGGGGGGTGGACCTTAGGGTTCCACATGCTCGGGTGGAGTGTGCCTTGTACTCCATTGCGTTCCCTCACTCTGTTCGTGTTCATGGTGACTACTCCTAGATATGAAGAATTTTATATTTTTCCCAGTTCATGTGGATTACATTCCATGTACTTGTATTGTACTATGAATCTCTTGTATCATGTATTGTAATTTCGATGTACTCTCCTCACTTTTGATCAAGGATACATTGTTGCTCACAATGTAATGCTGTAACATTGTAACTTATTGTGGAACTTTCTCTTGTAATTGATAAAGTTAATGAAATTGATTTGAAAGTTATCTACTGATGACTTGTTATGATTAATGATGTTACTTACGACATTATGATTTAGAGATATATGTTTTGATGTTGATGAGTATTATAGCCATTGAACCTTGAGGGCATCGTTTGGATTGAGAAGTACTCAAGATTTGATATCTTCAGGAGTGACTTCCCAGGGTTTAGGTACCTTGAGAAGTCACTTCTAAGGATATATTATCTTGAGGAACTTCTTAGTGCGTCAAGATACCTAAATGCGATTCAAGATGGAAAAGGGAAGTCTTGTTCTAATTTAGATGACATAATTTAACTTTATGTATATTTAGATATGTGTACCATTCTTGTTATATTCTCTTGCAATTTGTTTGGATTCAGACATTTTGGGATAAATAATTTTAGCCATTTAGAGGGACTTACTAGGATATGCTAATGTATACTAGTCTAATTCAATGCCTATTTTATAATCCTTAAGAAAGATGTGATATTTAAGTCAATGAAGGAGGTGATTGATTCATAATTATGGAAGATGTTGAATGACATGTGATTTTGTTGATCCATAGTGATGGAAAAAGGAGGTGATCAGTTAAGTTTCATGACAAGGTTGATGAAAGGATTGGTAGATGATCAACGAAATATACATATTTAAATAGTTGACAAAGTTAAATTATGTCAACAGTTAAATTGTAAGATAATATAACAATGGTTCTTGGAAGTAAGTGATAATTAACCTAGAGCAATAGTTGATCAAAATTTGGATACAAAACTAGATTTCACATCACAATAAGAATTTTTTTTTTCAAAGGTATACAATGCCACATCTCATTCTCAAGGGGTGATCATAAAATTCATATGATGATCTCATACCCAATTTTCTCTTTACACACTTAGTTCACATAAGAGGGCTACACCCACATAGTCCACATTATTCACAATACACACCAAGTATAGTAACTTTTATTTCATCAATTGGTTTGAGTGAGATTTCACATAAGTATTTTATATGAAACATTCTCCAATTAAAAATCCACAAAATAAATTTCATTATCATCATAACCACAAGCATAGTTTTATCATCTAATATGAGCATTGTGAAGATGGTTGAGGAGTGTTCAATTTTACACTAACATTGATGATGGAGTGTAAAATAGATAATAATAACATTGGCACTTCCCCCTTATGTGCATGTGGATCCATATACTTATTTTCCACTTATACATGCATCCATATAAATGTAGCCTCTTCATGCCATAGATTAAGAGGATTTAAAAAAATAGTTTAGGACAAAATCATTCCATTAGAATGGTTGATGAACCTAGGTTCAAGATGACACGGATTAAGGGGATTTAAGAAAATTGCTTAAGACCCATCCTAAGAGGATGTAGATGATACAACTTGAAATCTACTTATTGATCCCCTTCAGCCACTAGTAATAGTCAAATTGATCATTCACATTTGATCAATTTGTATAATGTTAGATGCTTGAAGTTTTTACAAACTTATTAAAGATCTATATATTAAACTTGGTAAACTTAGGACAAAATCATTCTATTAGCATGTTTTAAGGACCTAGGAAAGATGACATGTAGATTAAGGGGATTTAAGAAAATAGGATTTAAGGGAAAACTTCACTATTCCTTGTAAACAATTTAAAGTACATCAAGCCACAAAATTTTATATGCCATAGACATAGATGAGCCTTACACATTTTTTCATTTGTACCATTAGGTTATTTCTATCATGGATTAAGGGGATTTAAGAAATGACTTAAAGGGATTAAATTTACCTAGAAATTTACCTTTTTTTGTATGTTTTAAGATTTTTTTTTAGTATGTACATGTATTAAAATTACATAGTTCTAGATCTTAAATTTTGAAATTTGTATGTATGCTCAATTTGAATGATGTATGTATGTGTATATATCCTAATTTTTGTTTTAAACAGTCATGTACATTTGATTTAAATATTTCTTGTAATTTCTCAACAAGTATAATATCTAGTTTTTAATATGTTTATTTATAATTTATATATAGATTCTTGAAATTTAATATTCTACTTGTTTGTATATTTATATATATGCAAGCTCACTAAATTATATCATGGATAACCCTGATATTGAGGATATTCTTAATCCCCCACCACCACCCCCTTCACCTCAATACCCTCCACCTCCAACTTCACCCCCTCCACCTCAAAAGCCCCCACCACCATCCCTAGGATTCGATGAGGCTCGCTTGTGAGCATGGATATTTGACAACATTAGATCCGTAGAAGAAAGAATTAATGCAATTTGGAATGAAGCATTCATTCCACCCCACCTGAGGTGAAAATATTATTTTGATGGTCTCTCCTATAGGGAGATCCTTGGCCTCAAAATCACAAAATCTCATTTAGCTCCCTATTTAATTATCAGCCTCATCAACAATCAACCAATTCTTGCAAACAAAAAAATAATATCTATAAGGTGGTGTAGACATCCACAAATGACAACCAATTTTTTGGATCGGTGGTGGATGGTATTTGATCATCCACCACATGTTAATTGCGAGGTTCCACTATATTTTTTGTAAAAATTAAATATGCAGAGTTTGTGTTGGGTAGGAACTAGGAAACCCAATTATTTTGATTTCAAAGCATTCCAGGGTGTTGGTGACGATATTCCACAATAGAGGTTGGGGGCAGGGTTGATCCCCAATCACCCATGCCTGCTCAACCTCTTGTCGACCCTCCTTCTATTACCATTCTTGTACCCATCTAACACCGTGCAGTGGTATTTGCACTAGGAGCATTGAGTACACTTTCGAAAAACCTCAATGAGCATATTTTTGAGATGGCAGTTGGGGTTAGTGGGTGAGACTATGGAGGAGATGATGATGATTTGGTCCTAGTACCACTTCACCTGTGTCAACACCTCATTTGTGTAAGATTTGTAATCAAATATGTTATGGACTTGCTCAGGCTACATCCTCTTCAACTGCATTCGGAGCAACTAAAGATAACTGTTCATTTGTTGATTTTCTATGTGTTGATGATCACCCTACAGATCATCCGACATAAGTATATATGTTGAATTTATAACAATTTTAAACATTTGTTTTTAATGAACATATATTATAATATTTTAACAATCAAAATTGTTTGGTGTAGATGATGGCCATAGGGACAACAACATCTTTTAATCAAGTTTGTTTTGTGTTGACACCTATGCAAGTTGACCACCCATTTGAGGTATTTTGATTGATTTTTTCAATATATATATTAAATAATTTAAACTTGATTTCAATTTGTAATTCAATCTTGAACATGTGTTATTTATATTTATACTAGTTCAGGGAAGTCATCCAACTTCCATGTTAGATCCACCACTAGGTGTGTTGAACACTCCATTATTGGTCATCGCATATGAGCCACTCGTATGTATATTGTTTTAAAAAACTATACTTACAGAATTTTGAATTTTGAATTCACTATATCAAATGTGCATGTAATTATATTAAAAATATATGTCTATGTAGGTTGACACAACCATTAGGATGGATATTGCACACCCAATTGATCCAAGCCAATTTCAAGAGTTAGCTACATTTCGGGTTGTTTAAATTTTTTTATATGTGTGCACAATTTGTAGGTCTTTTAAATAGATTAAAATAAAAATTGGGTACACAAGTGAATATATATCTTTTAACCTAATTTGTATGTGCATGTGCTTTATTTAACCTTTTAGGGCCTTGTTGGTGATATTTTTTGTTTTGATGATGCAATACTACCTACAACAACACATGCAGAGCAAGATGATGAAGGAGATGAGTAGTCTCATACAGTAATTTAAAATTTTGATTATATTTAAAGTAAATTATTTTTATACATTGTGAATGACTTAAAGTAAATTTCAATTGAATATATGTTCACGTGCTAAATTATTTTTCTTCTATAGCATGAGATAGGTCCTATAGCAGAGCATGCATATGAGGTTGTCACGGGAGATGAGCAGCCTCATATGGTAATTTTTATGATTTTATAAATTAAATTAAATTAAATCAATTTTAAACATTTTAAACATTTTAAATTTGATTTCAAGTTTTTTGTCTTGTACAAATTGATTTAGATCATCCTAGTCCACATGGAGTGAAGAGGTCTCTTGATTATAGGGACGATATGAGTTAGATATATATGTTTTAGTACATTCCACAAAATCTATATATGTTTTAGTACATTACATGTACTCTTTAACATGTTTCAGTATTTTAGTATTTCATGGACTTGATCTATATATGTTTCATTATTTCATGGACTCTATATGTACAAGTTTTAGTATTTTGATATAATTTCATGGACTAGATCCATATATGTTTGAGTATTTTCATAGAGTTTATATATTGTTTCATGGACTTTATAATTAATTTCAATATTTTATAGACTATTATTGTTAAATAGTAATTCACATATGTACATTTTCCAATAGTGGCATAGTGTGATGGTTAAGTTGTGTTGTTATTCTTTCCATCAAGGTTCAAACCCCTTTAGGGTGTAATTGTTGAGAATTTATATTGGGGATAAGGCCCCCCCTTTTGTGAATTCATTGATTCATAGTACCAGATAAAAAATATTTACTCTTCTTAATAAAAAACCATGCATATGTACATGTATGCATTTTAACTTGAACAAATTAGTTATCCTTATGAGACAATATTTTACATTAAATTTCAATATTTTCATACATTATAATTTAGGAGTTAAAAAATAATTTTACACTTATGTTATCTAAGACAATAATAAGACATTAAGTGGTAGAAATAACAACAAATGTGAAATTAAAGTTAAAATTAATAGGACATTTAAATATTTATACATTACATTTGATTCATAATCAAGACATTAATAGGGCATTAATGTGAAATTATACAAATGTTAAATTATAGGACATTCAAATTTTTAATTTACATTTGATTCATAGTCAAGACATTAATAGGACATTAATGTGAAATTATATATATGTGAAACTAATATGAAATTAAAAGGACATTCCAATATTTGTACTTTACATTTGATTCATAGTCAACACATTAATAGGACATTAATTCAAAATTATACAAATGTGGAATTAAAGTTGAAATTAATAGGACATTGAGATATTTGTACTTTATATTTGATTCATAGTCAAGACATTAATAAGACATTAATGTGAAATTATACAAATGTGAAATTAAAATTAAAATTAATAGGACATTTAAATATTTGTAATTTACATTTCATTCATAGTCAAGACATTAATAGGACATTAATGTTAAATTATATAAATGCCATTTGAATTAATATGAAATTAAAGTTGAAATTAATAGGAAATTCAAATATTTATACTTTACATTTGATTCATAGACAAGACATTTGATAGTATTAGAATTTAGGATATAAATAAAGATATATGAATTAAGGGGTCCTAGGAAAAATGATGGCTTAAGGGGTCCTCGTAGGATGTCTTAAGGGTTCCTAATAGGATGTCTTAAGGGATCAAATAAGTTCTCAAAGTTTTCTTAAGGGGATCAAAGAATTCAAAGCATGTCCCATGTTCAATCACATTAGATAGATATAATTAGGATATATGAATTAAGGGGTCCTAGAAAAAATGATGGCTTAAGGGATCCTCATAGGATGTCTTAAGGGGTCCTTATAGGATGTCTTAAGGGGATCAAAGAAGTTCTCAATTTTTTTTAAGAGGATAAAATAATTCAAAAGTATGTCTCATGTTCAATCACAATTGATATAATTAATTAACATATATATGAATTAAGGGGTCCTAGGAGAAATGATGGCTTAAGGGGTCCTTGTAGGATGGATTAAGGGGTCCTAATAGGATGACTTAAGGGGATCTATGAATTAAGGTCCTAGGAAAAATGATGGATTAAGGGGATTAAATTTGGTGAAGTTTCCCAAGGAAACCAAATTTAACAGTAATATACATGATAACGTGATTCTTCTAGATCAAATTTTAAGTTTCAAAGTAGGAAAACATACACATAACAAACAAAATATATCAAATATTGATTTTTATATATAAGTGTAGAGTAATTATGTATACACATATACAAATTTGGCATATATGCCAACACAAAATAATATTTACAAAATGTGGCTATCATCTCAAGAAAATCCAAAACTTGTGGTAGATCATCAAGATGTAGCCTCTTCACACCACCTGATATTGAAATGACAATAAATCAATTTCAACTTTGTATATAAGAAATATCAATATATTGAATCAAAAGATGTATTTAAATTTATATAAAACTATATATATACTTACCTATTTTTACAAGTATTCTACATGTTGTAGGTTGAATCTACATCATCTCTTTTTTGTCTCAAAGTATGTGATGAATGTGATGATGGCTTAAGGATCTACAATAGGAAAATAAATCAATTTTAACTATTTATGTAAGCAATATCAATATATCATCAAAACATGTATTTAAATATATAAATCTATATACATACTTACTTGTATTTACAAGTATTCCACATGTAGGTTGAATCTACATCCTCTCTTTTTGTCTCAAAGTATGTGATGAATGTGATGATGGATTAAGGATACAAACAGATAATAAATTAATTTTAACTATTTACATAAGCAATATCAATATATCATCAAAATATATAAAACTATATATATACTTACCTGCATTTACAAGTATTCCATGTTGTCTAGGTTGAATCTATATCCTCTTTTTTTGTCTCAAAGTATGTGATGAATGTGATGATGGCTTAAGGATAAAAAAGGACAATAAACCAATTTTAACTATTTATAGAAGCAATATCAATTTATTTGTATTAACATGAATTTGCACCTCTAACGCAAATTCCCTTTTGACCCTTAACACTTTAGAAAATCAAAAGCAGAGGTTTAATTCCACTTAAGCCTGTTGTCTACGTTCCACTTGACGCTTGCTTTGTGTGTCGGTGGGGGAAGTTTTGTTGGGGATGCCCGCGTGGTGCGCTTACATCCCTAGCACATTCCTGCGGTTGGATACTGTAGAGGCATTACATTTTTTATTGGAAGTCGAAGAGTAACGTCTCTCTTCGGCTGGCCGACCTGAATATGGCCATTTTTCATCCATCTCTTCATAATCTCCACTCTTCCATCCATAGAATTTTTAGAAGCAGAAGTTTGAGAGAAGATTTGCAAGATCATTTGAGCATTTTCTCCACCATTTGCATTCATTTCCAAGCTTTGTAGTAGCACCATTCACTCCATTGCAACAATCCACTACTCTGTCACTCCAACATGGCAAGCACATGATAAACACCATTGCAACAGAGGCTTGAGTCCCTCTCATTCACTCCTCCATGAGCCTTGAGTGCTTTGGATGAAGGCGGTAAGCTCCTATAATCTCTCTTTTTGTTTTCGATTGAGTAAGAACGTGCTACTTGTAGTGTTTTTGTGTTTATGTAGCTTGTAGTTTATTTTATTTATCATTTATCTCTACTATTCCAAACTTGGTTGTCCATGGAGGTGGATACACCAAGATGGGGGTCTGACTAAGGCAGGCCCTATACAGCCCCAACAATTTCTCCCTTTATTGTGTGCAGGTGGAGAGAACTTGGATCAAGCTAGCGAGGAGAGAATTGTACGAGATCATATTCGTCACCTTGGTGGTAATACATTTCTTTTATCGTATTTGTATCTTCATTTCTCTTTACTTAATCTCATTTTATCACTTCAAACATCTCTAGACTAGGTTGATAGTCTCCCTTTTGGAGTTAGATTTTTGTCTTTTTGGTTCTCTGGTTGTACGGATGCTAGTGCACCTGTGAGATGCCAACCCACCACACTGTCATCTTGGAACTGCACTTTCATCCTCAGACAAAGAGCTACTTGAGACGCGAATATGATTATAAAGGCTGACTCATCTAGTCTCTTTCTAATATTCGGGATTGCAAAGTGATCAAAGGATGCACAATCCTCATCATTCTCATCCTCATCATCCTAACTATCCTTTAAATTGAGGTGAATTAGGGTAGCCTTTCCGCTCTTGGCCTTTCATGACTTGGGGCCTTGTAGTGGGTGGTTCTCCTCTCTCACAATATCATCAAAAAATGTATTTAAATATACAAAACTATATATATACTTACATGTATTTACAAGTATTCCATGTTGTAGGTTGAATTTGCATCCTTTTTTTTGTCTCAAAGTATGTGATGAATGTGATGATGGTTTAAAGATACAAAAGGATAATAAATCAATTTTAACTATTTACATAAGCAATATCAATATATCATCAAAACATGTATTTAAATATATAAAACTATATATATACTTACCTGTATTTACTTATTCTATTGTACCATTTGTATCCTCTTTTTTTTGAAATGTGTCAATGATTGTCTCATTCTCTTCCATAGAGATTTTCCATTGCTCTTTATTTGCAGGTCTTCCACGATACTTCACTAGTTTTATATTTTTTGCCTCCACCAAATGTGAGTAGTGTATAATTTTCTTATGTGTTTCATAATCTTCAAATGTAACCATTCTTCCTTGTTAGGTATTTTCATACCCAATGCCAACAACCACAACCAAACCTATTGGATAATGATAGCCATGATCATCTTCTTGAGGTTCTATTAAATTATGTTTTGTCTCCACACATCAAGCCAACCAATATTCTATTTCCTCTTTATTCTCCTTAGGTGCAACATCATACACATATCCTACAAACAAAATGTAAATCAATTACTTGTGTGACATATAATTTGACCAATCTATATACATCCATTCATATATATAATTAAATATATTACAAAATAGTAATAAAGTGAAATAAAATGAAGTAAATTGAATTAAATTACCTTCTTGTACAAGGTCTGAAACACAACATAGTCATCTGATGAAAAAACTTGATCATTATCTTCAATTTTTATTTCATATTGATCGTGTGTCTATGTAGGTGTCAACAATCTTTGCTTCCACTCTTCAACCCATTATGTCTTCTCACATGCTTCCCAATCTCCTGCAATACAAAGCTAACAAAGATATGCAAGCTCCCTTGTCTAGATAGTCCATTTTCTTGCATTTGAACTCTTAAATGAATGCCATTTAGTAGATCGATTGATTATCTCACAATCAAGTCTAGTTAGAATGTTCTCTTCTTTAACCAACCAAAAGAATCATCAAATTGAAGAGTATTCACTTGATCCTATAGATAAATTTCTATTGCACCAATTCATAATTGCACATGCATCATTAAATTTTACTACATCCTCAAATTTTAATTGCTCTCTAGCAAGAATTATTTTAACACATGCACCAGCTCCATCATGTTCTCCTTTACCATGCCCAACTTCAAAAAAGATCCACATATGTTGGACATTATGTTCCTTGTGAGCCCTACTTAACCAATAGAACATTCGAGCATTCTTGAACTATCTCGTACAATTATCTAACCATATGAGATGTTCTATCAGCTGGATTCCTCTTTCTCTTAAATTTGTATAAAAAAATATTGAAACAACATTGAACAAATTATGGTGAGTGTAACTATTTGTCACTCAAATAGAAATGATACTCCCTCAAGATTTTTCTATCATCCTCTGTGCTATCATCTGCATGCATGCATACAATATGAACAAACATAACCATCTACACTAAAATGTAATATTGTGATTGGATTTCCTCTTGTGGAGCAAGAGTATAGTTTTCTATAAAATCAACCACTGATAGTTTAGTTCCAACTAGAAATGTGTTTCTACATGTGCAAAATTGTCCATCAAGCCACTGAGCATGTTGAGAGTGCTTGACATATTTTTGTGCAATCTTACTCTTAAATTTTGATATGAATGCATGCACACTAATTGTTTTTGTGAATAAACCGTAACTCTTCCAATTTTTCCATATTTTAGAGAATATTCAACATTCTTAAATCTTTTAACATCCACTAATTATTTTCCAAAATCATTTTCAACACTTTCATGCATACAAACTCCTAAGAATGGAAGGTTGCCACAACTAGTGCATTATCCAAAAATACATGAACTTAAATAAAATAATTGCCCATTAGGTCTTTCACAAAACAAAATTGCTATAAACTCCTTGATTGTTTTAGGTGGCATATTAATACCACATTCTTGCATAATCATGCCAGTATGTGAAGTATAATGTATACAACAAAAAACATCATAGTAATAACGAAATTGCACATACATTTTACAACAACAAGAGATTTGCTGCTTATTAATTTTGACATACCAAGGTTTACATTTTTCAAAAGATCTTTGACCTCTGCTAATATTACCAAGCAACATTGAATCATCACAAAATTTTCTATAAAATTTGGTTTAAGTTGTGTCTAATAGGTGTTCTGGATGAGGATCACGAATTTTGGACCCCACTCTTAATTTCAAAACATCTCTAGCATTAGATGATTCCCTAGTATTAACATGCCAATGTTTTTCAACCAAAGATTTGATTTCAATATTCATTTTCATGTCAGATCTTGGGATTTGACCACTAAAACTCTAACAATGGTTGATTGGATCGTTTTCTATACTTCATATTCTCTTTGATGCTCTTACCAATGTTTTAGGATGTATTTTTAGAATTTCACTATTATTTCCTAACATTATTTTATCCAAAGTTGTTTTTATTAACTATACCAGTTGTTATAGCTTGTCGTGTCACATTCTTATCTTTAGATTGTCTCTTCTTTCCAATAGACTCAATGGCACTAGCAAGAATAGATACAACATGTTTAAGTGATTCATATTTTATTTTTGGTTTCATAAAATTCCCAACTTTTTCATTACTTTTCTCATTTTCCACATTCTTATCAATTACATCATGAGTTGACATTGAAAAGATAGTTTTTTTTTTTTTTAAATGCTTGTATAATCCATTGGAATATGTCCTTATTTGTCTCCAAGAAATCTTACTAGGAAGATTATCCAAAATAGTATTTTCAATTTTTTTAAATTTTTTTTTCATTTTTAACAACACTTTCATTTTCATTTTCAACAACAAAAGGATTTTCATTTTCTACTAGTTCTCTATGAATAGAATCGATCTCAACATTGTTATATCCAACTTCTTATAAATCATCTAGAATCACATTTTTCATATCATTCAAAGGTAGATCCGAAGATGTACTTGGATTTGTGCCTATTGTAACATTCTCCATTGCATTGAAAGGTGGATTTTAAGACATACCAGGATTAGTTTCTACAATCGTATTATCTTCCATATTCACCTCTTACAAATTTGCATCGTCTACATCCATGGTCTCTTCAATGTTTTTATCTTCAATAGTCATAGAACCAGATGCTTCAACATTATTCATTGTTCGAATCCTCATTCTTCTATCTCTTTGTATTTTTGTCTCCTCTCTCTTTTCTTGAATTTCTTCAGGGGTCGATACCTTCCTATCTTTCCTCTTTTGATGATGTTGTGATTCCATGATTACAAAATTTTGAAGTACAAATGAATTTCAATAGTAAAAGCCTCCTTTTTATTCCTCCTTCAAATAAGTAGAAAATAAACACAATTCCACACTAAAACTATCCCAATGTTGCCTCCTTTCAAAATTCAAATCAAATTGCAAGTTCAAGAGTCTTTAGGAGACAAGATTCAATAAAAAATTATAGAATTAGTCGTTGTCAGTCATACACTGTCAAATTGCAAAATTGACAATAATTTTTTAGCAATAAAACATTAAAAAATAGTCAAAAAAGGAACGAGATCTCATATCCTAAATAGGATCTCATTTCTTTTTCAACCATTTGAAATATTAAATAAAGAAAATAGGATCCCATTTAGGGAACAAGATCCCATTCCTAAAGTGAGATTGTGTTTCTTAAAATTTGAATTGTAGGTCGGGTTTTTGCTCTGGTTTTCAGGTCAGGAAAAGTCTTGGGGACTCAAACCTAATTTGGACCTACTTTGACGTGCAACTTGAAGGTCATGTCAATGTCACAAGAAAAGAGTGATTTTGGACATATGTCTGAAGACATTTTTTGCAGATTTTTTTGACAAAATTAAAACCCATTATATATGAGATTGTGTAGATTCCAAATATGTAATTTTTTTTACAATTGGATTATTTTTTCTATTTTTCAAATAATTTTTTATGAAACTAGTCCATAAACTTGAAATATCAAGGTTTTTTAATATTTTAATCTTTTTATTAAAATAATTTTTTGAAAAATAAATTATACGTGCACATTCTTTAGACAATTCTTTTCAATTTGAAAATAAAAAATAAAAAATGATAAGTGTAGGTTATCTTATGCGTGACGTACACAAGGATTTTTTAAAACAACAATTATGGCTAATAAAAAATTAACCAAAAAAAATTCAAAAAAGTTACAAAAAGAATATCATGCACATTCTTCAGTGTGTTAAAAATATTTTCCAAAAAAGGATTCATAAAAACATATTATTTAGGTCAAAATATGGATGGTGTACATATGCATGGTATGGTAAAAGAAAAGTGACTTTTAGACAATGGTTTTTAGACATTCCTATTGAAAATCAATTTGTACCATTTGGGTATTAAAATAAATTACATATTTGGAAACTAGACCCAGAGTGCTACATTTCATACTAATAACTTTTTTTAAAGATTCAATCTTTAAGTGCTTCAAATTTTTAGGTCAAATGAGATGAATTCTGAAAATCGAGGAAAACACTTCCACTTTTTGGCCAAAAAGTGGACTCAACTTCTTGCACAAACCCTTTTTATCTAGGCATACCTTTTTTCCATTCCCTACCTCTATCTACTTTTCTTGTCAAGATTTTGGAGTTCCCCTTCCCATCATCCTTTTCCCTTGATATGTGCTTCCCCATGACTTTGTTAGTGTATTAAACTTCTTCTTACTGGCATTCTTTTCCATGGAACCTTGATTCCTCAATCCTTTACACTAAGTTACCTTTTAGAGCTAGAGTTTCATCCATCCCTTTACTTGGGTAAATTTTACTTGGTATCCCAATCCCTAACTTTCAACATGTTTCTCTATAATTTTATGGAGTTAGTAACGTAGGAATACTTCTAATGTGGTGTAAGGTATGAAGTATCCTTGAACCCCAATCCCCAACATTTTGTATTTTTATTATCTCATTAGGATCACAAGTTTGAATGCGGCCTTATTAATATATTGTAAGAGGTACTCTTAATCCTTGAGGTTTCATATTGTTCATCTTTATAGGATCATAGGCTCAAATGCATCCTTATTTGGGTAGCTCATAAGAGGTATCCCCTTTTCCAATCCCTAGCTCATTGAAAATGGTATTGGTTATGAGGTATCCCCAACCCCTAATCCCTGAAACTCCTTTATTTTTCACTATTCACTACCACCTACCTCCCTTCTTGACCTAAGCCAACATTAATGACCAAGTTTAACATTGAAAATACTTTCTAACTTAAGAGCACAAATTCAGATATATTTTCAATAATGGAGTATTAATACCATTGTGCCTCTCTACAAACAAACCACTTTGTAGAAGCTTTTGCAGCCTATCATGGTTTGAAGCTGGCACAATCTATTGGTTATGATAAGGTCTAGGTTGAGGGTAATTCGCTTAATATTATTTAAGAAGATTTCCTTCCCCTCTTGGATGATGGAATCCCTAATCCTTGATGGTTTAAATATATTGGGCTCTTTTGGTCAATGTTTCATTTCTCATGTATATAGAGAGGGTAATAGCTTAGCTTTTTTTTTATAACTATGGGTGAATGATTATATGGAATGGGGTGAACATGATCCCCTTCCTTTGAAGCATGTTCAATAATTCATCATGATTCACAAAGGTGATGAGATGGGGGTTCCTATTGTGATGGGGTTTTTCCACATGTTCTTGACGTTGCATTTCCTTATGAGGGTAGTTTCTTTAGAGGCAAGGCCATATAGTTTGCTGATGGGTTTGAGGCTAGAATGACTAGGCATTCTTTGTTCATAATTTCTCTTTGTCAACTTATCTTTTCCACACAGATTGTGGGTAATTGAAAAACTAAAGTTTTCTTGAGGTTTCCTTGTATTCTCTACAAGTTCTTGAGGTTTCTTTGTCTCTACAAGTTTTTCTTTTTGTTGGGGTGTTTACTTGCTACTATGATGGGGGTGATTGAAATCGAACTTAGCCTATCTCCTATGACACTATAAAATGCAATGAGAAGGTTTGGAGATTGTTGGAGGCAGGGGGAGTGACTCCATACATGGAGAAGTTGCATGGCCATGATTTGAAGACTTCGTAGGAGTTTCTTGAAGGATGGCAGTATCGTGTTTTGCAAATTGGTGGAAAGGAGTTCAACATTATGGAGGATCTCATTGCTGAAATCATTGGCTTGTCGAATGAAGGTAGAAAGGTCTACAAAGACAAAAATGGGTCAAGTGTGGTCTTGGATATCTTCTTCAAATATGATGAGAGGCAAAAGTTGGAGCAAGCTAAATGTGGTGGTTATTATATTGTTTCTCAATCAAGGCCATATGGGGAGATGATGTGTAGGAAATTATGAGGTATTTCACCCTCGATGGTCACTTCTTTGTTCTCTCAAGGTATCACTTTGTTTTGCTAAATCATTTTAGGCACAAGAAGAAGGTGTATTTTCATTTTTATTTACTGGTGTCTTTGGAACATTGTATAAGAGATCACAAATGCAACCCCAAAAACCCAATTCTTTATGAAGGTTTAATTTTGTTGATTTCTAAGTATGTTAAGTCTTTTATTATCCTTGATCAACCCAAAAAAAATAATGTTGCGAAGAAGAAGAAAGATTCTGAGTATATTACGGGGTCAGAGGATGAGTTTGATGATGAATATTATGCTCCCGAATCAGAGGCGTCCATGGATGTTGATTCAAAATCTCTTGCCATTTCAGAGGGAAAGAGAAGAAAAAAGTGAAACCATGCTAATACCTCTAGGGATAATGAGTATGAAACGGGTGGTGAGGAGGAGGTGGATTGTTCTTGCTACAATTAAAGAAGTCTAATTCTGTGATGGCGACAAGAGATAATAATTTGAAGGGTGTTGTTCTAGGTAAAATGAGCAAGGATAATACTGGTTATAAGGTCCAAATGGGGGTTTCACCTAGTTCTAACTTGATGAGAAAAGAGGGGTCAAAGATGATGAATCTTCCTAAGAATCCTAAGAGAAAAGACGTGCATGAGCATGATGGTAATTCGTAGGGTGTTGTGGATCAAATGATGAAGCAGGATTTGGCTAAAAGCAATGTTGTTTCTAGTCAGAAAGGGAAGGAGGCCCTGGACAAAGACGTGACTAGTAGTGATTTCCAAGAGGATAGTATAGTTGGAATGGATGTTTTCAACATCAGGAGGGAAGATATGCCTAATTTTCTTGGCATGGCAAAAGAGGGTTCCTTAACTATGTTCAAGATTTTTAAATGGGTGTTCCCCAAAATAAATTTTACCAATGTTAGGGTAAGAGCTATGAATAACAATTCTGATGAGCCTTCTTCCTCTAGGGTCCCTAATGTATAGGCTCAAGTTAGTAAGGTCCAACTTGAGTTTAATCAACTTTTTGATACTCTTAAAATGATTGTTGATGAGATGATTAATATGAAAAATTCCTATGAGCATAGAATTACTATTCTTGAAGATAATTTTGAGCGTGTCAATCAAAAGTTGGAGAAGGTTCTTGAGGTGAACAGGCATGCTATGTGTAATGAAGTTGAAGGTTTGTGTTTGTTGAACACGAAAGCTAGGAAGTGGTTGGGGGATGACTCTGGTACGAAAGATGTTATGGCTGGTGTTGAAGCCTAGCACAAAGTGGTGAGTGAGACGGATCCTTCAACTAGAACCCGTAACAAAACCAAATTGAAGGCTAATGCTGGTATTCCTGCCGAAGAGGTAGTGGAAGTCATGAATGTTCATCAAAGATAATTGATAGTGACCTGGAAGTGATAAAAATCTTGAATAATCTCTAGTCGTGTGATGTTTTTTGTATCTCTTTCTGGCTGTTGTTTTGTTGGTTTTTGGTTGCTTGCTCTATTTTTTATTATTTGATGAGCAACATTTTATTTTGTAAAGGGTTTCGGGGTCCCTTCAAAACCTGTTTTACCTATAATCAAAAACATTATGCCTCTCTTAATGTGATTGTTGTGTTTCTGACATAAATGAGTTTCATGTAAGCTCTTGGTTATCATTTTGGCAGATTTCATGGGTTTTTAGTTTATTCTAGACACATAAAATCAATGATATCCAATCTTAACTTGATTTCTTGCATGAATTCAAGCAACCAAATGAAGTTTTATAAATATGAGTTGATTTGACATACCAAAGATTTGACATTCTTATTTTCAGTCTTTCCCATAATTTAAAGATAATATTTCATTCACCGCCTCTAGTTCATCCTAAAAGTTGCAAAGAAGTAGTTGATTGAAGTAGATATTTGTGACTAGCTCATTGGTCAATTGTTGGTATTTTGGAAGATTTTTTAGTAAAGAGGTATGATAGGCCCCCTATTTAAAATTTTCTCTCACTAAATGTGTTGGTGTGATTGTAACATTAATTTAATAAATTTTATATCACTTTTTCATTATAAATTATATTTATAATGATCTCTTTCTTGTTGCATATGAATTTTTACAAATTTGGAGAAGGAATATTATGTAGATTTTGTTATTTGATATCATGCATCTTGCTATTTCTTGTTTGTTGTTTCTTATGATTGAATGTGACTCTTTATCCCATATAGGGCTCTAGAGAACCTTGATCCTCCACACACTTAAAAACAAAAAAAATTATTCACTAGTAGTATAGGATTAGGAAGTAGGTTCATATGCATTTCATATTCCAATGTTATATCTAAGAAAATATTCAGTGAGCTTTAGTAGTTTTTATCTTGATGAATCATGTCTTGCATGTTCATATTAACTTGATATTTCATAGTAGTAGGTTAGTGTTTGATATAGTGATATAATTTAGAGTCAAAATGTACATTTGGATATTTTACATTTTTCTTACAATGTAATATATTTAGTCGTGGTTGAATCTTGTTACATAATACTTTTAGGAACAACCTCTTGGGTCCAACTATGCCCAAAGTAAAGGATATTTTATCCACTCTCAATAATTGGCATGTTATACATCACTCTTTGGTGATGGGTATATTTTTCTACCCTCAAGAATGACATCTCCTTAGCCTTGAATTGGAAAAATCCCTATAGAAGTATGATCAGTAATTTTGGGACCTGACATGTCTCACACATCACAATAGTTAAAACTACACCATGCAAATAATTAAAGTATTCTTTCCCTTAGTACTACAATGCATTTTCCCTTGTTAAAATGACTCTTTTTGAGTCCTAAACCATTCTAGTTAACATAGTATTTCATGGATTATAAATTCATGCATTGATCATGTTGCATAGATGGTTGTTGTTGCACCAAAAGATTGACCTATTAATGTTCGATATAGCCACCAAAGTTAATGAATCCATGGGAGGCAATTAAGCCATGCTACGAGTTCTCGAGCACTATGTTGCACAACATAAGGAGACCAAGGGTGCACACCTTGCAACAATCCCCCAACGCAAGGGAGAGGTTTGAACCCATGACCAAGGCTTTGATACCAATTATTGCATAGATGGTTGTTGCTGCACCAAAAGGTCAAACTATTAATGCTTGATATAGTCGCTAGAGTTAATGAATCCACCTGAGGTGATTAAGCCATGTCACAAAATCGAGCACTGTGTTGCACAACACAAGGAGACCAAGGGAACACACCTTGCAACAGATCGTGAGTTGTATCCTTCATGGAGGATAACTTGATAACAACTCCATGATCATTGCATATGACATGATACCCTCAACCTCCACCTTCTCAATATTTGCTTCTACGTTTTATTGAGATCAAATTGGTTCCAATTGCATGAATCCCTCTAATAAATTTAATAGGACAAATGTAACTACTTGGAATAGGTGATATTGTTTTTTGAGATATTTTTATTACATACACTAATTTATCTTACTATATGTTTTGTTAATTTGAACATAATGGTCAAGCAAATATAGACAAAAGGCATCAAGCAAAAGCTCTGTATCCTTTTTTATCAAGTAGAAGGAATATAATTTCTATTTAATTTAACATATTTGATTTGTTGTAGCTCAAACACATGCTAAAGTGAAGGAATAATTAGAGACTTAAAGTGCACACTAACCACTTTTATCACTCCTAATGCACATGTTTTAGTACCCTCATTCATAAGCATGAATTTTGGTCATTTTTAGACCATTGCAAACATTGATTGTCCCTAAAATCATACCTCACATTAGTGTGAAACCCGCATTACATTTGAGCACTTGCTCACACTCATGTTAGCATGTAGCACTTTAGTACTCAAAAACAAATGAATTTGTGTCCCTTGAATTCAAAATCTACTTTTTTAGTGCAAGCACTTGCCTTTTCACACACCAAAACCCCTAATTCACCTCCAAGAGTTAAAATGGTAATATTTTTTATAACTTGAGGACTTAATGGAAAATGAACACACAAGTACCTATGATCAACACGTAAGACATTATGGTGAAGAAGATCACATAAGAATCACTTAGCAACATCCAAAACACACTTAAGAGAAACAATCACATACCAACGATACCTCCATTAGTTGAATTTTGTAACACACATACACCTATTTAATTATTGGGTTTCACACAATTCAAGCTTTAACAAATACCATTATGAAAGTAGCCCAAGGATTTAACTCATCACTTACTTTGTCCCAAACTTTCATTTTCCATAATAATCGATTGTAGGTTTTTGTGAAGAGTTGCAGAGAATGGATACATCATGCTATATCAAGATATTGACACACAACTTGGACATGAGCACATGCATACCAAGCATTGATATGATAACCAAATAACATTGCGGTCATATATACATCACCACAAGGTGGAAGCACAAAGTCCTACACCACTTGTGGGCCATTTCGCAAAAAAACAAGTTCTTAGAGGAAAAAATTATTGACCACCTTCCAATAAAATGATCTTTCAAAAGTCTACATGCTTTCATGTGTTAGTCAGGTTTGATTAAAGGTGCATTTGATCAAGAGTCTCCCAAGTTTGATCAAAAGACAATTTTTTTTTTTTTTTTAATGTTTTAAGTCAAACTACATGGAAAAATGTCTTCAAATGATTGACCTTTGATCAACCGTCCTTCATTCAAATCTTCTTAGTTGGCCCTTAAGTATTTTGGTAACCCTATATTCAATAAAATGTTGATTTAAACAAGTTTTTAATAATTAAACAAATTCGGGGTTGGGGATCCTAGCTTGGTTGGCTAAACCTTTCCTGTTGTAGGAGGTTGGTCACAAGGTCTAGTCTCCCCCACCCCCATGGTACTAGAGGGCAAAACGTTTACCAGGTGCACTGCAGTTTATAGGGGGTCATGCTACTCGATTCTTGCAATCTAAATAAATAAAATAAAATAATAATAATCAAACAAATTCACCATGACACAAGATTCTACATGATCATAGCTCTTATATATGCTTTAAAATAATATAATTTATATATTTTTTGTTAAATTATTATATTTTTTAAAAATTTATAGTGAACATAAGTTTTTAATTAAACATAAAGGGTTTCTATTTGATACATGTGAAATAATATTTAAAAATAATTCAAAAAATTCAAAAAATACAAATGCCCATTATATTTATATCATTGCTAAAATTGTAGAAATTAACAAAATGTAAATAAAAATCATACAATATAAAAAAAAAATGTAAATTATAATTAATTTGAATTTATAAATCAATAATAAATGAAATATTGTCAATAGTGGTATAGTGTGATGGTTAAGTTGTGGTGGTGTTATTCTTGCCATCAAGGTTTAAACCCTACCAAGGTGTTATGGTTGAACCCTCACCAAGATGTTATTGTTGAATGTTTTTATTTAGAATGAGATTCTACGATTGTGACCTCACGAGTTCATAATTCTAGCTCCCCTTTTAAAAAAATAATAATAAATAAAATATCCAACAAAAAATTTAAAAAATATATCCTAATGATCTTTAAGAAATTATGAATTGATCTAACCCAAATTACATGATATGGAAAAATATTACTCGCTGAAATTGATACAAGTAGAAGAAATAATTGCTAATACATAAAAATGAGACAAATTATTTTGAAATATTTAAAATTTGCATATGAAATTTCAAGAACCACAAATTCTTAAGAGTTTGTTTAGTATAAGTGACATAAAATGAAATTTTGGCTTGAATGGCCCAAATATATAAAAAAAGGGACATACTGTTATACTTCCATCCAACATACAAAAATCATAATTTAGATCCATCAACGCAAAGCCTCTTCAATCTCTTCTATCATTTGGGTCCATTTCCACCTTTGAAAACAAACATAATCTTTCTTCCCTCAATTCTACTTACACAATTGTTGTGAATGCATAATCACAATCTCAAACTCTTTCTTCTTAATTTAGGGAAAGAACCGAAATGAATACTTTTAAAATTTATATATGTGTACATTTATATCACATCATTAAAATGAGCAAACTACATAGTTGTATTGTATCACTCCTATCCTTACAAGAATATGTCCATAAGGTGGCAAGGGAATAGTAAGGATGAAATATTGGTGCCCTTTGGTATATATATACCATTTATCCCCATGTAAGACTCAAATCAAATTAAACATGACAGAATGCATCCTTGATGGTTTTGGAATGTTTGAGGATTGTTGAAGTGCTACAGGGTGCAAGAGAATTTCACGTTTTAGGCTTAACTTTATCTGCTTCTGTCTACCTATACACACATATACATGCTACGTTGAGTAAATGGTACATATAACCGACGATGCTAAAATTTTAGTTCTCACTTACTCTGCCATAACCCCTAAGAAACTAACTCGTATGCTTTTCTTTCTGACCAGGAAATTTCATCCTAAGGCTTCACTTCCTGTAAAAATTCACTTCAACTGAGAACAACGAATTACTGCAGAATATAGTAATGACTCAACGATGCAAGATTTTTGTTGAATCTAAGGCCAATTCATAATTTTCATTTAAATGACTAGAAGAGCTAATTCTATTCTGACCAGCCTAACTGCATTAGTTTTCATTGATATGATTTGCAAAATTACTAGGCATTCTTCTTTGATCACTAATTGAAATGAAAACTATTAAAATCGAAATGTGTTATTAGTGATAATATTTTATTTGTTGTCTTACTTTGTATAAGTTTCAAACATTCCGGTAACAGTTATAACAGAAGATCATTTCAACAGAGACTAGAGTACACCCAAAAAAATGTTGTATACAAATAAAATCCTATTTGAAGAATAGGTGTACAAAAATCTGATGTACAAAGAGACGGTCTCTGTGACCACCGAACCCCAGCCTACACAAAATCGGATGGGGGTCAATAAAGCTAGCAGAATGTGCATTGGCAATCAGACTGCTTGGAAGTCAACTTTATGCTATAACTCGCAGACACAAAATATTGGAAGGATTTAACACCTGCTGAATTCTTTTGTGAAAAAGAAAAGTATAGTTGAACCCTGCTCTGTGCAGCTAATACCTCATCGCCTAGAAGAAATATTATGTGTTCATAAGGCCATTATAATCATAGCCTAATATTTTACAGGAAGATGACTACCAGTAAAACCACAACAGGCTTCCCATGTATATGTGTCTCTTGTTAAAAATATACACGCACAATGCTGTTATAATGGTTCCTGTTGCTGCAGGATCAAAATAATTCAAACAAAACTGCCTAGCAAGAATGCTCATATACACCTCAAGCCTTGCAAATAATGTACAGGTGTGCAAGACTTCTATCTGTTCTCTCCATTTTTGGAGATTGGTGCAAGTTCCTTCTCTAACATAGAAGTGCCATTGAAGGCCACAAGTTGTAGATCTTTACTGCTTTCATTAAGCTGCCAAAAAACAGTGGGATTAAGGTTACATCGTATTCTGTTCTTTGCTCTTAGTCAATTTTTCATATGCATATAGCATTTTATGTAGAATCAAAATTTGGATGAAAAAAAACCAGACATTTTCCAGGTATTTGACATGAGAATTATTTTTGCTACAATGGAAAGATGCATTTGAGTATAATAGCATCATGACTTTCCAAGCAAGCTCAAAATTTTCACAAACCTGCTCTCTTGACATTTTTATGAAGCCAAATTTCTTTATCCAGAAAGACTCTGCTTCTTCGGCAGCAGGCAGCACAATGTGCTTAATATTCAAAGAGCAAAATATTTCTTCAATACATGAAAACAATGACTGGAAATAGCCCTGCAAGATCCAGTTATACTTGCATCAGTGACAAAATCAACTAACCTTGATTTCGTTTTCCAAAATTTTCAGTTTATAGAGATAGGGTGAGATGTAAAAGCACATAAGAAAGATGCAAAGCAAGTAAAGAATAACAACAATTTCTTTAAATGCATTCTTAGTCACTAACATTTGATTATACATGAATTGTTCTACACATTGAACTCCACCACAAATAAGGTGAAATAAATAATTTAATAAACATTGATATAAGAAAACAACAATGAGAAGACCAATTATCACCTGTCCTTCATTGTTAGCCCTTGTTGCAACAAGAGGCAACTCTGCAACCTGTTTTCCAAATACACGGAAAACAGCAGCTGAAACAACTTCCGAGCTGTTCAAATAAATTAATTTAGTAAGAAACTACCAAATTTTAAAAAAAATTGCAGCTGAAGTATGAGATATTTGTGAGAGTGATTCACATGCTATATTTGGATAAGAAAATGATACTACTATCACTATTACAAATTAGCTACTTTTGGTTCTTACTTTACTGTCAAAACTGCAGAATACATTCCTCCAAAATCCTGATCTCTCATACTTTTGCTGTATATTAAGAGAGAGGGCAAGAGAGTCAGCAGATTATCAAGATAATAAAATTAATTGAACAAATTTCAGTGGTCAGAAACAACTGCTCTTCATTAGGAAATCAAAAGAAATTTTAAATAACATAGTAGTCACCTGTAAAGCATCAAAGGGATTAAATCTCGACCTGTACTAGGATCAACTATAGACTCAAAGCGGTCCTGCAATTGTCACACATCTGATAATCAATATTTTCAAGAAAACAGTTAACTGAGAAGGACTCTATGGATATAGAGGGTTTAAGAAACATACATGGAATATAGCTTCAGCTTCAAAGAGCATGTCTTTGCTATCAAGATCTATTGTCTTCCCATGTAAAATTTGCCATTTTATTTCATCCTGCAAACCTTGATCGACATCATTCTGAACCTTCTTCACTAATGATTCAGATACCAATCTTGGCAAGCATTGTGATCCAGAAGCTACATGTTTTTGAAGTACTTCGTGAATTTCACTACAATCATTGGAACAGAACCAATTGCCTTTGGGCAACTCCTGCAATAATTTATTTTCTATCAAACTAGCTCTTGCTAATCAACATCCACTAACAATGCCAGTAGAATATCTTTATGGTAGAAATAAAGTATTGAAGGAAATGTCTTCGACATCTTTCTTCTCTAAAATCCACTACAAGTGAAAGTTACCTTTAAGTCAGCAATACCATGATAGCGTAAACAACCAACATGGAACTCCTTCTCACACTGTCCATACGCAAAGGAAATGTATTAAAATATTCACTTCAAGATGAAGGTAGGATTTAATGAGATGAGAACTAAATAATTATTTGTAAATGAATTCTAGGTGAAATCCAGTCTATGTAACTTGTCATACTTGATCACAAAATAAGATGGTCCCATCATCAAAACCATACTTGGTGAATTCTTCATGCCTGAATTAACATTATACAGAAATCAGTGTTGTGTAAATAAATATACTTATGAGAAGTCATGGAATCAAAACGAGATTCATGTAGGATGAGTATACTTACTACCCGTTAAAATGAGAAAGCCATATCATAACATTCAAATTCAACATTTGTACGAAATATATAGGATAAACCTAATTTAAAGATATGAAAGTACTCACCTACACAGAACACATCCACTATAATTGCTGTCTGCTGCTTTGTTAACCACACGTGTCACACGTTTGGATGGTCTTCCCTTAAATGCAACGTGTCCAACCTTTCTAGAAACTTTGCTGCTACCTTTTTCTGATTTGTTCTCTCCAGTTAAAGAACATCCCTGATGAGAACGGCAAAACCAATATCTAGAAACAGGTTCATGGCAGATCCCTAAACACTCTGACATGCATTTAAAAAAATGTTAGTATGAAATATACAAATAATGCTAACTAAAGAAAATCATATATGAAACAGGTCTTTACAAAAACTGGACAGCCATTAACTTGACAAGTTCCCTGATACTTTGAGCACATCACAATAAACATCAAATTGTTGTTAAGTTTAGAGAGGATATTCCATTCATTTTATGTTCTAAACATTCAAGGTAACTAGAATTGCATAAGTCCGACATTTTATAAATTTATTCTGCAGTTTTTAAAATTTATATCCGAAAACTATAAGATATCAAATAGAATATTTGATTGCTGGATATATGAATCTGTCATCTAGTATATATGAGATATCAAATAGAATATTTGATTGTTTGATATACGAATCTGTCATCTAGTACACTGAGCCCATTGAATATAGATTAAGTTTGCTTTGCATAAATGAGGTAGGCAGGGCCTGAATTTTTGTCATTATGTAGACAAAATACACTTGTCAAGGACTCCATACAAGCTATGGTAAACTCATTTTATGCCTAAATGATGGGAAGTGCTTACATCGTTTCAAACCAGCAATTAAAGAAAAAAACAAAGCAGACAAGAGTTTTCACCTTTGTGATAAGCTTTGGTACAACCATCACAACAAAGGAGAAGACCGCCATCCCCACAGATTGCACAGAAATCCTCATTGGAATTGGGGTTTTCTTTTTCAGAAATTCTTGTCTCATTTGCAATTGAGAGAGCAACTTCATGAAGAGTCCGACCATCGGAAAGATAGATGTGCTTATAACTGTGTGGTAAGAAATATTTTAGAAAAAAGTTGATCATTTTCTAAATAACAAACTGTCTTGTATGTTGACACAATCATGACCACTTTAGTTAGTAATGAAAAAATTACAACTAAATAACTTTACAAAGCATGCTTACGGTGATTTCCTTGGTCCCCAACCAGCATGTGCTTCAAACAGTGAACAACTGACCTGTGTGGCATTAAAAATCATGATAAGTATACCAAAGCTGAGAAGGTAGCCCCTTCAATGCAGCATAAAAATAGCCTAAGAGAGGAAGCATATCCATCCCATATTGTCAACTCTAGAAGAAAACAATCTAACTTACCACTTCATTGCAACAGCCACAGAGTATACCAAAGTCTTGCTTGTATCCATCAAGAAAATGCTGCAATGGTCCACCATACAATGAAATCAATAAAAAAATGAGAAATATGATGATGCTTACTGCCAGAACAAATTTGTAACTTAGACAAAAGTTGAAGAACGACCTGTCCTTTGATATAGTAAGACAAAAGTGTTCCATTGGGTATGCCACTGCCGGGCATAAAAATTAACTTATGCAAACTTGTTTCCCTGTAATTAAGAGTATCAATAACATCATAAGTAACACCTAAATCTATCTGGGGAATAAGACTATTTCAATTAAGATTTCTTGTTTGCTTTTGGTATGTTGACCATGCTACTGAAATTAATAAATGATTTTCTAACAATAGAATGGAAATATTGAACAAAATAATACTAAATAAAGCACTCAATTTTTTGTTAGGAGGCCTGAGGTAAGAAGAGGCACACCTTCCTCTCTTTGGACCATCAGACATGCTACCCAAAATAGTGTAAGGAGGCCTGAGATTCAAGTAGATCTCAGTATTTCATCATAATAGAATATTAACATTGAAACCATGAATTAAGATAAATGCTAAGTCTGGACCAGATATGCTACTCAAAATGGTGGGAGGGCCGAGATTTTAATGTCGATCTCAGCATACCTAACATAATGGTAGCTTTAACAGTAAACTAGCATTTAAATAAAGAGAAAATGCATACCGTCCTCTTTTTCTTTTCTTGACATGATCACACTGTTCATCAGATTCTCTCAATTTCGATATTGGAGTCCTAATAATATCACATGCCAATAAAATAAGAATGAGCATCATTCACCCCTTTAATTTTTCTGCTAGAAGGTTCCAATTTCACACCTGCAATTTGTCTAAGTTATTGCTTTGTCTTTTACTTCAAAATTCAATGCATGAGAAGGTGCTCTAAAATCAATTTGATATCATTCTTCTTAGAAAACATGTATAAAACATAGAAACAAATAATCAACGAACTTGCAAAAACTGACTAGTTGCCTAAGTGATGCAGTATAACATACTTTTCCTTTGCAATGGATCTTTCGTGTATCGTTGTATGTGTGGATGGATCTAAATCATACTTTAAGGGTTCCTGATGGAGCTGCCGTTGACTTGAAAATTTGGCATATTCTATTTGCAGAGAAGAACAGCAAAACGGTCTCATGTTTGTCAAATAGCAAAGACAAAAGTATTGATCAAATAATATGCATTATAAAACAGCAAGTCGTCAAAATGTGAGATCAATTATACACAAATCACTCTTAACAAATGATTTTGACAGTGTCCACCTTCAGACTGTCCATTTGAATGGATACTTCTGCTTGACACAGTCCCTAGAGTAGACTTTATAACATCTGGAATCTTGTGCAATGGAGCATTACTGACAAGCCTCACCAGCTGAGTGAAAGATGTCCCATTTTTGAAACGTATGTAGTCACTGGGGCGCTTTGCTGCACTACCAGCATGCTTCTCAAAGCTGGTAAGGTTCACAACCTTAAAAAGCAACCATACAATAGATTGAATATGAGAAGTAGGAAATTTTAACGCATCTTTAAATTATACTCAATGAATTCATTACAGCTTACTTTTTTTCCTTCGCATATTCTGCATTGACACAAAATTCCTTGTTCTACAATCGTACCATAGAGCGTTTCCTAAAAACACGTCAAACTAGAAGGGTTGAACCAAAACTAGTATAAATTCAGAAAGAATAGGCACTGTTTTGTTAAAGCATTGGAGTCAAAAAATATCTCATAGAACTTACATTGCGGTAAAAGTATTGAACAGAATATCCTTTCAGCAGACCTGTCAAAAGTAGCTTCGTACTGCTTGTGGGTACCTGGGACAAACTTGTATTCTCGTTTAAGGGCTTATCTATAGCAGATGTATTATCTTTTAATGAATTATCAATAGCAGAGGTAGCCTGTTTGCAAATTTCATCTGTGAGAAAACTATTTTCTAGTTTTCTTGGTCTTCCTCTGCCACGCTTCGTAGGAAACTCAGTGCACTTCTGGCTAACTCCGCCTATTTCTTTGCGTTTTAGAGACTGTAAACTAGAATGTGAAAAGCTCTCATGTTTTTCCTTCTCATTCTGTCCCATTATTCCCATTTCTTCATCCTCAAAAGTTTCTTCTGCCGGAACTGTATTTTCCATCTTTCTTGGTCTTCCTCTGCCACGCTTAGTAGGAAACTCAGTGCACTTCTGGCTAACTCCGCCTATTTCTTTGCGTTTTAGAGACTGTAAACTAGAATGTGAAAAGCTCTCATGTTTTTCCTTCTCATTCTGTCCCATTATTCCCATTTCTTCATCCTCAAAAGTTTCTTCTGCCGGAACTGTATTTTCCATCTTTCTTGGTCTTCCTCTGCCACGCTTCGTAGGAAACTCAGTGCACTTCTGGCTAACTCCGCCTATTTCTTTGCGTTTTAGAGACTGTAAACTAGAATGTGAAAAGCTTTCATGTTTTTCCTTCTCATTTTGTCCCATAATTCCCATTTCTTCATCCTCAAAAGTTCCTTCTGCCGGAACTTTATTTTCCATCTTTCTTGGTCTTCCTCTACCACGTCGCCATGGAACCCCAGTGAAACCTAATTGACTAGTAGCAGTTTCTGCAACACTGCAATTTTGGTAAGGTTCTCCACCATTTGCTTTTAGTTTCCGAGATTGTAAAATAGAATGTGAAAAGCTCTCCTCTGCTTGTTTCTCATTCTGTCCAGTATCTTCCATTTCTTTGTCCTCTAAGTGGTAGTCTTCGCTCATGTTCTGGAAGGAGGCAGCAGATGGATAGCATATGTCATCTTGCTCACTAGGATCGTTCCCCGCGAGGAATTGATTCATCTGGTCATACCTGTTTGCATCCTTCGATGCATGAATTTGGGTCTTTTCCTCTACCACCTTCACATGATCCCTGGAAAGGTCCCTACCTTTTTCTAAACTCTCAACTTCACTTGACAGTTTATATAAAGAACCGACTTCAAAACCTGTGAAGTTGCTCTGGCAAGAAGACATGGACGAAATTTCTTTATCATTCCTTAAGTCACCCTTTTCGGCAAAGCTTGCAGGATATTCTGCATTGGAGGCATCCTTCTTAGCAAAGCTTTTTGGAGAATCTTCGCCACTTTTATATGCCGGTGAAATCAAGGCAGGAATGGCAACAGGAGAAAGAGCATCAGTTTTATCTTGTGCATCGGACTCTGATATATCAACTACAATGTCCATGTTCTCTTTCGGAGGAATATGGGTTTCTTTCAATAATGTATTCTCACAATTCTCGTCTGTTTTTCTGAGTCTGTTATCAGGGTTGAAGCCATCTTTTACAGCAGGCTCCAATGTAGCCAGTTTTTCCTGGGAGTCAGTTTCGGCCATTGCTTTCTCTCTCTCTTTTACTTTTTTTTACCTAAACAATACTTCACTGCAACTGCCCTGAATGAAAGCAGCTTCCCATGAATTAAATGTCTACACATGCAATTTACACGAAAGACACAATTACGAGAAAACACAAGCAATGCATCTAAATATTCACTGATGGATTGTCTCTAAATCATATTAATCTGAAATCGATTCACTGCACTTAGCGATAGAAGGCTTCATAACTCGAATTGTCAACCCACCTCAAAAACCAAAATCTATAAGATATCCCAGACCAACTCAATGCCTGTCTGCCTCAAATCTACAATGCCACCAACACAGAAACAATAACTTGAAGGGAAAATTAAAAAAAAAAACCCAGAAGAGGCCTTACACTCAAAAAACTTAAAACAGAAAAAAGCAGACTTAAAAGGCCGGAGAAAAGCAATACGAAAAAGACAAAAGCATCACTCATCTCTAAATTCTCAAAACCCTAGGCAGAAAGATTGCATGGCATATAATCGAAACAACTTTTCATGGAGAATTCACCCTATTATAATCCGAAGATGCAATGTACTAACTTAATCTAACTTTTTGGGGGAGAACAATTCTTCAAACATTCCAAAGGTAAGGGAGCTACATTATTTCCAGAGTTCTTCAACAAATAAATTGTAAACGGATTCAATCCATGAAATTAAAAACAAATTCAGCACAAAGATTAAAGCCTAAACCTGCCTTTTGTTTTTTCCTTCTAAATTCAGAGATTAGAATAAGCCTCTAAATGTACCGATCCAGAAGAAAAAAACTCTCAAAA
This sequence comes from Sequoiadendron giganteum, assembly GCA_007115665.2. NCBI lineage: Eukaryota > Viridiplantae > Streptophyta > Pinopsida > Cupressales > Cupressaceae > Sequoiadendron > Sequoiadendron giganteum. Next base: position 314,315,448 of record CM021103.1, read on the forward strand.
AATGATATCGAGTGGCGATCCAATCCAGCACTATTCCATGGATGAAGTTTCAATTAACACACATTGAAATAACACAAGTAGTACCACCCCGGTTTCACGCTATCTACAATTTCAGGCAATCCATCAGTACAAGAAATGGGCAAACAATCAAATTCAGGGTCTCAATCAGTAGAAGAGGTGCCGCCAAAGAACTAAAACATAAATTTTCATCTTGCCCGACTATATATAGGTATTGGCTTACTGGGGAATGATTGATTTAAAAGTGTAATTATGCTTATTCCTCCCGCATGACGGGTTTTACTCAGAGTATAAATCTTTAGTGTGAACAATCTTTGGCCGACGCGGCCGCTAGGTAAGTCGCTGCAGAGGGAGTGTTATATGTCGGGCATAAAAAGTACACGAATTTGACGCGGCAAAGAGAAAAAAAAGGATTATCGCACGTGCCAGAACATGATTGCGCATGCAGATCGTGTAGTGATGACACGTGGCAAGGGCCGTTCAAGCTACGGCGCTGCCCACTTGGGGACTCGGCGATAAAAGGCCGCGAAAGGTTGTATATACACGTGTATATATCCTCCCACTCCTCCCTCCTCTCACTTCACCTCTCTTCCCCATTTACAAGAAAATGGGGTTGACAGATTCTAGGTGACAGAATTCTGGAATTTTCTATTTGTTTTAAGAAAGTGCCATGGTGAAATTTACAGTTTATTATATATTTGTTATCCATCTTAATTTTGCTATGATTATGTTTTCAATTATTTTTATAATTGTAGAATTGATTCTATATCTATGAATGCGATCTTGTATAATTAAAAATAGGGTACTCATGTTAGTTCATATAAATTAGATGAAATGCCAACTCAAAGGTGCGATAAAATTGGTCTAGTGGTAAGGGATAGACTAGTTTCCATTTTTTTGGGAAGAGGAGTTTGTAAAAACCTTTCACATGTGTCTTTGTTTTTGGAGTTATCACTTGGCGGTTTTGGAAAGATGTTAAATGCGACTATGACAATCAGTTAGGTTGACTAGAAGTCAAAGGAGAGTTCTAAATTGGTAGTTGGCTTGATTTTCTCTAGTGGGATGTCATGCATGTCAAGGCTACCTAATATTTGTATAAAATATTGGAGTTGGATGCCTTGCATGTGGTTGCATGTTGGTGCATGTCATTGCATGATTGGCATGTTGTTTTTTTGGTCAGTTTGGACCAATGCATGTTCTCCATTTTAGTTTGCATTCATGCAAAGACTGTGGAGATGATACATGGCATTCATGGGCGCCCATGATAGAGGTTCATAAATATGAAAAAATATTTATGTATTTGGTGAGATGTTTTTTGTATTTTATGAGAAATCCTTATGTAGTTGGAATTAAGTTTCAGATTTGTATCATAGTGTAAAGACACTTGTAGGAGCATAGACTATGTTATTGTATTGTAACCACTTTGTTGGTGATAATATAGTCGATCTACTTTGGTGTGTGGGTTTTTTTCCCAAAAAGGTTTTCTCATGTAAATCTTTGTGTTATGGTTTTATGTGTTTAAATTTGAAAATTAATTTAATAATTGAATGTGCATCTAAAGTATAATAGTTAAAAGATTTGTAACAAACTTTTTGTAACCCTCTCTTGAGATCCATGTTTGGAAGTTGTTTTTGCACCTAACTTTCCTTACAAAGACGCAATTTTTAAGCGTAGCTTTGGATTGCTAAGTTACCAATGTCAATCGAATTAGTGTAATACTTTTCTTTTTGGATTTTTGTATTTAGAGATAAATAAATAAAAATACATAATCATTAAAACAATCAATTAAGTAATGTGAATTCAACTAATGAGAGTGTTGAGAGTCATACTGCAGTAAATTTAAAAGATAAAGGTTGTCCAGATAAGTTGGAAAAACTAGCTGATAAGTTTCTTTTTTCAATAGGCTCTGGTCTTTTTGACGAAATAGCGAAGGGTATTTTAAATGAAGAGGTTGAATTATCACCCCCACAGTTAGAGCATCTTCAAGTTTCTAATAATCAAAAAGTACATAAAGAGGACAACATTGAAATTGATGCAAAAATGGTTTAGGGGTTAGACTATTCACAAAATTTATCATTATCACAAACACCTTCCTCTCAGGCAACAGTTAAAAAATCTCTAGGAAAAAAAGGACCAAAATCTAACGTTGTTGAGCTAAAGGAAGAGATTGATGTAGGGATACAAACCACATTGGATGAAAGCATCTCAGTGAGTAAGAGGCCGAGGAGAGCATGTTTCTCTCCTCAATCACAATGAGAGTGCTCTCCTGGAATGTCAAAGGCATTAATGCCTCTGACAAGCGGGCTCAAGTCAAGCGTTAGCTAGATGCTTATGGGCCAAATTTAATGTTGTTAGAGGAGACTAAAACATCTCAGGGAATGTATGAGGCATCAATGTTGAAATGGGGAAAATGGAAATCAACACATGTACCTACTCAAGGAGCTTCTAGTGGATTAGTTACATTGTGGAATCCAAGAAAAATGACCATTGGTGTAAACAATAGTGACAACAACTGGCAGCTAATGAGGGTTACCAGCTTTGATCTAAAATTCTGACTACTAAATATATATGGTCCAACATCTACCTATGATAAGAAGAAGCTATGGGATGTTCTAACAAATGCTCTTCAAGGCTTGGGAAATGAAAAAGTGATATTGGCAGGTGGTTTCAATGTGATAGTGTCATTATAGGAGAAACAAGGAGGTATATGTCCGCCATATAAAACAATGGAAGATTTTAGTTTTTTCACTATAGAAAATGCTTTGAAGGATATTTTATATGTGAAGGGTAACTTCACTTGGACAAACCAAAAGAAATATTTTTTGCAGATTGTAGAGCGTTTAGACATATTCCTAACATCACAAAACGGGTTTTTAGGGGCATATAATTTGGTCTCAGAGATATTGCCTTTTGTAGGCTCAAATAATTATGTAATATCATTAACCATATTAGGAATAATTATATGGCAGAGCACACGCCTTCCTTTAAATTTGAAAAGATGTGGTACAAACACCCACATTTTCTTCCTCTTCTACGACAATGGTGGGTCAGCGTGCCTTACCAAAAGGGTACAAAAATGTTTCAGTTTAAAAAAAACAATAGTATGTTAAACAAAAAATAAAAATATGGAATGTTCAAGTTTTTAAGAACATCTTTGTACAAAAAGAGGAGGTGGCAAAAGAATTAGTAGAAATACATTAACACACAATACAACATGGTCTAGATTTAGTTACATATGAAAAATAGAAGTGTTTGTAGTTGGTGTGGGAGGAGTTAGGCAAGAAAGAAGAAATGTATTGGCGACATAAATCTAAGGAATTATGGTTAAAGGAAGGGGATCACAACATAAAATTCTTTCAGGCATCTGCTCAATTCAAAATAGTTGCACAAACAGTGTTTTCAATTCAAGATGTTTCAATAGGAACTTTGATTACAAATGCAAAGGAGATTTAGGAAGAAGGGGTCAATTTTTTTTAAAATATTCTAGCTCCATTAAGAGGATTGAATTAGCTAAATTAGGATGAGCAAGTGTTATTGGATGCAATACCAAATCTCATTTCTTGAGAAGAAAATGAGGATTTTATGAAACCTTTTACCTTATAAGAATTGAGAAAATTAGTCTTCTCATTTTCATCAGATAAGGCTCCAGGGTCTGATGGTTTCATAACCTATTTCTTTCAGAAGTGTTGGGATGTGTTAGGTTTTGACTTTCTTTTAGCTCTAGAAGAATCACGAAAATCTGAAACAATATTGAAACACTTTAATGTCACAAACATTGCAATTCTACCAAAGACAAATGAACTATTTTTTTTTGCAGAGTTCAGACCCATCTCGTTGTGTAATACAATCTACAAGATCTTCACAAAGGCAATATATCTTAGATTGCAAAATCTCCTCCCAAAATTATCTCACAAGAGCAAGGGGGCTTTGTACCAGACAAAGAGATGTCTGAAGGAACCTTGGTTGCACATGAAGTGCTTCATACTATTAATTCTAATCATCTATACATCTTTCATGATAAACTAAACATGATGAAAGCATACGAAAAAGTTGATTGGAGTTTCTTAATGAAAGTCTTAGCAAAGTTTGGTTTCAACAGTAAGTGGTGTAATTGGATTTTGTCTTTCTTATCAGGAGCAAAATTTTCAGTTATAATAAATGGGTCACCTTCAGGCTTCTTCGACACCACACAAGGGGTAAGACAAGGGGACCCCCTTTCTCCTTTTCTCTTCATAATTATTGTTGAGGCGTTTTGTAGGACAATAAAGGCAAGGCATAATCAGGGTTTGTGGCAAGGCATCCACATTCCCCAATCAAATATTTCAGTAACACACACTCTCTTTGCTTATGATACTCTATTATTTGGAAAAGCAAGCCTTATAGAGGCCAAAAAAATAAAGATGACTCTAGACATGTATTCTTCAGTATCAAGTCATAAAATAAATGCACACAAGTCTAAGATTTTGTCTTTAATTCCAAGTCAGGTATCAAAATTTTTTTGTAAAGGCTTTAGGCTTTCAGTCGAAAAAACTACCATGCACATATCTAGGGATTCCATTCTTTATGGGAACAAATAAAGTTTCTTACTGGGCCAAAGTTATAAAAAGATTAAGTTTAGAATTTCAGCTTGGAAAGCTAGATGGTTATCATTTCTTGGTCATATTTTGCTGGTAAAGACGGTGTTAACAATTATTCCAAATTATTCCATAGTAGTCCTCAAGGCTTCGAAATCAATTGTTGCTCAGATAGAGAAGATTATCAGGAAATTTTTATAGAAAGGGAACATGAATGATAGGAAAAGAGTTCCTTTAATCTCCCTAGAGAGTATGTCCTCTAATAAGTTCAAGGGTGGGGCAGGCATTTAGAATATCTCTAAATGTAACAAGGCCTTTGGGAGAAAATTGATATGGAAAATGTTCACCAAATCAGATTCAAAATGGTGTAGGATAATGCAGGCCAAATATTTAGATAGTCAAAATCAGGCACGAATATTCACTATATCGAATCCTCTTGATGGTTCAGCCATGTGGAAATTTATGGTCTCATGTAGGGAAGTTGTCACTTCATACATCTCTTGGAAGTACATAAAGGAGAAGAAGTTCACTTCTAGAATGATTCTTGGAATGGATATCCTCCTCTGAAGGGAATTCAAGAATTGTAATCAGCTATACTAGTGTTATCACATTTATGGGGCACTAGGCACCTAGGCATATCTCAAATCCATGTTGAAGGTGATTCATTAATTATCATAAATACATGTAAGGAGAGAATTTGTCACAATTGGAATTTAAAATATATTATGCAAAATGTTTGGGCACTATTAGACAAGTTCCACTCTTTCCAAATTTCACACACGTACCGTGAAGGGAATATGCTAGCAGATCAGCTTGCAAATATGGGATGTCAAAAACAAGAAGTGACCATTTTAGAGGATGGAGTTAAGTTTGATGCATTCCAAAACCTAGCCCAAATTGTAGTGAAAGAATTGGTGCAATGCAAAAATTAGAAAGTCAAGCTTTTTCAAAGATGGTTGCATAGGTGCAGTTATTGGGAATTAGCGATATTGCTTAACTCGTACTTGAGAAATGCCTTAGAAAGTTGAACAAAGTCAGGCATCAGACTTTCAGAGATTTGAGGTTAGTTTTCTGGCTTTCATAGAAGCGAAGGAAGGTAGAAGGTAGAAGAGAAACCCGAACCCCGACAAGATTAAAGGTAAGTCAGGCTTTTCAATTTGGTGTTGCACCTAGCAATTTCACCATATTTTTAGTGAAAATGTGGCAAAGGTCATAGACAAAAGAGGTTAGAAAGTTGATCGAAATCGGGCATTAGACTTTCAGAGATTGGAGGTTAGACTATTGGCATTCACAAAAGTGAAGGATAAGGTAGAAGAGACTCTCATTTCCCAACAAGTCTAAAGGCAAGTCAGGCTTCCCAGTTCGGAGTTTCAGACATTGGACCTCAGGCTTACTGTTCATTGTTTACCAGAAGAAAAGGAGTTAATCAATTTCATGGTTTTGGACTTCAGTCTGATTGCTTACTTGTTGCAAAGAAGATTGGACTTAAGACTTTGTGGTTGTAGCTTGTGATGATTAAGTGGTGTAAAGGATATGAGGGATCCCCTATCCTTGACCCTCGAAAAAGGAATGCAGTAAGAAGGTTTTGTGAGTCGGTGATGAGGCTTGCGCTCTACATGAAGATGGTAGTCGGTAAGGAGGATGCATGAACCCCGACCACCAACAAGGTGAATGCAAAGCTAGTGTTTTTGCGTTTTCGACATTCAATCATGCTTCATGAGTTCTAACATGCATTTCATGGAAGCAGTATGAAGGAATTGAGACTCCCAACTTCTGACAAGTCTAATGGCATGACATGCTTCTCAAACCGAACTTTCAGAGATCAAACACTTTTGTAATTGAGGCCCTCTTGAATACTTTTGTAATTACTTACTATTTTTATTAATATAATATATAAACTATTACCCTTTTGCCAAAAAAAAAATCAATTAAATAATGAACTAAAACGATTATATTTCCTTTAATTAATTCAATATAATTAAAAAAGTAATTAAATTAAATCTAGTAATCAACTAAACCAATTATATATTTCTCTAATTGATTTAATATAAATAGAGAATAAGCCTAATTATTTATAATATTAGTTACACATGGAGAGGAGATAAGACAACAAATAAATATTTTCCCTTTATCCTTTTCAAAAAGCAAAGAACAAAAAAATCATTTGAAAAAGATTTTTTTTAATATGTAAAGAATAACATATTCTTTTAACGCCTTTTTCTTTTTCTTTTTAGTTTGTTTGTACTTTTTAGTATGATGTGTTTGCTTATTGATTTAAATCTCAAATTCGTTGAAGGAATACCTAGTCTCTTTTGAATTACTTTGAAAAAATCATAAGATTCTAAACTTTTGAGAAATCCTTCTTTGAAGAAGAAAACACTATGTCCCTATGATTAAAATTTTGGTTTAATTTATGCAATATATAAATATAAAACAAATAAGCTTTCTAGTAATCAACTAAGTGCTTGAAGGACAGTTTTAAAAGAATTTGTTTGAACAATTATTTCAAAATGCTTTGAACAAAGATTTTGAAGGAGGGAGCTTTTCAATGGTTGTAGATAAACAAATTTAAATCAAAGTCTTTCCTATTAAATAAAATATAATTTATCACATCTAACACTCATCTTTCATAAATCCAGTTTTTTTAATTTGAAAATAAATTAATTAACAAAAAATTATGAAAATTAAAAAATCTACACATGGGATTAGAAGTCTCTTAAATGAGGAAAGTTTTTAATTATGAAAAATTATCTTTAAGTAAATATAATTGTTTTCCCTTCTTCTTCTATTTTTTAACTATTGATAACATCTCCAATAGAAAGGGATGGGAAAACTAAGCAAGAATCCTAATAGAGAAAGTAATGATTTCTTATACGAGATGAATAGTGACATGTAAGGATTCTAGAAAAGCTTTTAAAATATTTGGTTTCAAATTCTTGGCAATGGTTGCTTGCTTGTTTTTAAAAGTTTTGACCCTTTGGCTAACAAAAATTAGGATTTTAATAGTTGAAAGAAAATAGAAGTTAAATGTAGAGTTTCTAAATCAAAACGGAGTTGAACACAAGCTAAAAATGAAGATGGACTCATGGAATTAAGAAAAATAATGTATACAAATAGAAATAATGATTTTGAGGAGCTACAAAATGTGTTCATTGCTTCACCAACAAAATGTTTGTGGTGGTAAAATCATCATTTTTGATAGAAAAACCTTTTACATAAAAAAATATAGATGCTTGGTAGATGGTTGAAGGTAGCTATAAACAACACATGGAAATCCAAGGGTAAATGTATGGAAGGGAAGGTCAAAATGGGGCTAAAAGTGACCACTTTTTTAGAAATCAATAAAAGTCAAACTTCAACAAATAATTGACATACATGTACTCTGTAGACATGTAAAAATGACCTAACGCATATCACATATTCTAAACTACATTTTTCCTTAATCGACATCACTTTCATTATCACTATTGCATTTCATCTCATTAACATCATTAATCCTCTTTTTAACATCATTTACATAATTAACCCTATTTTCCTGTATTAATTTAATAATCTTTAATTATTTGATTAATTCACTATATCGTCACCTAATTTAACCTTATCTATCCTGATTAAATAAATAAATACCAATCATTTAATTATGACACTAGTATACCTTATTCATCAAAATCAATTAAATTGTTATCATTAATAATCTAATTAAACGACTTTCCCTTCTCTAAATTCAAATAATTAAATCAATTATTCAAATTCACTGAACATGGTCAACAAACAAATATATTTGTATTTGTTAAAGTCAAAAAGCAACTTGCACGTTCATCTCCAATATTAAATGTATGTAAATGGAAGGCCAAAATGCGGCTAAAAGTGACCACTTTTTTAGAAACCAATAAAAGTCAAACTTCAATAAATAATTCACATACATGTACTCAAAACTTGATAATGTAATAAGAACGAGAATACTAGTGCTTGAAATTTAGTTTTTGAACTACTAAAATTTTTAAAATAGTAGTTAAGAGGGTGAAATTTTGGGAGCACACAAAGTAGTCATATTTTTTATCCAAAAACAAATCATAGTGTGCTCTTGTTTATTTTTTGAGTTTTGTTAATTACATTATAAATCTATATAGTGGAAATTTAGATAAGATCATGTATTAGTACATATATTTTTTTCCTAATTTGTGATGACGATGTTACTTTTTACTAATTTTTAAAGTGAACACTATAGGAGCTGAAAATTAGCTCACACCCCAAGATCACTTTCAAAACAAAGGATAACCTTCCACAAGAGAGTATCGTAAGATAATGGCTTGCTTGATATGATATGTTATGAATATACATGTAATATCTCTACCCATACAAATAAATACTTAGGTTTTTAACCTTATAGTAAATAAATAATTTCCTTAAAAGTACGTAAGTAATTTTTTCTCTTTAAATGTCATATTTTGCACTTTACATAATTGAAAACATGAAAAATTTCATAAATGAAAGTACAATTCTTTTCAACTTGAAAAAGAGATACAGGTAAAAGCACAAAGTTGTGTCACACTTTCGGCCAACTAAAATGTTCTAAGCGAAACTATTTCGACCTAAACAGTTTCGCTCGAAACCACATGACCTATACGTGGCACATAGAGTTTCGGGTGAAACCCTTTCACTTGAAATCATAAAATTTGAATTTTTCTCTTTGTCACATCAAAATGTGGCCTATTTATTTGCGAGGTTTCGGTCGAAACTATTTCAATTGAAACTGTTTATGTGGCATCCTAGTTGACAACAAACTCAACTTTTTTCAAATTCTTTTGAAACTTTTAACGTCAACTAAGTATTTCTTCAGCCAAAATGATTTAAAAAATACCCTTTTGTAGAGCTTGGAGTGGTGAATCCAAGTATGTAATTTTTCAAATATTTTGATTAGTTTCAATATATTTTATTTTTAAAATAATGCAAGTAGGCTGTTAAGGTTAAAAAAGAGGTTTATTGGAAATTTTAAAAAAGTAAAACATATTAAATTTTTTTGAAAAATATATGGTGCACTAGAGGAGAGAATCCTCTTCAAAAGGGTATTTTTTTTTTTGAAAATGATTAAAAAAAGAAGAAGTTGACATCAAATGAAAACTATCAAATTTTGACAAGTTTGACTTTGAAATGTTATTACGAGAAAAATATACATCAAAATTAAAAAAAAAATTCCATGCACTAGATATGTTTTTTAATAAAAAGAGGGGTAATTTTTTTATTAAATCAAAAAATCATTACAAAAAAGACTTGTACAAAACCCCACAAGGGGAAAAAATAAAGTCCACAAAGTCAAGATACGCCCAAATAACACCTCATATCCTCCATAACCAGATCTTCAAGAACAAGGGATAAATCCTTAGGAAGGCTACCCCAATCATCCACATTCCAAGTTCCCATCTACTTAGATGCCCATCTAGCCAAACCATTAGCCACCTTGTTCCATTCCTGAGGAACATGATAAGAGGTAATAAAATCTAAACCCCCACTCAGAGTAGTAATTTGCTTGACCACAACCACCAATTGCCAACTAACCTCATCCAGATGTCCCTTATTAAGCATATCAATAACAACCTGAGAGTCATATTCACAAACAATGCAACTCCAACCCAGTGCACAAGCACGTTCTAATGCCTGAAGAATAGCCAGAGCCTCCATGAAACTATTAGTATGCTGCCCTTTATAAGTAGAAAAGAAAAAAATCACCACTCTTGAATAATCCATGCCAATACTACCAATGCTAGCATGCCTAGGATTACCTTTAGAAGACCCATCTATATTAATTTTCAACACTCTAGAGTTGGGTGGCACCAATGACCAACACACTAAACCCACTCTCGACCACCCCTCCAACGAGCAAGATGCAAAGTTCCCCTATCATCCATGGAAAGACTTAGAGTGCTAACCACCCCAAAATCCCCGAGATCAATAGGAACAGACAAATCACACTTAGCAACCAGTTTCTCTTGTAAGACCCCCATAAATCTCAACCAAATATGTCCCGCAAGCAACTTCTTATCCAAAAAAATCTTATGATTGTGTTCCAGCCAAATGTGCCAAATTATCATACTAGGGCCAATAATCCACACAATGTGCAAAAAAGAAGTCTTTGTCGGAGGATTCCCCAGGCTTCTCTAAAAGTTCTCCAATGAAGAGGAATGCCTACAAAAAAAGCTCCAAAGCGACCACCAACAGTGCCATATTTCTCTAGCAAAGGGACACTAAAAGAAAAGGTGTGAAGAATTATCCTCATGCCTATTACACAAGACACATATAGAAGGACCATGAAATCCACACTTCTAGAGATTTTCCTAGGTAAGGCATCTTCCTTGCACCACTAACTAAGAGAAGAAGCTACACTTTGACCAGGAAAATTTATTCCAAACTTGCTTCCACCACACAACCCTGTAGCTCCCAAACAACTATTTATCCAACCATGATATCCTGAAGCAACATAAATTTTACCTTTTGGATCCGAACCCCAAGCTAGCACATCACCACTAGGAAGAGAATTAAAAATCCAACTAGATAAAATATCCGCAAGCTCCCTATGGTCATCAGGTGACCACTTCTGCAAATCCTTCCATCTAAACACACTAGTCTTCCCTAACACTTGAGGTGTTTTAAAATCCACCACACAACTCCAGCCAACATCAAGAAACTGCCTGCATAAATTTTGTAAATGAGGGTGACTAGACAAAATGGGAGGATGGCCATCCCATGAATCATACCAAAAGAAAACATCTTGACCACTATTACAAATCCAAAACAAACCTTATTTAACTAGATCGTCACCCCTTTTAAGAGTACCCAAAATCATAGAGCCCTTCCCCAATAAACTAAAGTGGGGCACATCAATACTTTCCACCATACCCAAATATTTCCAAGAAAGGATTTTAGCCCAAATATGATGCTGCTGAGTACACCAACACCAATACAACTTAGCTACCAAAGCCTGAACATTCAAGTCTGTTCGATGTAAACCAATCCCATCTTCCTCCTTTGGTTTGTAGGTGGCATCCTACTTAACCAAACTCCACTTGTTATGCATAAGATTTCCAAACCAAAGAAATTGACGAGATAAACTCTCAAACTCCTTGATAAAACAAGCAGATGTAGAAAGTACCAAACATCTATACAAGGGGATAGCTTGCACAATATAATTCAAAAGAGTCACTCTTCTAGCCGAAGAAAGCCACCTACAGGTCCAATGACTGATCAATTTTTTGGAATTTATCAATAACCTCTTGTTAGAACCGTCAAGGAAGCAAACGGATAGCAATAGGAATGCCCAAATAAACAAAGGGAAGAGAGTCTATTTGAAAATGAAGAATACCATCAATCCTCTTTTGAATAATCTTAGGAGTATTAAAGAAAAAGATAAAAGATTTCCTTCATTAATACTCTATCCCAAAGTAGCCAAATAACTGTCAAGATTTCTATGCCAACTAACAACCTCCTCAACCCTGGCCCTACCCATCAAAGCAATATCATCCACAAACTAAAGATGATATTGGGGAGGAATATTATTTCCCCAATGCCAACCTTGAATTAAGCCACTCTCCACTCGATATCTAATGAATCTCCCTAGGCCTTCAACTAGTAAGATGAACAAATAAGGGGAGAGACGTTCCCCTTTTCTAAGCCCCCTAGAGGCTCTAAACAACTCAAATGGCTCGCCATTCACTAGCACATAGAAGGAGGAAGAAGTGACATAACTCTTGACCCACTCAATCCAATCTCCAACAAATCCAAAAGAGACTAAAATCTTAAACAAAAAAGCCCATTTAACCCGATCATAGGCTTTAGCCATATCCAATTTAATGAACATAGCCTTTTCCTTAGAGATTTCCATAGAATGAATGGTTTCAACCACTATAATAAAACCATCCAGAATTTGCCTACTAGCAAAAATATCCCCTTGTTCTTTAGAAATTAACCTACTTAACCAAGGCTTCAACCTCTCAACAATCAACTTTGTAATTATCTTGTAAACCACATTACATAAAGAAATTGGCCTAAATATATTCAAATAATTTCCCCCTCCTGTTTTGAGATGAGAGCAAGAAAAGTAGCATTCATGGATTTCAACATCTGCTTGCTATTGTAAGATTCTTGGACCACCTCTAGAAGGTCCATCTTAATCACTTCCTATAATTCTTGGAAGAACTCCACTGGAAACCCATCAGGCCTTGGAGCCTTCCCTTTTTTCATCTGAAACACAATATTCTCTAGTTCTGTCAAAGTAACAAGAATAAGAAGACTCATTCATCTCACAATAAACCAAGGGCGAAATGTAATCCAAAATAGTAGCTTCATCCTCCTCCATAGGAAGGGAATCCTCATATAGCAGAGCAGAAAAGAATCTAACAGAATCAACAAAAATTGCAGCAAAAGAGGAAAGAACCTCCCCATTTGGAGATAAAAGAGAGGAGATAACATTACTTTTCCTTCTATCCTTCACAAAATTATGAAAGAAAGAAGTATTTTGGTCACCTACCTGTAGCCACTCAATTCGATATTTTTTCTTCCAAAATATCTCCTCTCGTAATTCCCATTCATCCACATCCATCCCTCACCACAACCACTTCCAACTTCCTCAACTCCTCAGTAAGACCCTAGTCATGAATCTTCCTAGTAATCAAGTCCAAGTGATCTTGAGCCTTTTGCTTCTCATGAAACACATTACCACATTGAAGCCTATTTGAGTGCTTCAACCTGTAATTAACATAATGAAGTCTCTTGGAGAAGGAGTACATAGCAGTACCATGTGTCGGCTTCCCAAGCTGCCACCAACCCGGAAGAAATTCATGAAGCGATCCATCCTTGAGCCAAATAAGTTGAAATCTAAATGACTGTTTGTACAACACTATGATAAATATGCTATAATTTTGATCGGCCAATGATCGAAGCCTTTCTAATCTAGAATCTCAGAGCTAATCAACCACATGCCACCAACCCAAAAACTAGACATCAAGAATCTATCTAGTTTTTCTACAGTAGCATTCCTCCCACTTCACCTATTATTCCATGTAAAAACCCCATTAGTGGGCTTAATATCAGCTAAATTCAAGAGAGCAACATTATCCCACAAGAGCCATGGAGAAGCTTCCAAATGAACATTGTCTCCCCTCTTCTCATCCAATGAAGAAATAACATTAAAATCACCTGCTAAAATCCAAGGGAGAAAAGGGTCTAAAGATCTCATATATCCCACCTAATCCCACATAAAAGCCTTGCCAGGTAGGTCAGTTGGAGCATAAATATTAGAAAAAATAATCCTCTCCCTTGGCTCAAAATGAGAAGCAACAAAAGAAATCAAACTTCTACTAGAAAACCACCAGATTAGGAAAACTCTATGCGGATCCCATAAACATGCCACCCCCCAGAATTTCCCAGAGCTCCCACACACTGGCACTGCCCTCTACCCCAAATCTTTGAAGCCATAGTCAATATACTATCAACGAACAACTTAGTTTCCTAAAGGAAAACCACATTAGGAGAGTGAGTGTGAATTGAATCCCGAATAGCCTTTTGTCTAGGGATTCTATTCATACCCCTTACATTCCAAGAGAGCACAATCATTGATCAGGTTGGGAGAAGTGAACATCAATAGTCTTCACCGAACTCAATTCCACCAATGTCTCACTAGTAAGCTTGGCCTTCTCTTGATCCTTCTTATGACCAACCTTAGGAGGGTTTTTAGGAGCCCCTTTCTTGGGAGTTCTTTGTTACAAACCCAAAGTGAAGGAAGAAGCCTTATTTTTACCTGAGTCTAACAAACCTTTTACTCCAAAAGAACCAACACCAGCACCTGAAGGGCCACCAAAAGCCTCTACCACTAAACCTCGCTCACCATGAGTAGGAGATGAAGGCGATAAGTCTATATCCATCTGAGCATCCTACGCACCAAGATACAAGGAACTAGAAATCATAGTAGGCTGATCTCCAAGAATATCGTCTTCAAGAGAGAACCAACTATCACCTACAAATCCACATGCAACCCTTCCTCCTGCACCAGATCCTCTAATGTATCAAATCTATTGAAGGTTTCCCCCTCTAGGGTATCCTTGAAGGTTCTCTTTTGACCCCTTCCTCGATTGTAGGATGTAACCGAAATAAAACCTCTTTATCAACCATCCCCCTTGCATGGGAGTCTTACCCTTGTCCACCATAGGATTAGGCTAGGAAAGAGCATTACTCGAACCGAAAGCAGAAGAAGCATGAGGGAACTTCTATTGAAGGTTACCATACTCATGAAACAACCAACATATGAAAGGTAATGTCTCATAATCTAGTTGTTGGGTCCAGGAACAAGATCCAAAAGTCATGTCAATAGAATCGAGCAACAAGTTGCTCAAATCAATTTCAGCACACACCTGCACATAAGAAAGAACCCTCTTATTCAAATTTTTTTGAGAAGGACCAATAAGTTTTCCTAGTAGCAAAGCTATCAATTGAAAAATATCACGTCTCCAACATTCTAATAGGAATCGGGGGAATCAAACTCCTCCGCCAAGTTGAAACTAGCATGCCATGGTTTGATAAAAAGCCCCACCTGATTATAAAACTATGACCCTCCCTCAAAAGCCCTATTTTGATCAACAATACAAGATAAATCAACCATAAAAAAGTTATTTGCATCCAATATGATATCAAAATCCCCTTCTAGGTTCCATGTCTTGCAAATCCAAGAATCGAGAAATGGAAGAGAAACCCTCAACCCCAAAAACTTACAAATCATAACATGAATACTATAGTAATCCAAATTGCCAACCACCGATTCTTGTTGGATCACTAGCATCGGTTGCTCTTGATTCCTCTCCAAACACCCATTTACCTTTTGTAATTTGAGAGAACCAATTCATGACAAACCCGTACTAGGAGAAGTCAGGTTTGGAACCCTTGAATCAACAATAGATGAAGCCAAAGCCCAATCTGCCTTATCTCCCAACACATGCAAAACCATTAGAGCCCAAAACAAGGTGCCCCCAAAGGCACTACCACCTCGACCGCGCAAAAAAACAACAACACCTTCAACAGTGCTCACACAAGGAAGAACCCAGCAAACAAAATATAGAAAACACTTGAGAAAAAGCCTTGAGATCACTGCCCCAACAGGGCATGCTACAAGAAAAATACACACCCCTCCACACAAGGCAATACCACCAAGAAACCATTAGCAAAGAGGAAGAAAACACACAAAACACCGGGTAAATGGACAAAGAAAAAAAATCCAAAATGGCCACCCTTGGCCCCACCCACAGGCCCACAAGGAAACCCTTCCGTGCACATAACACAATTACAATTTGCATAGAATCAAGCTAGGGAGTTGATGCCCTAGCTCGGCTGTGAGCACTCTCAACTTGGACCATCATCATCCAATTTGGTATAACTATATTTATTCTTTATCACCATGCACTAGATATTGAAGTTACCTATTTGGAGAAAAGAAAATTAGGGGATTATGAAGTTTTTTCTATTTGTTTCTTGACATCAAGTGAACGTCACTTTTTCTTGAAATTTTCAGCATTCCAAAATTTTCTCTTAAATTGATTAAAAAATAATCAATTTTTTTTTAAAAAAATATAAAAAATTACATGATTGAAACTTCATCAATGTTTCTACATTTCATTAGTTTACATCATTTTGAAATTCAAAATATAAAGGCCACTTTTATTTGCTCAAAGTTCATAATTTTTTTTGTTGTTGGTCAATTCTTTTATAAAGTGTGACATGGGTTTGTACTTTTACCCATACTTTTTTCCACTTTCAATTTCACAAATATGATTTCCAATCAAGTAATTACATTAACAACTAACAATTAAGTTCAAAGTTGGAAATTCCATATCTGATTTACTTTTCTATTTCACAAGCCTTGGCATGCCATATGTAAGAGGGAGAGCATCACCCAAGCACTTTAACTCCAACCACAAATTGTTAGTCCCCCACACATCTTCCAACTGGAAGTGGCCCTACCCTTCAACGAAGAGTATAGTCAAGGATCTCCTAGTATTTCCATATGAGTTTCCAATGTTCTTTCTGCCTTACATAACCAATATAGTCATGCAACTATAGCCTCCTCTAACTATGTATGACACTACTGACTAGTTATGCAACTTTAGAACATAGTGAATCGACAAGTGCAAGCAAATACTTTTGCACTTACTTTGTTAAAAGTTTTTAATTAAATTCAAATATTTCTTTAAAAAAGTGGAGTCGTACGTTCACCCACCTCTAACTCGACTTGGAAACCTTAGCTGACCTAAGGTTAACCTAACCTTATTGTTTTACCAATGGTTGAATTTTCATAAAATTCTTACTCTTAATGTGATGACTCACCAACCAATACTTAGTTGGATTGGATAGTTATCTCTGACTTCGAACACCCATGTTACGTTTTCATAACTATCTGGGTCTTGGTTATTGCCACTTGTTTGAGTCCTTACTACAACCCATGAGACTAACTAATATCCTATTTTAAGCATTTAATTATTATTTTTATTTTTTTTGATGGAGGGTTCAGACCTACGAGGCAGCCCAGAGAGGCACAAAGCCTGCGAGCTACCAATCAGTGAAGGCCACCACATAAATGATTTAGGAACCCGATACGGGCCCACACGTGTACCTCTTCAACTTAGAGCCAAGGACTGAGGGGCATCCACGCCACCAAATTTTCCAAGGGCACGATTAAATTACATAAAAATCAACCTTCCTAGTCATATTCTAGTATATTAATAAAATATTCAATAACCCCATGATGAATATCTTCACATAAAAGATTATATCTTCAAATTAGGTTTTTAATTTTTTATGGTAAAAACCTAAGGTGAAATACTAGGTCTAGCCTTGACCTCTCTAGAAGTACCTTGCAAGAATACTTTTTTTCCAAGGTCATCTACACATTCTACCATTTTGGAAAAATAGTCCACCTTAGCCCTATGCCTCCATAACTAGTTTATTCATAGGATGGCATCATAAGATCCTAATGGGGCTACATGCAAGTTTACTCCAGTTAAAAATATCGGTAGTTCAACCCCAGCTTTAAAAAAACACTGTTCTACCTGAGCTCTTATTTGGTTAGTATATTCTACTAACCTTGAATTTTCCATATAACTATTTTTTTAAGATATTTTATCGAATAATTTTGGTGAAATAAATCATTTAGTGGCATCGGTGTCTATTAAAACTAAAATTGGTACACCAAATAAAGTACTTGTAGTTTCAACTAGTAATCTGGTACTTTGCCTATCGATTATCCAGTGCTACATGGATTCACTACTAGAAAGTTGCCTATTGTGATGGTAAAGGATTTTCTCACAGTTGTGTTCCTTGTGCCTTGTTAGGATATTGATTAGCATAGTAGTCGCCTCCACATGAAAAACACCCCAGGAGGTCCTTGCCTTTCAAAAGGATATCTTGTGTTGTCTTCATTCTTCTTGGGATTGTTGTTTCTATTTTTCCTATCACCTCGAGACTCATTTTTATTGCTTCATAATCCCTTATTACCCTTCTTATTGAAGTCTTGCTTATCATTATTTTTCTTGAATGGTTGGGAAGTTTAAGACTAGATATACTTTTCATGATTCTTTTCCCAATAAGTAGACATGGAATTTAGCCTCTTCTCTTGTTTAATTTTCTTTTGATAGACTTGGACCATGGTAGTAGGACCATGCACATCTACCTCACCTCCTATTTGGGCATTTAGCCCCATGATGAACTTCCTTATACGAAACCTTTCATCCTTCTAGTATTGAGGAACATACTTAAGGAGACGAGTGAATTTCTCCCAATACTCATTCATTGATGAGTCACCTTGTCTTAATTGCTAGAAATCCATAAGTTTATAGTCAAAATAGAGTTGTGGTAACCATTTTTTCCTAAATATTACCACAAAATCATCCCATGTCAACCGTAGTGAAATCAATTTCAGTTCTATCTTTTTATTCAGCTACCATGTGGATGCTTCACTAGATAGCTAATATGTTGCCCATATCACCTTGGTTACCTCAGAATAATTCCTAATTTCAAAATAATTTTCCATCTCAATGATCAATGCCTCCATGACATCTTTTCTCATAGTTCCATAAAATTTTGGAGGTGTGACTTCCTTCATATCTCTAGACAATTAAGGCTAGTTGTCTCCTCTTTTCCTCATGAGACCTTGATTTTGATTTTTTTCCCCATGCCCACTGTAAGTGGTGCATTCATGGTGGTTCCCATCCTCACCTTCGTGAGATGCCTCTTTCTCAATTTTTATTTGACCTCTGTTCTAGGTTTCTGATTCTCTCTCTTGCTTCGTTGATAATTGCAAGAATCTAGTCTAATTTTGATTCAGAGTTACCAGAAGGTTGCACTACCTCTTGGCTTCCTTCAAGTTTAGTTATGGTTTGAACCATATTGGAAATATACTTCACCTAAAGTTTCCAATTTAAACATTCAATTAGTTCCTCTAATTTTTACATTCTTTTATAATAATTTAAACACTTTTTATTCATTCAAATTTAACAATAGGAGAGATTTTTTCCAAAATTCCCCAATTTTTATTATTATAATAACTATGGATTACATAGTATCCTTATTTATTTCAAGCTTTGACATTTCATGACTACATATCACTATCAAAAAGGGGAAACTTATTAAGTTCTTCTTCACTCTTGAAGTCTACCACATGAACTTTGAAAGGTGGATGCACTTGCACGTTCTCATCCAACACTTCCAACTAGAAGTGGCCCTACACTTCAACGAAGAGTATAGCCAATGATCCCCTAATATTTCCATTTGAGTTTCTAGTGTTGTGTCCTACATAACCAATATGGTCATACAACTATAGCCTCCTCCAACTATGTATGACACTATTGCCTGATAATGCAACTCTAGAGCATAGTGAACCGACAAGTGCAAGAGGAGACTTTTGCACTTACTTTGGCCAAAGTTTAGAATTAAATTCAACCACTTCCTTAAAAAAGTGGAGTCATACATTCACCCACCTCTAACTCAACTTGAAAACCTTAACTGACCTAAGGTTAACCCAACCTTATTGTTTAACCAATGATTGATTTTTCATAAAATTCTTACTCTTAATGCAATGACTCACTAACCAATACTTAGCTAGATTGGATAGTTATCTCTTACTTTGAATATCCATGTTACATTTTCGTAACTACTTGGGTCTTATCTATTGCCACTTATTTGAGTCATTATTACAACCTATGAGAGTGACTACTCTCCTATTTTAGGAATTTAATAATACTTGACAACAAAATGACATCAACTTGACCTTCCTAGTCATATTCTAGTATATTAATAACATATTCAATAATCTTATAATGATGAATATCTTCACATAGAATATTATATATTCAAATTAGGATTTTTATTTTCTATGGTAAAAACTTATAGTTTTGTTCACAAGGAAAACCATTTTAAAAGTTCTTCATTCATGATAATATTGACATTTGAAAGTTATACAACAATAACTATCTTATAATACTGACTATGTAGCAACACATAAGTTTAATACACTGCTCACATTTGGATAACTTCAAATAAGTGAACAAATGTCCAATTTATTATTCCTTCATTATCTATCAAGTTTATTGCATACAATTTTCAAGAATAAATTCTATTATAGGGATGTAAATACACATGTTTTCAAATAATTGACTCTCACTAAGAGCTTTCTATATACGTATAAGAATATTATTGTTTTTAACTCATCTGGGATTCTAAAATCTTTAGAGTAAAAGAATTATAAAACTTCAAATTCAAAGATCATTAAACTTTTATATTTGACTTTGCTACCTCTACAACGAGAACTATGGTTAAATAAATTTATAAGGCTCATTTTTTATTTCTCTTCATGAAAATAGGAAAGTTTATCTTCTTTAAATCACGAAAATATCAAGACATATACATATATATATATATATAGAAAAAAAAAACATGCTTGAGGAATCACTAAAATTTTGCACTTGTAAATATTTCAGATTAAAACTAGCTCAGATGCCATTTGACCTGTTCTCAACAACTTATCTACTAAATTTTTTGATTATAAAGACTCCTTTCAAAGGAACATTGGAAGACTATACTCCTACCTCCATCGCCCTTCTATTCCACTATTACTGAGATTCAACATTTATGCACAATTTGCTCTTTAGAAAAAATAAACTCTAAATCTATTTCCTAGTGCTTTCTTTCTCAAATTTGTGATGAAGAATCTTGAAATAAAGAAAACTTAGCTTCTTAAAGATATAAACCTCTCATGTAGTCAATAAAAATTAACAAAATAACCACCTCCCCAAAATATTGCGCCCCTTTTACCAATATGACGTTGCATTATCTCTATAGTTTGCATATAAGAATAATAACTGAAATGTTATTTAGTTTTGGCACTACCAAAGAAAGTCCCAACATGAATCATTATACAAATAATAAGAATTTAAAGATAGACAATGGCATGGCTCACTACTCATGTGCCATGATAATCTAAAGATAAAAAGATTAGAATCAGTTCAAACTACCACCATCATGTCTTCAATAATGTGCCTAGAATGTCTTTACACTGGTGGACCATCACTATAAGTAATGAGCTTACAATTAGAAAAAGCTTCATCTTTTAATGGGTTGACTATTTCCATTACCACGGCTTAAGAAAGCCATTAAAAAGGTATTTGAATAGTAGTTGGAAACAGTTCAAAGTTTCAATGATATCACCACAAAGTGGTGTTAAAGAAGTAAGATGGAAATTATTAATTCATGCCATTTCATTGGCATTAATGCCATATTATTATAACATTTCCAAAGCCTTCAATGAAGGTTATTATGAATTTTGATGAGCATCAAAAATATTGATGTTATTATATTTGGATGGGAGCGTGGTCCGGTGGAGCTGCTTTGGCAATTTTAGATGGTAAGGATTTTTCAAATTTTGGTAAGGCAAGAATCTCTGCTCCAGGGGCTGGCGTTAATGGAAGTACTCAAGCTAATGTTAGGAGGCAGGATGATAGATGTCTTTCAGGTAGGACATCTTATGGGTCCTTTCTATTGGGTAACTCTTTTATCCTTCCTTCCTCTAGTAGTCTGGGTCTGAATGGTAAACCTTTGGACAAAGTGGGGTCTCTTTATGTGGCTCCTGAGGCTGCTGTCATCTTTGATACTGCTAAAAAATTTGTTGACTCGATGGAGGGTAAGTCTTGGTCAAATATTTTTGGTGCTAAGCTTAAGGAGAAGAGCTCATCACCCTTGGTAGATTTTTTTCTGACCCGTCCACTGGTGATTACTCTGTCTCTGTTCCAGACTGTATTATTGACAAGGGTATTCTTTCTATGGAGCAATCCCTTATTGGTAAGTTTTTGGGACCATGAGCCAATATTGAGATGGTTCACAACCTGGCTAAGAATCAACGACATCTAAAAGGCCAAGTTGAGGTTGCGGCCCTTTTAAAAGGCTTCTTCTCATTCTCCTTCTTGTGTTAAGAAGATTTGTTGAAAGTTTTGGTGGGTGGGCCTTGGATTATAGGTAAATATAATCTGGTGCTAAAGAAATGGGAGGTAGACTTCTCCTTGAGTTCATGTTCTTTTGAATCGGCTCCTGTATGGGTTCCTTTGGCTAGGCTTCCACTCGAATTCTGGGATGAACAAGTCTTTAAAGGAATTGCGGATACTTTTGGTCGCTTGCTTTTTATTGATAAAATTACAGCTTCTAGGTGAAGTCTTGTTTATGCTCAACTTTGTGTGACACTTGACCAGGCTACAGATCTTGCTTTGATGATTAAGATTAAATCTAAGTTGGGAGTATGGGAGTAGGTCGTTGAGTTTGAGTCTATCTCTTTTTCCTGTTTCCATTGTAAGAAGGCGGGTCATTGGGAAAAAAGTGTCCTTTGAAGCCTAAGGTCCCTCCTCAAAAGGCTTCGAGTCCCTCTCAAAAGGAGGCCAAAGTTTGGAAGGAGGTTGGGAAACATCCTATTTTGAGGGTTGAGATGTGTTTTGTTGAGCATGTGGAGGAGGTGTCAATTAAGTATCCGCCTATTGGTGATTCTGGTGTGTTCGAATAGGTTGTTTCAATGGTTTTCCCCTGTCCTACAGAAGAAGCTTCCTCTAAGGAGGGCGAGATTAAGGTCTTGGGTGAGAAGGAGCTTGGTGGGGTTATGGTGGAGTTAGTTGGTGCCAATTCTTTGGTGCTTGTGGTTGCAGAGACAAAGAATTTGACCCCTCTGAACATGATCTTTGAGGACTTGATTTTGTCTTGTAAGGTTGAGTTTTTGGGTCCTTTGAAGGTGGAACCAGTGATGGTTGTTGTTGAGCCAATGGTGGAGTCAGTTTTTTCTGATGAGTTGGTGCTCACCTCTTATGTCAATGGTTGTCCCTCCTATATTCTCGAGGGTGAGGAGGTATGTACTCCTATTTCCAAGTTTCGCAATAAGAAGAAACCAAACCCCTTTGTGGGGGGGTGGCTACTAGGAATCGTCTCAAGCTGGATTGTGGTTTGGAGCCAAGGGGTAGAGGAAGGCCTTCTTTGAAGAAAGTTCACGAGAGGGAAAGTAAATGCGGCATTGTTGATGGCTCACAAGTTACTTTGTTTGAGTTGGGCCTGAATGGTCCTTTGTAGAATCTTTTTTGAAGATCCTATCTTGGAATATAAGAGGATTAAATAATCCTCATAAGCAAGATATTCTAGCTAATATTGTGAGAGATCACCATCCTGATATCATTTGGATTCAAGAAACTAAGATGAGTGTAGAGAAGGTGGGAAGAATTAAGAGCAGATTTTTTAAGGATTGTGGGTGCCACGCTTTTGACTCTGATAGTGCATCAGGGGATGGCAATGTTTTGGAATCCTAAGGTTGTTGTTGGATCTCGCATGTTTTCTTTTGAGAATCATTATTTTTCTTATGCCAGGGATAAGTTCTCATGGGTTTTGTCAAATATTTATGCCCCTAATTTGAAAAGTTCTTGTAAGAATTTTTGGGGGTGTTTGAATACCTTTAAGGCTTAATTCTTGTTACTCAACTGGTTGGTGATGGGGGACTTTAACACTCCACTTAATGATTCAGATAAGTTCAAGGGCTCTTAAGTGGCAGATGATAGTCATCTTGATCTCATAATTTTCATTAATGATAATCAACTATTGAATTTGGATTTGGGTGGGGTGTCTTATACTTGGTCCAATAGGTGCATTGGTGATGCTCTTATTCAAGTCAAGTTGGATTGAGCTTTGATTTCTCATGGTTGGTTGCATTCTTATGCTTTCTCTCTTTCTGATTTGACTAGAATTGGTTTAGATCATTTTCCTATATCTTTGAATGTTGAGCTCTTTGGTCGTAAAAAGGCCTTCCCATTTAGATTTGAAAAAATATTGACTAGCCACCCGGAATTGCGGTCTAAAATTGTGGAGTGGTGGAATTTGAAAGTGGATGGATCAGCTATGTATAAGGTGGTGAATAATATTTCTTTTGTTAAGAAGAACATGATTTAGTGGAATAAAAATTATTTTGTAAACATTCTCAAGTAGAAATCAGAGCTAAAGGTGAAACTAGATACTGTGCAACAAAGAATGTAGGCTTCTAGGTCTAATTTCTCGCTTCTTCAGGAGGAAAGTATTATGTTGGCTAAATTGCATAATAATGTTGCTAAGGAAGAAGAATTTTGGAAGAAAATTTCTAGAGCGATTTGGCTCCGAAGTGGGGATAAGAATACCCAATTTTTCCATCTTACTGCTTTAAAGCATAGATCATCTAATAGGATTTCCAATTTTTTTTGAATAATGCTTCTCTTAAAGAGGATGATGATATATGATCTACAACTTGATCTTTCTTTGAGGATCTTCTCTTGGAGGATCATCCTCTTGATCCTATCTGCCAATAGGGATTCCTTAATGTTATTCCTAACCTAGTTTTGGAAGTGAAAAATAGGGTCCTAATTGGTATTCCGTCAGATGAGGAGATCATAAAGGATGTTTTCTCTTTTGAAGGAAACAAATCTCCAGAGCATGATGGGTTCCCAATGGTATTCTTTCAAACTTATTAGGACATTATTTCAAAGGATGTTTGTAATGCCACTAAAGATTTTTTTGGGAGTAGGCAAATTCTTAAGGAACTGAATTCAACATTTTTAGTGTTAATTCTGAAGAAGCCCAGGGCTGAGATTTTTAGATATTTCAAACCTATTAGTTTATGTAATTCCTTATATAATTTTTTCTCTAAGGTGCTTGCTTCAAGGCTACAAAGAGTGCTTTCTAAGATTATCTCACCTCAACAAAATGGTTGTATCAGGAAGGCAAATTTTGGATTATATTCTTACGGTGCATGAAAAAATTCATTCTCTTAAAGTGAATAAGAAGCCTGGGCTTATTTTAAAGCTAGATTTGGTCAAAGCATATAATCGGGTGAATTGGCGTTTCCTTATTAATATCCTCAAGGCATTTGGTTTCTCAGAACGAGTTCTACAATTGGTGTGGAAATTAATCTCCTCTTCGTCTTTCTCGGTGCTTATCAATGGCTCGCCTTTTGCTTTTTTCAGAAGTTCTCGTGGTTTGTGGCAAGGGGATCCTATTTTTCCTTTTCTTTTTATTATTATGGTGGAGTTTTTAGGAAGGTTTCTTCTTAAGGCAGTGTCTAATGGGGCCTTTAAAGCTCTTTATCCATTTTTGAATCAATTTTTTTTCTCCCATCAACAATTTGTTGATGACACAGTTATTCTTGCGAAGGCGTCTGTGGCTGCAACTAAACCAATTCACCTGATTCTTCATCAGTATGAGGCAGATTTGGATTAGAAGGCGAGTTTACCTAAGAGATTTTTTTTTTTCTTAATACACCAAAGCATCATCAATTAAAGATTACTAGTGTAGAGAAGGGGGATTTAATACTCATGACTTCTCTTCACTTAGAGAGCCTCAGGGGGTGGACTGCCCTAAACTACCTTAGAGGACAATGACGAGAGTTCTAGAACTAGAAAGAGAAGGTCATAGAGATTCTCTAGACAAATCGACAAGCTCTCGACCAAAGGATGTTAGTGCATAATACGAATGGTAGCACGACGTGATGACGTCCTCGAGGCCTATTGATGCCTCATATAGACTAGAGAGCAAGTTTATCACATAAAATAACTAAGTGACTACCAGTAATATGACTATTGAGAAATTCTAGAGTGTATGAAACAACAAAATGTGATAAAGCTGAAATAGAAGTGAAGTAGATAAGGACAAGAAGAAGAAGGGAAAGGAAACACTTACAACCATGTGAGTAACGAAGCCTCTAGCTCATGAATGCCTTAAATACCTACACACAAGAGAGAGAGAGAGAGAGAGAGAGAGAGAGAGAGAGAGAGAGAGAGAGAGAGAGAGAGAGAGTATTGGGGTTGTATAGGGGTTTGCCTCATTCAAACCCCTGTTTTGGTGTTCCCACCACCATGGACAACCAAATAGATAGAAAAGTATGAAATGAAGTAAAGAGTACTAAAGCACTACAAAATAATGTTATGCTACTCAACCAAATAAAAGAGGAGAGGAGTGAAATCTTACCACCTCCGTCCAAAGTGCTCAAGGCTAGTGGGGGAGAAAATGAGAGGAACCCAAGCCTCTGTTGCAATGGTGTTTCATTCCACACTTGCTCTACTGAAGTGATGGAGTGTTGATGTTGCCTCTATGGAGTGTAAATTGTTTGAAGAGATGGTGAAGAAGCTACTTGGATCTTGTGAAGAGATTATGGAAGGAAGAGGAGAGTCTCTAGGTGGTCAAGAGATGCAAAATGGAAGCAGGAATAGTGAATATAAAGGAAAGAGGGAAGAAAATGACCATATTCGGGTTGGTTGACTGAAGAGGGTGCTACAAATCGACTCCCAATGGGAATGGTAACGCCTCTGCAGGCTCCAAACATGGGAATCTATTAGGAATGTTAGCGCACCACACAGACATCTGCACACCGTGCGGGCGTGCTAGACAAAAATTCCCCCACCGATACACAAAGTAGGTGCCAAGTGGAATTAAGCCTTTGCCTTAGGATTTCTAAAGTTTTAAGGGGAAAAAGGGAATTGGCATTAGGGGTGAAAATTCACGTTGATATAGCTAGTATTCTGGAATGTGGCATTTGGGAACCTTCTTCAACCTATTTGGGGCTTCTTCTTTGTTCTAACAGTGTCTCTGATTCTTTTTGGAATGGTATTATTGATAAGTTCCATTCAAATTTGGCTGGCTGGAAGGGTGCTTTGCTTAGCCAAGTTGGTAAAATTCAACTAATCAGGTCGGCTTTACAAAATTTTCCGGTTTATGCCTTAAGCTTGTTCCAAATTCCTAGAAGGTTTTGGGAAAAGATTGAAAGTATTCAAAAAAGATTCCTATGGTTTGGGTTGGAGGAGAAGAAAATATTGCACTTGCTATCCTGGGAGGAGGTCTACAGGTTGAAATTCCAAGGTGGCTTAGGTCTGTGTAAGCTAAAAGAATTTAATGTGTCCCTTATGGATAAACAACTCTGGAATTTTCTTGATTCTGAAAAAGAATGGACTTCTATTTTCTCTTTGAAGTACTTGAGAGGGGTGGAAAAAGTCAAAGATTTGGGTAGGGAGAATTTTGTTCCTCCCCAGGGGTTTGTCCCATGTAACTCTATGCTTCATGCTCACTCGACTGTGAATGATGTTCTGCATTGGGTCTTTGGGAATGGGTGAAGGATCTTGTTTTGGGATGATTGGTGGATTGGCCATGGACCCTTGAAGGATGAACCTTGGGCAGTCCCTTTCAAAGACTTATGTATCAGAGAATGGGGTGAGTTGGTTGTTGATTATATCCATGAAGGAAGTTGAATCAAGCTTGATTTGGTGAATAGGGACTTGGAACCACTTTGTTCATTACTTTCTTTGATTCATATACCTGCTAATACTTCGGATGATTCTATGGTGTGGCGATTGACTTTTGATGGTAAGTTTTCTATTTCTTCTGCCTTCTTGTTTTAGATGTAGATGGTTGGCCCTCCTCCATTCTGGGGTAGATTGTGTAATGTGAAGTTTTTGCCCAAGGTCAATATTTTATTTTGGCTTCTTTGTCAAGACAAGATTTTAACTCTCAATAATCTTGTGAAGAGGGGTATTTCTCTACCAAACATATGTTTCCGATGTAAAGAAGCAGTTGAGGATTGTTTTCATCTTGTGGCTGGATGTAGTTATACTTGGGATGTGTGGGCTCATATTCTTCAGCAGTGGGATTTGTCTTGGGTGTTTCCTACCTCTTTCTCTAAATTATGGTTTCAGTGGGTGGATCCTACTCAGCTCAATCTATGTTGTGGTCTCTCATCCTGTTGCATTTGGCTTGGGGAGTTTGGAAGGAACGTAACAATCATGTTTTATGTCAGCTGGAACTGCCGCTTTCAAGGCTGGCCTTTAAAATTTGTGATGCTATCAAGGAAAATTTCCTTTCTGAGTTCTTGGAGCCCCCCTCTAGTATTATTAAGGTGGCAGTCTCTTCGTATGATGCTTTGGTGGGTAAACGATGGAATCTCTCTTGTGACCTCTCCACTTCGGTGAAGAAGATAAAAGCTTCCAAGAAGGGGGTTTGGTGGAGGTATCCCTCTTTTGGTTGGTATAAATTCAAGTTTGATGGAGCTTCTAAGGGGAATTCGGGACCTGCTAGTTGTGGGGGAGTGTTATGTGATGAGAATGGTAGGTTTGTCTCTACGGTGATGCTCCATTTGGGAACCCAGACTAACCACTATGCAAAGGATCCAATAGCCTATCATGGCCTTGTTTTGGAAAAAAAAAATTGGTTCTCTAAAATTTGGCTTGAAGGGGACTCCCTTAATATTATAAAGTGTCTTTTGTTGACTAGCACCCCTTCCTGGTCAATTTCCCATCTTATTAATGATTCGTTGTCTATCATCAATTATTTCACATGTATTCAAGGAAGCTAACTTAGTGGCTTATGGGGTGGCTAATGTGGGTGTGGTATCTCATAACAATTGGGATGATTTTGAATCCTTGCCTCTTAATCTTAAGATCATCTCTAATAATGATGAGATGTCTTGTTATTAAGCTTATTAAGTTGGGGGGATGGCTCTTTTATTTTGTTATGATTTGGTTCTTGCATGTCATGTTTTGGACCTTCTCTTCTCATTATTGCCTCCTTATAATCCATGTTATTATGGTCTAGAAGCTTAGGTGTGATGGTACTTTGTATGGTAGGCTTTCACACTTTTTGGGTCTCTATTGCATTGTTTTGTGGTTTGTTTGCTTAATTCTTTCTATGCAAAAGATTAAGGTGTTGGCGGAGTATTGTTCGTTGCATTCTGCCATGGGTGGTGCTCATTACAGAGTGGAGCTGAGCTCTTGTAAGTATTTTTAGACTAATGAAGTTGTGTGGGAGTACCTCAAAAAGGGTGGTGTTATCCCTTATTTTCTTAGGCTCCAAGGGTTGAATTATGAGGCGACAAAGGTCTTTGTTAAGGGGTGGAATGGTAGGATTCTAAGTTTTAAAGGTGTGAAATTTAACATCAATGAGGATTTTTTTGCGAAGGTGACTGGTCTTCCTACCTCTAGAAGGAAACTCTACAGAGACAAAGGTGTGGCTAAGAAATCCCTTGCTAATTTATTTAAACATGATGAGAAGAAGAAGATTAGGTCGGTTGGTAGTGGTGGGTATTCCCGTAAATCTCTCAAGTCATTATGGAGGGATATTGCTTTGGCCTTCATGCATTTCTTCACTTTGGAGGGTAGGTTTTCTATGATTTATGTCTATCATTTCATGCTATTAAATAATTTTTGGCATAATGCTCTGGTTTTGTTTCCTTTTTATCTTCTATCATCGATGGAGCATATATTGAGGATCATCACAGGAACCCCAGGAAGGCCATTCTCTACGAAGGCCTTATGAATTTAATGGTTGAACACATTAAGCTAAATTTAATCCCTATTTATCCTATGCCTCATGCCCATAAGAAGGTTGGTAAAAATTCTGGTTATGAGACTGGTGATTTGGCAACGAAGTGGGAAGAAATTTTGACAAGGATGATTTAGAATTTGAGGAGTTGTTGGAGAAAATCAGTGACTATGGAGGGTTTAAAGGCTTTTGAATCTTGGTTGAAGGGATATGAAATGAACATTGAGGGTAAAGAAGTGGTAGTAACCCCTGGTAATAAGAGTGTGAAGGGGAAGAACAAATGTCTTGGGAAAGAGAAGAAGTTTGTTAAGAAGAAGGTGGAGGTGTTGAATGTCATGGAGGAAGCCCCTGCTTCTGATATTAATCACTCCAGATGCAAGTTGTTGGTTGATAGATTTGTCACTTAAATTTTATACTCTCATGCCCATGTTAATGACAACCTAACCAGAAATTGAGTCACTTGCAATGGTATTTGCAAGTGCTTTCTAATTATTTTGCAAGTTACAACTACCTTCGAATGATATGCAATGAATAAAACAATGGGTATGATTTTAACCAGAAAGCATAAAAGGAAAGCTAACACCTACCCATAATCATGAAAGTAGATGCGAAGGATTGATTCTAGAATTTAGTGAATGCAAAAAAATAACACAAAGTTTAATTATCCCACACTCACAAATGAGAAACAAGGAAATAGTGAACAACAAACTCCCTTTCAATAGATAGGTATACTGTAATTAAAAACATCGGAAATAACCATATACATAACCCAACATAACAATGAAACATTGATGGGTAATTATGAAGAATCAAACTTCATTCACAATCAAAGAAGACATTAATAAATACACAAATTCATAAAATATCCATTATTTCTCCAATGCCAAAATGAGTTAAAAGGCCCAATTCCATTTACAACAAACTAAGATTGAAAAGAAAATAAAATTGCCCCCCTCTCTCTTCTTCCCGAATAGTTCAGAAAAATATCCCTTTTCATGTTTACATAATTCATATTTATAGGATTTTTCCCCAAAAACGTTTTAGCTTTCGTAACTGTTTCTTGAAATCTCCTCCCTTTATTTTAATTAAAAATATTAAAAATATTCTTTCATGATCATTGATATACTTTAGGTATAGAAAGAGGAAGGTTAAAGAAACACAAGATTGAAATAAAACCGCCACTCTTCATCCTATTTTCCACTTGGCATAGGTTGGAAATTCAAGTGCATTTCTCAAAATAAACAATAAAATCCCTTCCTTTTGATGACACTGACCTCAAAATTTTGAAGTAAGAATAGACCACATAGTTGACACAAAAATTCTTATTTGATGGAGAATTAGACTATTTGTTTTGCTATGCAGTTGAAGCAACCAATCTGATATGATGTTGGATGAATTTTCTTTGCATGCTTCTATTCTCTGAAATGATCATAAAATACTAATGTGAATATTTGTAGACAATCCAATTGAAGAAAGATGACTACTGGAATTCATAGAAGTCTGTGATAAATGCACTTTCTAGAATGTCATATAATGGGTATATCAATCAACTTGAAATGGAATACACTCCCCCACAAGAAATCTTGTTTGAGGCATCATATCCAGGGTGTCTAACCCTACCTTTATTTTTTGTTAAATGAAGTTGTTTCTATTTCATTCCTTGTTATAACTCTCTAGTATGATGTTTTTCAATAGCATTCAAATAGCCAATTCCTATTCCTAATACATTTAGTTGTGTAGTTCTTAGGATTTTAGAACTAGCCTTTTTCAAACTCATAGATGCCTACAAGCCCTCTGCCCTATGAGTTGTGCCCTTCAAAAAGTGAATTTGATTGGTTCCTATACAAACCTGATTATTTCCCATGTATGGAGCTTCAAACTTGTCATTTGTTCCAATATGTGGAACCAGTGCAGGATCTTCCTGGTTGTTAGAAATAAAGGATGGAGAAATGAAAGGTATATCCTCATTTACTATATATCTTGAGGCATCTTCCAACTCTCCTCCATTGACCTAATCATTTCAACTTCACTTATATGATATTCCCAATCATTAAAGATACTCACAGGGTCTTCCTGATTTTGGTATATGGTGCTCTGTGAGAAATTACCATCAGACTCAGACCCACTAGTTTCTAAGCTGTTAGGTGGAGAAATCTAGGACTCTTCATCAACTTGAAGCATAATTTATTCATTGGTTACTAACTCTCTTCCATGTTCATCATTTTCCCCAACTACTTCCGCAAGATTTCTATCTTGATTTATGTTAAGAACTTCATCTTCATCAAGTCTAGGTCCATCCAAATCTAATTCTTGTGATCGTGCTTCCTGAATTTTCCCAACACCTTCAAGATCTTTATGAAGAACACCAACATCAAAGCTTGCAGTGCATGAAAGTCTTGTCAAAGCTATATGTAACTCTTTCACAATTTTCAAAAGCACTAGAATAGTAATTGTCAAAATGGGTGGAAATTCTTCAAGCTTTGAATGCAAAGATTGGAATATGGCTCGAACTTCTCCTGGAAATACGTCCAACTTTTGTCATTCCTTTCTATTGATAATACCAATTATTGCACTTGATGTAGAAGCCAATGTAGACTCTGGAGTAAGAAGTAAAAAAATGACCTTGTTAAGTTCAGACATTAGATTACTATTTTGTTCAATAGCATCTTTGGCCAGCCTATACACATCATGTGCACCTTTTGTTATTGCCAAAACCTCTTCAAGCATTGATCCAGTCTCAATTATTAAAGCATAATTTATCCTCACTCGCTTTAATTACCTATTCCTGCATTCTTGAGAGTGTAGCTTGAAGCTCACCCGAAGTAGATATTGATTTCATAGATACAAGACACAAATAATTTGTAGCAATAGATAGGATTGTAGTAGCTGCTTTCATGCTCTTTTGTGATAGATGAAATTCATGGTCTACACCTTTAACATTCACATACTAGAGAGATGAAATTCCATTTGTCATTATTTTCATCAAGGAAATCACTGATAATACATTCTATTGATGCCAAATTTTGATAAGAAGCAACCTTATGGGAAACTCAGTTAAAGGGGGACCTATTGCGCTAAACTAAGTAACCTCTGAGTTTTTAAAGAAGCCGACTTCTTCTGTAATTTGGGGTTTGGAATGGGAAAAGGAAGCAGGTATATAAAATAAAGATCTAATGTGATGCACCAACCTATAGGTGTATTCAAGCATGGGAAACCATCCTTTCAGACATGGTTTAAATATCATTTGAAACAATCTACTATGTCCTAGAATAACATAAATCATAGATGAAAAAATTGAATAGTTTACAAATTAACATAAAATAACTCCCATACACATTTAGTGAAAAGAAGAGTCCAAGACATGGTCTAAATCAGAAAATTTATATTGAAATCATAGAATTTTTGCAAATAAACCACCCATTACAATAATGGCACAGTATAATGTTTTATCAAATAGCTAAGAAATAAAAATGCCAAAAAATGACACAGTTTGCAAGTCTTATACAATAATCTAAAACACAATACAAAGTCTTGGTATCTTTCCCCTATTTTTTTGTATGTTCCAAACTCGTTCTCCAAAAGAAGAAGCAATATTTATAGAAAATGATCCAACTTCCACATAGCCAATAACAAAAAAGATTCCATTATGAGAGTAATGATGTCTATTGCAATGATTCCTCAGGACGTTGCAATAGGAAATATTTCAATTTTTATAGAGCGCAATTGCCTTTGAGCCAAATGCATCCTCTGCAAATGATGATGGTGGTCCTATCATAGAAAAAACAACTCTCCAACAGACATGTGTTGCTAACCAACGAAGTTGGTTAGGAAATGTGGCAATGTGGCACAACCCATTGCTCGTTCCATTCTTTCCTTCGCTGAAATGCCCATGGAGAGGACATGTGGAGAAGTCTTGATTGCTTGCATTGACTTTGGGGTTTGCCAAAAGGTGTACGCGAAAAGATGCTATGTGGCATGTAGACACAACTCGATAGAAAAGCGAAGGGAAGCAAGCCTCAAAGGTGCAATGTGCTAACACATGGAAGCATGGCGGGGTTTAGAAGAGAAGTGTGGGATGAAGACCTTGCGAGGAGTGCACAATGAACACATGGTGACAATAGACACAACTCTTCATAAAAATGTGTTGGAGATCCACAGGGCACGATCAAAAGCCAAACAAAATAAAAATATCAACCCGAAGGAATCTTGAGGGATTTTATATCCATAGCTTTTGGCAGATACCAGGGGCATTTTTCCTATAGAATGGGGAACCCAAAACTTATGGTTCTTGGATTAGAGTCTTTATCCATTAGGTGATGAAGTCAGAGCTTTGAGAGAGAAATATAAAGAGGCAACCAATCAGCTTCGGATGGCATAGATATGGAGAACAAAATTTTATGCGCCTCATGCAGATTGATCACTTCCTTAAAAGGAAACTTCATGGATATCCTAGTCCTAGACTCAAGTTGAAATAGCAGCCGCACAATATGGTGAGTAACACCCTCTATATCCTTAGAAGTTGGGGGTTGCTTGAAGCTCTAAAAAGTGGATATGTCCTGCTACTTCTCCTCTATATTTGTTGAAATCTACTATATTGTAGCCATTGAATCATCAAAGAGAAACGAGGAGGGTAGGCCCATTTGAGTGAGTTGGGAGAATTTTTCCCACATGTTGTCCATAGTTCGACCCAATGTGGTAGCACAATTGCTAGCATGGAGTATGGTTGTGTGGCAACAAATTAATTCCTTTGTTGTCTTAGTAGTCGACCTTCGATCCTCGATCTCCACACTCACCAAGTCATCATTTGGAACGGTGTACAACTTATCCAACAAATTTTCTGCCTTGAAAACCTTCTCTGCAATAAACTATGGGAATTGCTCAATTATTTTGCGGACCTCCCAACTCAAAATTTACGCCTCCACCATGAATTGTAGCATTGGCTAGAGAGTTAGATAGAAGGTCTTGACCTTCTCCCAATATGAAACATACAATTGTTGGGCTATTAGAAGAAGGTAAAATTGGGTAGTAGGGGGTTGGGGAGGATTCCTCAAAAGACCGATTTCTGCATCCCTTGACCTAATGTCTTGCATTAGCTCTACAATTTTATTGTTTGCAGTGGAGAGTTGCTCCTTCAGGGTCTTCAATTCAGCAAGCCATTTTCCTTGGCCTGGCTTCTGGCTGAAGATTCCATATCTAGGGAGTGCCTTAATTCCTGGATTTCATTTTGGAATTGAGTGTTAGCCCTACAGGTTTGTTTCCCTCTGTTGCATTATCTGCTCTAATTGGGCCTATTGGCGCTAAAGCTCTTCATTATTTTGTTGTATTTCCTCCTTGCCCACGCCAATTGATCCTACAACCCTTGGTTTTTCTATTCTAGATCATTGACCGAGTTGGGATCCTGGGATTGGAACGTTTTAAGCTCTTCCTGGAGCCTAGCCTATTCTATCGCTGCTTGCTATGACAAGCATGAAAATTCAACATATCTTTCCTTTTCCTTTAGTATTAGGACCTCAATCCTTTCTTTGACATTTTTTAGCTCATCCTCTTTCTTTTTCAGTTGGCAACTGGACTTGAGAAAGTTGGTGGTCACCATGCGTTGGGTTTCCTCCATGAACTCAACTTTATCTTTTAGGTGAGTTGCATGCAAATTAATCCCCATAGCATGGATGGTGTAATCCTCGAGCCACATATCCCCTTGAGGCTTGATGATTTTTGGGTGCATGGTTACAAAGTGCAATGACTGTTGAGCCTCATTGAAAAGTCTCTACACCCTTGGCTCTGCCAGCCTCTTCACATCCTTTCCCCTTTTCTTCTAGAGCCTGAGGGCTCGAGCTTGTCTTGATCTATCGCCCTCCGAAAAAAATTATACTGGTGACTTAATGAGCTCGCCTACAAAGGGTGCACTGAGAGGAACATCAAAAGGGAACGAGAGAGTAGTGGTTCCATAAAAGAGAGAGTGTTTGTGGAGAGAACGGGGGAATATGCCAAGGCTTAGTATGCAAAGTGATGTGAGGAATAATGGGAAGCGGTGGTGGTAGTGAAGGTGCAACAAAATCCATTTATTGAGCAAGTTGGGTTGGAGCTGAAATAGTTGATGCAGAAGGTGTAGCAATAGCAGTTGCAGACTACGCTTTGATAAAAGGTGGGATAACCCATGGGGGAGTGAAAGTGAATTGTCTTGCTTGGGAGAATTGGGAGAAAACTCCCGTGACCATTGCAATATAAGTGGAGAAAGAAAGGTTGACACTTGAGGTGATGGGTGATATAGAGAGAGTGGAAGAAACCATAGATTGTGAATCAAGAGGAGAGGGAGAGAAAGATACCTGAGCTGTGGATGCCTCTGGTCCTTGACTTGTTGTAGGTTCCTGCAGAACTTCCTCAAAAGCTACATTTGTGCGCTGCCTCTTGCTTGGTGGGGATTCTTTGACCTCTAAGACCTCCATCAAGTTTGACCCCTCGATCTTTTCACAGCCCATGAGCATGCCTCTGAGGTTCTCAAACATAATAGATTTACCCACAACCTCAAAATAGTTGTGCCAGGCTCCTTTACTACCTTTTCAGCTTGTTGTGTCGAGGTCGTCTTCACTTCCTTCTCCTTTTCGTTCTCCTTCCCTATATTTTTCTTAGCTTCCTTTGGGTCATCCTCCTCATCATTAGAAGTGTCGGTATCATCATGAGCCCTATTCCAAAGAGTATCAAATTTCTCATTTATTTCCACGTATTGGAACATGGCATCATAACGTTTGATTTCTTGGTGGAAAATCCATAAATCTTTAATATTTTCTTCACTCCACAACCATTGCTTGACCAAACTATTGCAAAGTGTGGCACCTATTTGGATTTTGTCATTATACTTCACCAAAGGAAAATAGAAATTGAGCCATGGTGGCCTCTTATCCTCCATAGGAACGTGAACCAAGTCTATAAATAGATCATCCCAGTCCGACAGGGGATTTAGTCACTTTTTCCTTTAAGGTCGGGGGCTGTGGGTTACCCAAATAGTTGTACCTTTTAGGTCATTGTCAGGGTTGTATTTCCATTTGTCGCAGATCCACACTAGCCCTAGATGAGCCAAATTTTCTTCTAGTAGCCTATGTGTATGCTTCTTTTCCATGACCACCATTTTGAAACTCAATGGGAAAAAGAAAAATCTTTTCTTCTTGGCCTTCCCTCCGCGCAAGGTAAAGTTGATAATCGTCATTTTTTGGAATTCCTCGAGGGCCAACACCCAATCTATGAGGCATGCCGGGAACTGGAACGGTTCCCTGGTGAAGCTACACATCCAAATGAATGTGAAATCCTCCCTGAGAAACCAATCACATTTGGGGTTGAGGCTCTGCATCCCTCTTGTTTGATCAGCATAAAGTCGATAAAGATCACCATCCTCACTCAAGTCTTGAAAAATAAGACTAAAGAAATAATTCAAGAACATATAATAGTCATAGGTTGTGGAGAGGATATGAGTACATAAAAAAGCTAGCCTACTAATTCCATCCTCCTCAAAAATGGCCAAGCTCATATATTTGTTGAAGAAGTTAAGGATCTGATGTAAAAACATATAGGCAAGGAGAGAAGGGAACCTGAACTTATGTTGTGTACTGTAATCCCTAATTCAGCTTATCATCTCTCAGACAATGACTTATGTGAAGTCATACCATAGCATGAAATGTTTCCTTCTCAACTAAAAACCTAGACCTAGTTGGAACTCATGTACCCATTTCTCCTTGTCCAAGCCGCAAAAAAATGCCATCATAGAGAAGGCATCTTGCATATCCCCTTTTATAAAAGTGTTGAGTGTGACTGGAATTTTTGGCAACTTTGTCAAATCTTCCTAGGTTCTTTAGGTTTCCTGGTTATAAAAATCTAGAGCCTTTTCTTTGCCTCTCCAGAAGTTGTCTCCTTTTTCTGGAGCGAATGACTCCATCCTTTCTTCTCTAGAGCCCCCTCTAGGGATGCACATCATTCCTTTGATAGCCTCATCACTGATTATAACCCTCAACTCCTGACCTTCTATGACATTGGTATCTGGGTTGAAACACAAAATGCCCTCATGAACTAGCTCTGGGAAATAATACACAAAAGGGACCATGTACTGTGAGAGTTTGCAAAACCATTGCTTGTATGCTAACTATCGGTCACTGCTGAACACCTTCATTCTTTCGAACACTGCTTCCCTTAGGCCTTTAGGGTTGGTTTTAAGGATGGGATCAAAAATGTTATCCCACTCCTCCTTTATTTTGCTTTGGTCTCTATGAATCTTCTGCTCTTCCACCTCCCACATGCGAAACCACTTCGGCTTCTCTAGTATTCTAGGGGAAGTGTAAGAGGTATCGCCAAAATTATTGGCCATGGCCGCTACGTGCATGGCATCAAAAAAAAATTGTGCCACTTTTCCTTGCTCTTCCATCTAATGATTCTGGGCCATTTTTTCTCCTGTGAATCTTTGTGATATAATGTCTCTTCATTGCTCTCCAAAATACCTAGACACAAATTCAACCAAACTCTTTTTTTTTGTTTTGGTTCAAATCGTTCAAGCACAGTGCATCAAGAACAATTACTCCTATGAACCTAACTTCTTTAATTCCTATGTTTCTCAATAATTTTTCACTTAATACTCTTCGCTTTGGATAGTTTATTCAAGAAGCTTTCACACTGTTTACTTCTCGCACATGCAACACTTAGCCTTTTCTCGATCGAAGTTAGAAACAATGATAAATCTTTTGCATTAAATTCAACATGTACCACAACTCCTTTACTCATGTGAAATGAATTTATTCCCCTCTTGAAAATATAATAATTCATAATGACAGCTAGTAAGCGCATCCTTCGACGTGATTTTCTTGGGAAATTGAGCCAAAAATGCAAGTGTATAATCATTCACATGCTTGGAAATTAATATCCTAAAAGAATGATTAAGCCATAATGCAATGAGTACTTTGAAAATATTTGATTTCTACCTTGAATTCCAAAACATTCTTGCATCGTGACATATCAACACCTATCTGTATGAGCGATCACTTGGCACTACCACCAAATTGTACTAATTAATCACCCCTCCTTAATCTCGCATGCAAAAATTCGTACCTAGTGGATGCAGCTGGGTGGGAAAATTGGGTTGGCTCCTAGTGGGATTTTTGAGTTAGTACTTTATTAGCATCATGCTTATGGCACACAACTACCTCAAACATTTCTATAAATAGGCCTTGAGACAACAACAAAAACACACTTAGCAATTGGAAATAATTAACACTTAGATAATTGGGTAGACTTTAGGCATCATGAATACTCCAATTAGGCTTATTAGCAAGAAGGCTCAGACAAATTTCTGAAGTGAAGTTTCCAATAGGCATCTAAAAAGAATGATGAAGAACCACCACTCGTTGGCTATTAAGTAATGAAGTGGATACTGTATAGGGACTGCATAGAATATGAAGACAAGTATAGGGTTAACATTGACATTTTCTCCCACTTTGTGGCATCTCTAATTGATATTCAGGTCCCCAAGCCGATGATTCTATGCCTTACATTGGAAATATTTTTGAAGCGATACCTCGGTGGCCTTGGAGAGGTTGTTGGTGAATGCGGTGTATGGCCTAGGTATCCCAATGACAAGCAACCTTTGTAAACACATTAAAGAAGATGTTGTGGTGTTGTGGGTGTCATTTTTGGGTGGGTTCCACATTCTTTTGCAAGCTAAGCACCGCCAGAGAGTCACCCATGCTTGTCACTTCTTATTATGCTACTACAACGTGGTGTTGCTCTATGATGTAGAGTGGTACACCAATCTCAAGGACCTGGTGTTTCCTCCACCACTGGTCATCGCTATGGTAAATGCTCCTATTGTGGTTCTTGATGTTTTTGTTGTTAACAATCCTATTAACAATCCCATTGATGAAGATGTTCGAGATATTGTTGTTGATAATGCTCCTGCTGCTCCTACTGATAATGTTCCTACTCCTGCAACTTAAGTCTTAACACTTTTATACATTTTTTGTATATATGCCAAGACAAGGCCCTCATCGTATATAAAACTGCATAGTATATAAATATACTTTTCTAAAAATCATGGCCTCTGAGCCATTTTTTAAGTGTAATTTTGAAGCATCTAATACTTTTGAATGAATATACAACTTATAATAAGCTTCTATCTCTTTTGCCTCTGGTATTTTGCATCGTGGGTTCTCTTTTTCTTGCTTTTTCGAGTATCTTTTCAATTTTGTGTATGAATTGCTTTCAAGTTTTTGCATATGGGTTGCTTGGAAAGACTGGCCAAACAAAAGACCACAAAGGAAAAATTTACAATAATTACATATTTACACAGGCAAAACAATTAATAAGGCTTAATTGAACAATTTGAGGTGGATTCCATTAATCGGAATTCCCAATGCCTCTTTCTCCATATTTTCCAATTCAAATGCATTGTGTTGCTTGCATTGAATTATTCTAAATGGACCTTCCTATAGAATTTTGAATTCTCCATGTTGGCCAAGCTTTACAACCCTTTCATTAAATTTGAGAGCTAGGTCTTCACATTTGATACCTTAGTCTGAGGATTTCTTGTCAAACCACATCTTAACCACTTGTTGGCAGTTAGTCATGGTTGTTAGTGCCTTTTCTCCTTTTTCCTATACTTATAGTAACTCGGCCAGTCAGACCTCCATGGCTCCATTCTCCTCAATCTCTAGGGATTTGAGCAACTGTAGCACAAGAATCTCCATGGAGATGGGCAATAATGCTTCCTTTCCATACACTAACTGATACGGTGAAGTTTTGAGGCCTTTCTTGGGAGTTATGTAATCTGCCTAGAGTGTTTCTCAAACATTTTTGTGCCACTCTCTCTGATGTTTCAACTCGATTATTTTAATGTAAGACCAAATTTTTATTAGTCGACTTGACCAAGCCGTTTCCTTGTGGGTAGTAGTTTGAAGATATTTTTAAGAATATTCCATGTGCAACTGCGAATTGACATATCTTAGAACCCAATAAGTCCTTGGCATTGTTAGAGATGACGGTCTTTGGTGGGTCGATTCTCATTACCAGTTCCTCATGGAAGTTCACAATTTATGGCTCCATTTCATTCTTCAAGGGCATGGCCTCGGTCCACTTGGTAAAGTAGTCCATATTTGTAAGGATCCATTTGTGTCCCACACTAGAAGCAAGATTAATTATCCTAAAAAAATTAAGGCCCCATTGTGCAAAGGGTTCATCAACCACTATTGGGTTGAGAGACATCGCTAAGTTTTTCCTTCTT
Organism: Sequoiadendron giganteum; assembly: GCA_007115665.2. Taxonomy (NCBI): domain Eukaryota; kingdom Viridiplantae; phylum Streptophyta; class Pinopsida; order Cupressales; family Cupressaceae; genus Sequoiadendron; species Sequoiadendron giganteum. Next base: position 314,356,170 of record CM021103.1, read on the forward strand.
GGTGCAAAGAATTGGCATTCCTTGCAGGATTTAACCAAGGATTATGGTTCATTGAATAGTGTAGGCCAAAAATATATGGCACACATAATTTTGATAGTGGTTGTCCTTGCAAAAAATGTCTGCCAGCGGGACTATTGTGGAAAGTGTCAATAATTTTCTTCGCTTGTTCTGAGGTGACACACTGCAGTAGAACGTCATTGAAATTAATTTTGAAGAGGACCCCTTCAATGAGCGCATATCTATCGTTCTATAGTCTATAGAATCTCCTATTCTGAGAGGGAAGGCCCGACAAATATTTTCTGGTATGCATGAATCTTACCCTATCTGCCATCTAGTAGCCTTCAGAATCGGGTTCGTTTGTTAGGATAAGCTCAGGTTGCTCTTCCTTCACTACTATTTCTTCATCTTGTGCCAAATACTCACACAATCCTCTTCCTCAGATGGTCTTCGTGGGCTTGACCTTAATATCATATTTGAAGATCTTAGTGATCCAATTGCCCCTCTTTAAGGTGATTTCTCCCTCCATGATATATTCACACACACTGGAATGTGTGACGTATACAATCACCTTGTTGCAAGATATGAGGTGTCAAAACTTCTTGAGCCCTTTAAAAATGGCGAATGTTTTCCTTTCGAAAAAGTTTTAGTTCACCTCATAATCCTTTAAGGTTCAAGAGTGAAATGTTATTGGATGTTCTCCCTTTCCTTCATTATCCTTCTGGGTCAAAATCGTAGCAATGCTAGTTTTGCTACCGAATACATACATTATGATGTCCTTTGATAGGTTTGGATTTACCTACATAGGAGCTGAAGAAATAGTGTCCTTAACCTTCTCAAAGGATTATCTAGCTTCCTTTGTCCATTTAAACAATCGATCCTTTTTTAGCATTAAGGTGATAGGCCTAATTATCCTACAAAATCAGAAATGAATTTTCTCACAAAATTTACCTATCCTAGAGAGGACTAAATTACCTTCTTATTGATTAGAAGAGGAAGTTCTCTGATTGCCTTTACCTACTCTAGATCAATTGCAATTCCATCTTTGGGCACTACATGTCCCAATAGTTTTCCTTGCGATACTCCAAAAACACATTTTTTTGGGTTCAGGGATATCTTGAACTCCTGGAATTTTTCAAAAAGCATTTCAAGGTGATCAAAATGATCATACTTATGCTTGGAGAATATTGTAAGATCATTCAGGTAGATCAAGATGATTGCATTTATCAAATCCTTGAAATCAATGCCCATTGCTCGTTGGAAGGTGGCCCCCACATTTGAGAGGTCGAAGGGAATTTTCACATATGCAAACATTCCCCACTTAGTAGTGTATGTTGTTTTGTGTTAGTCCTCCTCTTTTACCCAGATTTGGTTGTAACTAAAGAAGTCATCCAATAGAGAAAACATCTTCAATCCTGGCACTGCTTGCAAGATAGACTCCATGGAAGGTAAGGGATAGTGGTCCTTCAAGGAAGCTCTATTCAAGTCTCAAAAATTGACACATAGGTGGATGTATCCATTCTTCTTTCAAACAAGAATCAGGTTAGATACCCATGTACTGGAATTGATTGAGAAAATGATCCGAGACTAAATTAGCTTGGTCAGTTCTTGCACCATCAGAGCTTCAATCTTCAGATTTATGAGCCTTTTCTTATGGGGATAGGTTTTCCTCCTTCTGTCAGTTTTATAGTGTGTTGGATGATCTTAGGATTGTATCCCTTGAGGTCATCATATGACCAAGCCAATACTCCATATATCTTACAAAAATGGATGAGTCTTTCCTTGTCATGTTGTAGGACATCCTTTCTGACTTTGAGCTTTCTTCCCTCTCTAACCAGAAGATCTGCATAGTCACTTTTGTCTGCTACAAACCTCCTCTTGTCATTTCTTGCATCATCACAATCAAATAGGTTTTTGAGAGTGACCAATCCTTTTGGGAGTTTGTTAGATCTTAGCTGAATAATTTATTCCTCATATGCTTTGGAAATTTTTGGTTGGAGTTGTTCAACGAAGTTTCCTGACTATTGGATGAACGAGGTGATGTTTTCATCACTTTAGAACACTTGACAACTCTGATCATTATCTGGATGTCTAGTTGGAAAATTACTCATATATAGTGTATGTTATGAACTACATTGGACGCATGATCAAATTGAGATCTGACTGTTGCCATGTAGTCCACTTCTGTATTTATCTCTCTGAGTATTGTCGGGATATTGAAAGCTTTGAATATTTTAATCAAGTCCTAGACTCTCTATATATAGGATCTCATGTGGAAATTCTTGGCTGCAAAAATCCCTCAGAGTTAGTTGACCACTAGGTGGAATCTCTGAATACTGCTATTTCCTTAATACCCATCCATTTTGCAAGGCTTAGACCTTACACTAGGCCTTCATACTCAGCTTCATTATTCAAACAAGTGAACTGAAAGTAGAAGGAACAGAGTTTATTTTCATTATATGGGGACATCAAATGGATCTTAACTCTAGTGCCAACTTTGCATCTTGCTCCATCAAAATGCAACATCCATATCTCTGAGGTTAGGCAATCCTCGGATTCCTTAGCGACCTTCAGGATTACTTGATCTTCCTCATAGATGACATATGTCCCCAATCCAGTGGCATGATAGTAGCTGAAAGGATCAACATCTATATATTAACTCAAAAGGACATCTTCTTGATCAGTTCAGTCTCCAGTCACCTTCTCATCCTCTAGTAGCTTGGTACCGTACGTATCCTCTTTGGTGAAAGAGGTATGAGTGGCTTCAAAGTTCATCATGGATTCCTCGTCCACATATTTTGAATGTGGAGATTTGGATATTATTTTCATTTTATCTCCATGCTTGGTCCTAAGGATCAAGTGTGACCAATCCAAATAAAGATATCCACCTATCTTTGAAGTGAATTTCTGGGATAAGCAAAGACAAAACATTGGGGGAACATCTATGATCATGGTATCTTGTGGAATTATGATATTGGGGCAGGAGAATAGAGTCAAGGGGAGGTTTTTGATGACATGAACGGTTTCAACCTTGTTCCCATAAAGTTGTATGACCCCCATTTTGAAAGGTTCATAGCTAAGTCCTAAGGCTTCAACTATCTGCTTGGGCATGATTGTATTGCTAGCACCAGAGTCAATCATAGAATTGTGCAATAATTTCTTCCCCAAAATAAGAGTCAAGAAAAAGGGCTTGGGTTTTAGCTTCTCTTTAACTTTGGTAGAGGCATCCTCTACACTATTTGTGAGAAATTTTATAGGAGGTGATGGATCAATGACCTTTTCTTTGAGTGATAGCTCTGTTGGTTGAATAACTGCATCCTTCTAGAGGGCCTTCTGCAACAATGAATTTTTCTTCAGAATACCTAAGATATCCCAAAGGGACATGTTAGCAGAGGATTTTTTCAATTATTCCACCACATTGAATGGTAGGGAATTTGAAGGCTTTGATTATTTAGGCCTTGCTATAACAATTTCCCTTCGTGGCTGAAATTGTTGAGCAATTATAGAGGTACTAGGAGTTTAGTCAGAGACACTTTTAGGCTGCAGAGTGATTGGCTCACCTGTGAATCTCCTTTTTGAGCAAGTGTTGTAATTGGACTGCACTTGTGGGGTCTCTGATGTGGACATCTCATATTTAAATACCACCTCTTCTCATTCCTTCCATCCATGAGAAGAGTGTGTGGTTGAGAGCTATGTCATTTTATTACTCCAAGGACATCCCTTGCATTTGAGCGGTAAGCACCACATTTTCAATTTGTGGAGAGGTATATGCATAGCCTCCTGAACTTGATAGTTTTCCCTGACTGTGTTGTTCTTCCACCTTCTGTTGTAAGTTTCCACATGCAAGTTTTTGGGCCATATGCACGTCATTACAGGGGAAGCACCAGGGGTTGATGTCATCGACGAGATTGTTTTGGCCTACTACCAACTCTCTATTTGAACTCGATGGAACATTAGGTAGTGGAGTAGGTACCAAAACCATATAATTACTTGATTGAGCTTGCAGACTTGTGCACATACCTCCTTAGTACTGGTTATGCTGGTAGGAAGGTCTTTCGCCTTGGGAATTTTGATATGTTAGCTTCAAAGGCATGGAATAATTGTGCTTGATGATAGTTACTTCATTTGAGATACTCCACAACAACTCCTTGAAGTCATTCATCTCATCCCTTGAAGGATTAGATGTAGAAGCAGTATTTTGTGTCATGCCTGGATATGTGTACATAGATTAAGGAGGGGCGGGCACACTGGTAGACATTATTTCCTAGGCAAGAACTGATATGTCTAGAAATATAGGCATGATGGGTTGAGGTGGAAACTTTTTAGCATCAATCAGGTTATTCTTTGCCTTTACAACGATGTTGTATGCATCTGGTAGAGTGGTTTCGCTAAGGGATTGGATCATCATCAAGATTTTGACATTGATGGATTTTAGGTAGAACATGAAAGACAAATTGGTCGGTGGGCGAATAGTTGCTTGGATCCTCTACCAATTTGTGTAGAATCGGGTGTTGAAGTCAGTCATGGCATCATATGGGGCCCAATTTATGGTCGCCAACTAATGATATAGCGAAGACTGATCTCCATCATTCAAAAATATTTCATAAAAGACATCTCTGAGTTGATCCCAGGTACCAATAGTGCTGGCTTGTAGAGTGTGATACCAATCTAGGGACTTAACTTTGAAAGCGGCTACAAGTAGCCTCAGTTCTATATTTTTATTAGCCACACCATCCATAAGAAATACGTTTGCTACATCTTGTAGATGTTCGGATGGCATCTTCAAGCCATCTTCGATGAATTTTGGTATGAATTTTAAAGAAGAAATTGGGATAGGGGCACAAATGAGGAGTGCTACTGGTGCTATAAGGGGGCTTCTGACATCCCATGCCACATAATTTATGTTAGCAATTGGCAACATGGCTAGCAGAGGGATCAAAACATTTACTGGATGGGTTCTAGTTCACATTGTTACTAGTGGTGGCACTAGTAAGACAAGGTTGTTTGTTGTTTGGGATCTACTAATAGGTTGATGGCTCATACACCCACTTAAGGTTTAAGTACATTTAAAAATTCCCATTGGGAATTCCAGAAAAAGAAACTTTTGATGCCAAAACTTGACAAGAAATAACCTTATGGGAAACTCGATTAAATGAGGGACCTATTGCGCTAAACTGAGTAACCTTCGAGTTTTTAAAGAAGTTGGCTTCTTCTGTAGTTTGGGATTTGGAATGGAAAAAGGAAGCAGGTATATAAAATAAAGATCTAACTTAGGCGATGCAGCAAGATTTAGGTGTATTCAGGCATGGAAAACCTTACTTTTGGACATGGTTTAAATGTCATTCAACAATCTGCTATGTCTTAGAATAACAAAAATCACAAATGAAAAACCTGAATAGTTTAAAAATTAACATAAAATAACTCCCATACACATTTACTGAAAAGAAGAGTTCAAGACATGGTCTGAATCAACAAAGTTATATTGAAATCATAGTTCTGCAAATAAACTACCCAATACAATAATGACACAATATAATGTTCTATCAAATAGCTAAGAAACATAAAGACCGAACAATGACATAATCTATGAGTCTTATACAATAATCTAAAAAAAAATACAAAGGCCTGGTATCTATCTGCTATTTTTCTATATGTTATGAACTTGTTCTTCAAAAGAAGAAGTAGTATTTATAGAAAATGATCCAAACGTTGCATAGCTAGTAACAGAAAAGATACCATTATGATATAAATGATGTCTATCGCAATGATTCCCCAGGCCATTGCAATAGAAAATATTATGAGCCATAGAGCGTAGTTTCCTTCAAGCCAAATGCATCCTCTGCAAACGATGATGGTGGTCCCAACATAGAAACACCAACTCTCCAACAAACATGTGTTGCTAACCCACGAAGTCAATTAAGACACATGGAAATATGGCGCAACTCATTGCTCATTCCATTCTTCCCTTCGCTGAAATGCTTGTGGAGAGGACACATGTAGAAGTCTTTGTTGCTTGCATTGACTGTGGGGTCCACCAAAAGGTGTATGTAGAAAGATGCCACGTGGCACGTGGATGCAACTTGATAGAAAAGCGAAGGCAAGCAAACCTTAAAGGTGAAAACTATTGACACCTGGAAGCATGGTGAGGTTTAGAAGAGAAGTGAGGGATGAATAACTTATGAGGAGCACATGGCAGACACATGGTGGAAGTGGACCCAACTCTTCATAAAAGGGGGATGGAGATCCATAGGGAACTATTAGAAGCCGAAAAAAATAACAATATCAACCCGAAGGGAGCTCGAGGGATTTTATATCCACACATTCCATTCATCATGCACAAATTAAGTGACTATTTGTAATCTTTCCCACATCATCCACATTCACTTCTTCATAGCTTGAGCATATCATCGTGACCATTATATCCTATTTGTAGCATATGTTGATAATCTCATGATCAACTCAAATTGATTCCTCTAAAATTTGATTACACGACTTGGGGATATCACACACAATCTTTCCTTCTACATTGTGAGGCCAAATCTCCACATTATTTTTCTTCCAGATTTCTTATTATGATGTCGAGGAATCAGTTCTTTCATGAACTTTAAAACCTTTCCAATAATATTGTATTCATAACCTTGATAATTCATCTTCATGATTAAAGGAGAGAGATTCAAGTTGAATAAATGAAGAGCCACTAGGATTGCGTATATCACAAATGATGTCTACTGGAAATTTTCCCACTTTCCTTGTACTTGCAATATTATTTCCTTTAGTGCGAAGTGATTTAATCACATTAGTAAGTAATGTTCGGTCCTTGGGGCCTCTTTTTTGCTAGATTGAGCAGATTAAAAACTTTGAGCATTAATTCCATCCCTATTCATGAGATCCGATGAAGAGGTAGCCTCACATGGATGGGTAAATAAGAAGATCCTGTTGACATATTCTTTAAACCTTCCAAAAGACTTGAGAGTTAATGTTGAAAACATATCAATAGTCAACTAAGCCATACACCACCTTCAACAAACCCTAATGAATACCCAAGCTTGTCAAGTTATCAACAGATTTTAAAAATTTTGAACCATACTTTCATGACAATTTTGGAGCTAGGGAGCTTTTGGAACTCCCGATTACATAGGAGTCGGGGAATCACACATATTGAGAACTTTAGAACTATGGAATCGGTGATAATAAGAAAATCGGGAACTTACAAAAATCTTGACTATATGGAGTTAGAGATGTTGGAGGTTTCAAAACTCATTAAATGGCCAACTTCATAATAGGAATTCTTCACAAAGCGTTTAAGGTCACCATAAATATTTGGCTTTTAATAAAGTCATGCGACTTTATAACGTGTCATCCTTTTTGTTTCCCTTTTTCTAACTTTGGAGTAATATATTAAAATTCACCATGCTCCAACCAAAACTTGAGACCCTTAAACAAAAAATGTCATATCTTCCACAAAATGAATCCATTTTGCATGAAATTAGGATAGGATGATGATCAGGCCCCTCTGGACAAAACCCAAAAAAATGTTTTTGCTCTAGCTACAAAGATCTTGGATTTTGACTTTGTTTGCGAATCATGGATGAGAAAAAGTAAATCTTAAAATCGCTGAAAAAAAAAAAGGCATTCAAGCATGGAAACTAGGCAAATTGGGTGGAATGAGGTCATGAACAAACCCACAAAAGGATCTCACACCATCTTCTATAGGTTTCCAGATTTAATTGTTTTCATGATTTGGCGGTTTTAGGGGTTCAGGCACTAAATTTTTTAAATTTTCCATATTTAAATTGGGGGAATAACATTGGATCTGATTGGGGACTGTATTTCCTAGCAAAATGCAGAGAACTCCAGAAGCTTTGGGACATACCAGTCCAAGTCCATTGGGCAACAAAGTCAAGAGGAGAAAGAAAGGTGAACAAAACCCAAAACTGGAACCAAACCAAAAGACTAGAAAAAGAGCAACAACCTAAGACACCTATATGCACTGAGACTAGAGGAAAAACACCCAACTCCCAAAAATAATATGCAAATCCATTAATAGGATGGGAAAAATTAAATACTCAAGTGGAAAAGAGAGGTATACCCATGAAGCAATTGCAAACTGAGAAGCGATCCCAAGATCTGAAACACAAATCTAGAGTTTGTAAACCAAAGAGACCTCTTGAATAATGCCCCAGAACCAAAAATCCATTTAGCATCATAAACCTCTAGAATTTCCTCAACATATTCTTGCATATAACCATTCCTTCCTATAGATGAATTAGTGTCCCATGCCTGAAAACAACCGATTGAATCACTAGAAGACTAAATATTGGCCATATGTGTCTCACGTAAAAATAGAAGTGAATCAATCTGAAAATCGGCATTGCAAATAATATTTTTATGTGACTGAAAATCACCCCCAACTAGAATGATATTCTCTTTTTGTGCTAGAACTAATTCATTTATTGTGTGACCCACTTCATCATTCTCACCTGTAAGCTGTTGATTAGATAAAATAGCCTCTTCTCCACACAAAAAATCATCTTGACTTGCATTGAGGCACCAACTCAGATACACACAATATGAGGCTCATTGCATCCATCTATTTGACCACTTATATTAGAACTATCATGGCTAATTTTAACCTCATCTTCCAGATTTTATTTAAAAAAATTAGTATTCACATTTTCAAAATGAAAAGATTCAAATGAAAAATCATTCCTGACCTCTTCTTGCAGCCTTACTTTGGTATCATTTGGCTTAGAAAACTTGAAGACTTCATAATCAGTTTGCATGCACTTTGGTGGAAGGATATTCAATACCTTATATTTATGTTGTGCATCCTCAAGTTGATCTTCTTCATTGGAAAAAAAATGAATGATTGCATTTGTATTGTAGGTAAGGAGGCTAAAACAACTTCATTTGCATTACCTTCTTCACTGTTAACATTGTGAAAGAATTGTCCGCTTTCTTTGTCATTTGATGGGCTTATAGATTCATCATTATCTTGTTCATAATAAAAATTATATGCTTCAAATCTTCTATTCATATGAGTCTTTGCTCCTATACTATTTACCTCATTTTTATCAAATTTGTTTGGATCAAAGACAATGAGATTTAGACATTCAACGGTAGGAGGTTGCATATATTGAAAATTTGTAGACTGAGAAATTAGCTTTTGTATGATAGGCTTCCTTATAATTTCATTATTCAAGTTGTTTATAGCCTGATTTTTTTCCATAAACCACTTAAAATCATATCATCCTCAATTTTGATAGCCTCTTCTTATGCAATTTTAATGTAATTTACTTTACACCTTTTTAAATAGAACTGAACATCTAGATGCAAAGAGGAAATAAAAGTGCAAAGCTGCAATTTATTACTTGGCTAAATGGAGGTAGGGATCTTTTTGAACAACCTATTGAACCTATCCACAAAGTCTCTGATGGATTCACCTTCCTACTTTTGAATATTAAAAAATTGGCCCAGCAAAGCAACTTCATCAACAGGGCCTTTATACCTTCCCAAGAACTTATTCTTCAATGAATTCCAATTAGTAATGCATTTTTCTTCTAAATAATAAAACCAATTTTCTCAGGCCCAACCGAAGATTCAATAAATAATCTTACAAAAAAAAATTCTTCACTTACCCCCAAAACCCCACATGCAACTGTGAATTCTAGAATATGGTCTTCGACATCTTGATGGTTTTCTCCACTGAACTTTGGGAAGTTCTCTCTTGATCCTTTGGGAAATGGTGAATATTGTGGAAAAGAAAGAGGTCCAAAGCGATTTCCCTATAGTTGGGAAGAAATTAATTCCATAATGTAATTCTGGAAAATAAATCAGATAAGAGTCTTTACTAGAATAAAATACTTATGAGTACATTCCATCTTGCAGAGCCACCAACCTTTGTCCTCAGGGAGGCACCTTTAAATTTTTGGGGAAAACAAGAGCACTGTTCTTCAATTTCAAATCCCCAACAGAGTCACCAAAAATTTGTTGGTTGACAGATTTGTCACTTCAATTTTATACTCTCATTCCCATGTTAATGACAACCTAACTAACAGTTGAGTCACTTTCAATGGTATTTGCAAGCGCTCTCTGCTTATTTTACAAGGTGCAACTACCTTCGAATGATATGCAATGAATAAAACATAGGGTATGATTTTAACCAGAAAGCAGAAAAGGAAAGCTAACACCTACCCATAACCATAAAAGTAAATGTGAAAGATTGATCTAGAATGTATTGAATGTAGAAAAATAACACAAAGTTTACTTATCCTGCACTCATGAATGAGAAAAAAGAAAAGAGTGAACAAAAAAATCCCTTTCAATAGATAGGTTATACTAAATTCAAAGCCTCAAAAATAACCATATACACAACCTGACATAACAAATGAAACATTGAAGGGTAATTATTAAGAATCACAATTCATTCACAATCAAAGAAGACATTAATAAATACACAGATTCAGAAAATCTCCTTTATTTCTCCAATGCCAAAATGAGTTCAAAGGCTCAATTCCTTGTACAATAAACTGAGATTGAAAAGAAAATAAAATTGCCCTCCCTCTCTCTTGTTCATGAATAGTTCAGAAAAAGATCCCTTTTCATGTTTACAAAATTCATATTTATAGGATTTTTCCCTAGAAACTTTTCAACTTCCGTAACTATTTCTTGAAATCTCCTCCCTTTATTTTAATTAAAAATATTTAAAATCTTCTTTCGTGGTCATTGATATACATTACGCATGGAAAGAGGAAGGTTAACAAAATACAAGCTTGTAATAAAATTTCCCCTCTTCATCCTATTTTCCACTTGGCATAGGTTGGAAATTCAAGTGCATTTCTCAAAATAAACAACATAATTCCTTCCTTTTGATGACATTGACCTCAACTTTCTGAAGTAAGCATAGACCACATAGTTGACACAACCATTCTCATTTGATGGAGAATGAGACTATTTGTTTTGCTATGCAGTTGAATCAACCAATCCGATATGTTGTTGGATGAATTTTCTTTGCATGATTCTATTCTCTAAAATGATCATAAAATGCTCATGTGAATATTTGTAGACAGTCATGTTGTCCCTTAGTATTATTTGGCATTAATGTCACAACACCAAAGTTGAGGTATCAAGTTGTGAAAATGATGATTTTTTAATTCAATTCTTCTTGCATGATTTTATATATCTATTCTAATCTATCTTGGCATCATCACTTGCATTTGGCATATTCCAGTGATTGATATATTTCACAGTTTGGTTTTATTCAACTTGGCATATATTATCAGGCTCTGTTCTATTGTTTGGTCACAAAGGCAGTTTTGATATTTTCTATTGAGGAAACATATGGGGAAAACATACTTGGATTATATTTATCTATTATTGGTCAATTTAATGATCAATGATTTATCTTGATAGTGGCACATTAATTTTGGTGTTGGATTATATAGTGATATTTGGGTCTTGAACTTGGATTACATTCATCCATCATTGATCTTAGCATATTTACCTTGACCATGGAAGTTGATTAATCTAAGGTGGACTGACACATGTTATTTGGCATTATTTAAAGTCCTTACAAATTATGGTTTGTTTCCCACATGTACACGGGTGATTATTATTGACATACTTATGAGTTTATGGTTTTGCCTTGATTGAAAACATAATGTGATCATTGCATTGTCGAGGGAGATTATTTTATTTGTTGAATGGGAATTTTTCCCATCATAATACCTAGACTTGAAAAGACATTATGCCAGAATCAAAAGCTTCTATGAAGGTTCGATGAGCATTGTGGTTTCAAGAAAGTTAGGGTTTGATGGAGAAAGTTTGTTAACATGTGAAAAACACAATGATGTTTCAATGTGATAAAATTCATCGGTTGTGCCCTAAATATCATTTTGTTTTGGTACATACAAAGCATTCCTATCTCATCTGACTTAGGGCTCAATGAAACTTGGAGAAGAAGGTTTTATGGCGGCTGGTCTTGACATAAAATGGTTTCAGGGCTTTATGATAGCCGACTTTGGGCTTTAGGCTTGGAAGAATTGATGGCATATGCAGTTTTGACAGTTAAGATCTATAAGTGGTTTATTTTTCAGTTGAAAGAATCTGGTATGGAAGTGATGAGGAAAATGTCTTCAAGCAAGTTTGAACAGGTGGTTTCGTTGGACTTAACTCTGATGGTTTTTCAATTTTTTTTTCAAATATGGCAATGACTAAAAATCTTGAACTATTGTTTAGTTTATTTTATTGTGGTGCAAATGATGATGGGTTTGTTACAAAATGATGTTTCATATGTTTGTAAATATTTATTTTGAACAAGATCACAAAAGAAATTTGTGATTAAGGATTAAAATGCATATAGGCAATTAGTTTTCTTATTTACATTTGTCTGTGGAACACACAGGTTACAGTTGTTGTTTGTTAAGGAACAACTATTTAACAACTTGAGGATGACAATTTTACTTTCGATTTTATCATTTCTAATTTTGAGAACAAAGAACATGTTAAATACTTTATTATGCTCACATTTGAAATGATGAGAGATTTTTGAAAGGAACACAATATATGTTTTCAGAAAGGCAATATATTGTTTTGTGTAGTTGAAATTTTTTACTCTGATTTTGAGGTCATGGTAGACCAGAGTATGTAGTTCTTGAAATAGAGATCAAATCTGTATTTACAATTCCTTCATACATGTACATTTCAAAAGACTATCAGTGAGATAGCATCATTGTCAATGAGACAAATCAGCCAGTGAGGCTTTGTATAAATATTATTTTCACATAAGACCAGTAAGGCCAAGTTCGAGTGGTTTTATTCCCCAGGAGGGTTTCCACTCAAGACAACCTATGTGTCAATCTTTTATATGTGTTTTTTTATTGTCTGTTCATTTGATTTTTATTGCATAAGTTCATTCATGATCTAAAAATTATTAAAAGAGATAAAAGAATTAATTTGATTGTTAACACTGATTCATCCCCCGCCTCTCAGTGTTAACTATACTCCAACAAGTCCAATTGAAGAAAGACAACTACTGGACTTCAAAGAAGTCCTTGATAAATGCACTTTCTAGAATGTCATATAATGGGTATATCAATCAGCTTGAAATGAAATATACTCTCCCACAAGAAATCTTGTTTGAGGCATCATATCCAGGGTGTCTAACCCTACCTTTATCTGTTGCTAAATAAATTTGTTTCTGCCTCATTCCCTGCTGTAACTCTCTAGTTTGATGTTTTTCGATAGCATTCAAATAGCCAATTCCTATTCCTCACACATTTAGCTGTGTAGTGCTTAGGATTTTAGAACTAGCCTTTGTCAAACTTAAAGATTCCTACAAGCCCTCTAGCCTATGAGTTGTGCCCTTCGAAAAGTGAATTTGATTGGTTCCTATACAAACCTGATTATTTTCCATGTATGGAGTTTCAAACTTGTCATTTGTTCCAATATGTGGAACCACTGCAAGATCTTCCTAGTTGTTAGCAATAAAGGATAGAGAAGTGAAAGGTATATCCTCATTTACTATATATCTCGAGGCATCTTCCAACTCTACTCCATTGAACCTAATCATGTCAGCTTTACTTATATGAGATTCCCAATCATTAAAGACACCCACATGGTCTTCCTGATTATGGTATATGGTGCTCTATGAGGAATTACCATCAAACTCAGAACCACTAGTTTCTAAGCTGTTAGGTGGAGAAATCTAGGACTCTTCATAAGCTTGAAGCATAATTTTGTCATCAGTTACTAACTCTCTTCCACGTTCATCATTGTCCCCAACTACTTCTGCAAGATTTCTACCTCAATTTATGTTAAGAACTTCATCTCCATCAAGTTCAGGTCCAACAAAATCTAATTCTTGTGACCATGCTTCCTAACTTTTCCCAACGCCTTCAAGAGCTTTATGAAGAATTCCAACATCAAAGCTTGTAGTGCCTGCAAGTCTTGTCAAAGCTATATGTAACTCTTTTATAGTAATTAGAAGCACTGGAACAACAATTGTCAAAATGGGTCAAATTTCTTCAAGCTTTGAATGCAAAGACTAGAATATGGCTCGGCCATAACATAGAAATACATCCAACTTCTATTGTCCCTCTTTGTTGATAAGACCATTTATTACACTTGATGTAGAAGCCAACATAGACTTAGAAGGAAGAAGTAAAAAAATTACCTTGTTAAGTTCAGACATTAGATTACTATGTTGTGCACCAGCATCTTTGGCTAGCTTATACACATCATGTGCACCTTCTATTATGCCAAAACCTCTTCAAGAATCGATCCAGTCTCAATTGTTAAAGAAAAATTTCTCCTCACTCGCTTTAATTACCTAGTCCTGCATGCTTGGAAGTGTAGCTTGAAGTTCACCTGAAGAAGATTTTGACTTCATAGATACAAGATGAAAACCATTTGTAGCAATAGATAGGATTGCAATAGCTTCTTTCATGCTCTTTTGTGCTAGATGAAATTCATGGTTTGCACCTTTAACATCTGTGGACTAGAGAAATAAACTTCCATCTGTCGTTCTTTTCATCAAGGAAATAATTGATAATACATTCCATTCATCATGCACAAATTAAGTGACTGTTTGTAATCTTTCTCGAATCATCCACATTCACTTCTTTGTAGCTCGAGCATATCATCGTGATCATTATAACCTATTTGTAGCATATGTTGAAAATCTCATGATCAACTCAAATTGATTCCTCTAAAATTTGGTTACGTGGCTTAGGGATATCACACACAATCTGTCCTTCTACATTGTGAGGCCAGATCTCCATATTATCTTTCTTCTAGAGGTCCGATTATGATGTCAGGGAATCGGCTCTTTCATGAACTTTTAAACCTTCCCAATAATACTGTATTCATAACCTTGATAATATTCATCTTCAGGATTAAAGGAGAGAGATTCAAGTTGAACGAATGAAGAGCCACTAGGATTGTGCATATCACAAATGATGTCTACTGGAACTCTTCCCACTTTCCACAGACCTGCAATATTTATTCCTTTAGTGTGAAGTGATTTAATCACATTAGTAAGTAATGTTCAGGCCTTGGGGCCTCTTTTTTGCTAGATTGAGTAGATTAAAAGCTTCGAACATCAATTCCATCCCTATTCATGAGATCCAGTGAAGAGGTAGCCCCATGTGGATGGGTAAATAAGAAGAGCTTGTTGATGTATTCTTTAAACCTTGTAGAAGACCTAAGCCTTAATGCGGAAAACATATTAGTAGTCAACTAAACCATATGCCACCTTTAGCAAACCCTAACGAATGCCCAAGCTTGCCAGGTTATCGATAGATTTTAAAAAAATTGAACCATACTTGTCAGAGAATTTTGGAGTTAGGGAGCTTTTGGAACTCCCGATTACATAGGAGTTAGGGAATCACACATATTGAGAACTTTAGAACTATGGAATCGGTGATAACCAAAATTCGGGAACTTGCAAAACTCCTGACTATATGGAATCAGATATGTTGGAGGTTTCAAAACTCATAAAATGGCCGACTTCATAATAGGAATTCTTCATAGAGCCTTTAAGGTCACCGTAAATATTTGGCTTTTAATAAATTCATGGGACTTTATAACGTGTCATCCTTTTTGTTTCTCTTTTTCTAACTTTGGAGTAATATATTAAAATTCACCATGGTCCAACCAAAACTGGAGATCCTTAAATGAAAAATGTCATATCTTCCATAAAATGAATCCATTTTGCACGAAATTTTGATAGGATGATGATCAGGCCCCTCCGGACAAAACCCAAAAAATGTTTTTACTCCAGCTACTAGGATCTTGGATTTTGACTTTGTTTGTGAATCATGGATGAGAAAAAGTAAAGTTTAAAATCTCTCTAATAGAAAGACATTCAGGCATGGAAACTAGGCAGATTGGGTGGAATGAGGTCATGAACAAACCCACAAAAGGATATCACACCGACATGCATAGGTTTTCAGATTTAATTATTTTCATGATTGGGTAGTTTTAGGGGTTTGTGCACTAAATTTTAAAAAAAATTCATGTTCAAATTGGGGGGATAACACAAGTGAAGTGGGTGATTTGGAGTCACCTATTCAGAAGGATGGTTTGGATGGTGGTAAGGGAATCTCTGGGTTTGTGTAGCTGATGGAGGGTATTGTGCAGGGGAATGAGGGTTTGAATTGTTCCAAGGAGGTCAATTTTTTTTAGGTCACCCATGTCTCTCCTCTCGACTATGATTAGGTTAAAGGGAGTGTTGTGAAGGAAAAGTGGCTTGAAATTTTGGCTAACTTAGCGAACTTACCAAATAAGAGTTGTGTTAAGGTTGATGTGATTGAGGTGGAGGACTCCCTTGTGGAGGATTATATAAAGAATAAAGAGGAGGACCAAGAGGTCCCTGTTGATAATATGGACTCTCAAGCCCTGCCACCTATTAATTGGGATGAGGTTAATATGGGTATGTTTTGTAGGATGGCTGAGGATGGTACTTGTAACTTGTTGTCTCTTGTTAAATGGCTC
The DNA here is from genome assembly GCA_007115665.2 of Sequoiadendron giganteum. Classification (NCBI taxonomy): domain Eukaryota; kingdom Viridiplantae; phylum Streptophyta; class Pinopsida; order Cupressales; family Cupressaceae; genus Sequoiadendron; species Sequoiadendron giganteum. The sequence continues at coordinate 314,372,661 of CM021103.1, forward strand.
TTCTCGGAAGTTAAGGAGCTCAATGTGCAACTCAAGAATTGGTAGGATGTGTGTGTGGCTTTGGTGCATAGTAATCAAAGGAATGGGTGATTAAAGGTAAGGTTAAAACCATGAATGTTCTGCTTGATAATCTGGTTGTGAATTTTGATTGTCTTGGCACTTCTCATGAGGAGAGGATTACTTCTTTGGAGGTAGCAATCCAAAATAATTTTGAAGAGAGATTTGTTAAAATTGAGGATAAATATATAAGTTGTCTGATGATCTAAAGACTGTGGTTAATTTTAGCAACAATTCCTTCAAGTCGATTGCAAAGGGCCTCTCATTTTTGAATGAGATTGCCCTAAAATGGATTGGTAATCCCCTGGTGTTGGGTAATATTGAGATAGCTATGGAGGAGGTTTGTCCCAAGAACCTGATGGAGAAGAATGATGCTTTAGGTCCTATTGTGCAAAAGGTTGTTTTTGTTGGCCTATGTTTGAGAACAAGGAGTAAATCTAAGAAACGGGCTGCTATCTCATTTAAGGAGCTCAAGGATGTGATGTAAATGCATGAGGGGGTCATTGAGGAGAATTTGGCCTCGGTTAATGATCTGAAATTTTTTTGTAGCTTTGTTGTGTTTTTTGCTCGGGTTGCTTTTTTGCTTATGTTTTTCTTCTGGGTTGCTGACGGGTTTCCTGGTTAATTTCCATTGTTAGATTTTTGGTCTCTTTGTGTTGCGGGTTAATTTGGTTTAGTCTTTCTAGCAACTTTTTGCCATTGTAAAGGGTTTTGGGGTGCCTTCAAAACCTAATTTTCCATATCAAAAACAAAACTAATTTTATTTACCATTCTTCATGCTTTTATAAGATTTTAATTATTAAATATTAAATACCTATAATATCTTAATATAATACATAACTTACATATGCATTTATATATTTCTTTATTTCCATTACAATATATATACATATATGAATATATATAAAAATATTGATGTATAAAAATTATATATATATATATATATATATATATATATATATATATATATTCCTATATGCATACATATATTGTATTCATCTTATAAAATATTTATATACATAGATATATATATATATATATTTGTTTATTATATACATAATATCTACTAATTATAAAATATATATATATGCAATCTATTTAAATTGATGAAAGCAAGATCATTTAATGATTGGGTTCTACTTACCCTATCACCTCAATTGATGACATTGAACTCAAATTGACTTGACGGGGCCTAAAATTGACCTATGTGTGTGGGAGTAAACTCACATAGAAATACCAATTAATCCATAAACCATAACCCCCTCCTGAGTGTACTCTTTCTCTCCCTTTGGAGGGCAAGAAATTTATCCTATATTCACTTAAAGAACATTCATGTAGTTATTCGTTAACAATTATGACATATCCATAATATTGAATAAATAACAATAAATCATTAAAGTGCATACACATCTCATTGCATTCAATTTCACCATATCATTAGATATCAAAATAACATTGTCATACATCCAACATAAAGTTAAAAGTAATTTGGTAAATAAAAAATGAGGTGTAACATATCATGGTCCCATAAGGATCATCATCCCCAATGATTCAATGTATCATACATATAAAAAACAAGTAGAAGTTTTACTTTTTTCAGTTTTCATAAGCATGTAAAAATGAGGAAATTATTGTCTAATTTTATTATAATCTTCCTACGTAAAATTTTCTTCTACATATTGGTTCCACTGGACCTTGCATTGAGTGACCACTCCATTATGCAAGTGGTGCCGACAAGTTTTGAGCACTCAAAGAGGCTTGATCATTACCACCCCTGGGTCCTGTACTTTTAGTGTATTTCAATCAATTACATGATTAACACCTAATATATATTTCTTAAGGTAAGTGCGTCACCAAAAAATGTAGCTTTTGACACTTTTTCACTCATTTGGACCCTTGCCTATAGATTTTGGACCCTTTTTAGCCTCTTTTTACCCCTTTCCAAGCCTTGTGCCAAGGTGTTGCAAGGTGTTGTAAAGAATTTTCATAATTTCCTAGGCTTTTCATCACCAAATTCAACCCTTTCTTATGCTATAATGACCCCTTAATACACTTATAGGTCCAACTTTAGTGTGTTTTGTGAGACAATCCCAACAAGCATCAATAATCATCTCTTAATCCATGACAACCAATCAAAATTGCTCAGGTGGACTAGGTCACCACCTTGGGCGACCTAGTCCCATGTGGCATAAAATTTAAATTTAACTTAATATTCTTTGGAGATTTTGTCTCTAAAACCCTAAGGTCAACCTGTATGGTGTTATTTCAAGAAAATTAGGGCATAAATTCTATAAATAAGGGTTTTCCCCCTCATTTTGACCTAATTCAATTCATTGTAAACCTTAATTCCTCTTCTCAAGCACTCACCCACTCCTTCTCAAGAAAGCTAGGGTTTGAGTATTCCAAGTCAACAGAACATCTTTTCTAAAGCATTCAAGGGCTAATTGCTGCAACAACTCAAGATATTTCATCATGGCAAGGTAACTTACTCTATTATTCCATTTTTTTATATTCATGCTTTAGATTTTCTATTCATTTTGGTTTAGTTATCTAAAAGGGGTTTGACCAAGGCAAACCCCTAATCCCTAACAATCAACATTTTCTCTTTCTCTCCTTGTGTGTTTGCAAATTTAGGCACATTGAAGATCATTGAAGACTTTGAATATTTTTTGAAGACCTCTCCTTTCTTGCAAAGTCAAAACATTCACCAAAAGTCACTTTTAGGTCTGAATATTAAAGTTTCAAAAGCAGACAACTGTGAAGAACCAAGGTGCAAATCGATGGCTGTCATTTCCCCTTCAGAAATCCTAGAAATCTTGAAGAGGACTAAGTCTCCAAAAATTGCGACCTAGTCCCTCTAGATAAGCATTTCTATGATTTTCACATTTCCAAACACTCATTTGGCAGAAACAGGCTCTAGACCATTTTTCTCAAATCTGGGACTAGGTCGCCCAAATTGGTACAAGTGTCCCTTTCAGCTTCTGCAACATTTTCATCAGCATTCCAAACCTCCATCAAATCCTTCTTCAAATTCCAGGTGCACACATTCTATCTCTCTCATTTCTGTTTAGTTTAGTTCACATTCTTAGGTCATTTAGTTCAATGTTTGCATACAACATTGTGTTTTCTAGAACTTTGCATTTCAATAGCTTAGTACTCATTAATCATTGCATTTTCAGTTTATTACACTTAGACACATCCACACACACATCAAAACCCACAATCCTTTGAATGAACTCACCTAGAAAGGTATATCATTAAGTGGAAAGAGAGCCATTTCCTTAACCAAGTGCTCCTTAGGTGAAAAACCCTAAGGGCCTAGTAAAGGGGAATCCTCTTTCCATTTTAGTATATCATCTTTTGGTAGTTCAGTAAGATACATGAGAAAAATTGTGCATCCTGGCAAGAGCTAGTGGTAGAGAAATCATGTAGGCAATTGGATTGTCTTCTTCGAGAACTTTAAAGGGACCCACATAACAAGGACCCAATTTAGATGACTTTCCAAACTTGATTTAGCTCTTCTAAGGTTTAAATATTAATAAAAAATCTTTGACTAAGAAATTTCTCGGTATGTGCTTATCATCAACATATCTTTTTTGCCTATAATTCACTTCCGCTAGCCTTTTCTTGATCAACTTGATATAATCTTCCATCTCTAATATCATTTATGGACTAAGTCTAATCCTATCTTCTAGCTTATCCCATCTTATAGGATTTTGACACTTCCTTCCATAAAATGCTTCAAATGGAGCCATCTAAATAGAAGAATAATAAGAACTATTATAAGAAAACTCTACAAGTGGAATATAATCCTCCCACTTTTATTTTTGATCCATGCAATATATTCTCAATATATCCTCCAAAACTTGTTTTACTCATTTCATCTGATCATATTTTTTAGGATGTTAAGCTCAACTTATGTTCAACTAAGTTCCAAGTGAGGAGAATAAGGTTTTCCAAAATCTTGATGTCATGCACACGTCCCTATTTGATTTGATCTTCTCAGGAACACCATGCAACCTAAACACTTCTTGCACAAATCTATGGGTATGAGTGGTGCTCCATCTGTCAAGTTCCTGGGTATGAAATGAGCTACCTTGGTGAGTCTATCACCCTCTACCATAATTACATTATGCCTATTTATAGACATACGAAGACCCTGTACAAAATCCATATTGATGATCTAGCATTTCCAGTCTAGAATCTCATGAGGATATAGGAGTCCTATCAGGTGATGATGTTCTTCTTTCACCCTCTAGCATTCTAAACATGCTTTTAAAAACCTTGCAACATCCCTCTGTATTCCTTTCCATAAATACAATGGTTTCACATCAACCATAATTTTTGTCACTCCAAGATGTCCTAAATATGATGCAGAATGAAGTTCTTTCCACACAAAATTCCTTAACTAATTGATGTTCGGAACATATATTATTCCTCTAAATCTTAGTATTCCATCTAGTTCAAAGTAAAACCCATCATACCTTGAATTTTGAGGGTTGTCCATGAGAGATTGCTTCACTTTCTCATAGTATTCATCTCCCTTGAACTTTTGCAATACTTAATTTTTGAAATCAAATTGTATAGAGATCATAAAGGAGATATACCTCCTTCAACTTAGGGCATTCATAACTTGATTTTATTTTCCCTTATTGTAACTAATCTTTAAATCATAGTTATATATGATCTCTAACCATCTCCACCCATACAAGAAGTAAATACTTAGTTTTTTAACCTTACAGTAGATAATGTAGTTCCTTCAAAGTGAGTAAGTATTTTTTTCTCTTTTAACATCATATTTTGCATGATTGGAAACATAATTTTTTAAAAATAGTTAGCCTAGATGAGCAAGATAGGCTATTAGTTGGATGACACAATTATATCATCATGCCATTTTATTATGATCATGTGATGCGGTACTTTGGTTAGGTATAGATAACACCCAGCTTATGGCTTACATTCCTGAGATCTACAAGTAGCGTTGCTAGACTAGGAGACGCCTATTTTCCTACACTCATAGACACCATTCCTAATGAATTAGAGGATGAGGAGTGATATACACCCCCAACATCTGACGTGTATGATGTAGGCACGTCAATTTCTTATGATAGGTGGTATATGAAAACACAACCTCAATGCATCTTCTTGGATGATCATCCCGCAAGCAATTCAGGACCTTTACCATATTGAGGAGATGGAAGAGAGGACAAGGATGTGGATGGAGATAAAATTGATGATTTGAGGAGGACGATGAGGATGAGGATCAACAACTAGCGAGAGAGGAGCTAGTAGAGGTCATAGATGCCCCTAAGGAGAGACCTACATCTCATCCTCACATCACCAAAGTACATCAATCGACCATAGTGGGAATCTAGTCTAATGAGCATGGAGAGAGAATCCACATAGCTCCCACCATACTTCCTACCCATCAAAGGAGTCTCGAAATGACACCCATAGTGTCCTATCGAGATCCTGATTAGCAAGTTGGTGATCAAAGTGATGTTTATTTTCTATGTATGATTAGATGTAATATGTTTACAGATCAGATATCATTTAACTATGTCATGTTTTATTTATTATAGTTGGTACATGATATTGACTTAACTTCTTTAGTTGAGTCATTGTAGAAATTATTGCACTGATTCCCCTACACCAAGTGACATGGGTTGAGCATAGGCTGCCACCTGGTGTAGGGCATGATGCTAACTTGTTTGAGCCCCTATTTAGATGGAGAAAATCTTATGATGATTATATGAGGACCATTAATATAGTTAGAGCTAATATTGTGGAGGTCCAAGTTATAGAGGAGCATATGAGAGCTACACTTGAGGACCTCAGAGCTGCATATGAGGAGCTTCAAGCCACCCAAGTTCCTTTTGAGAGTGAGACACATGATTTCTTGCAGTAAGAACTTAGTAGGGTGCAAGAGGATATTAGCAAGGTACAAGTAGATAGGGATCAAATAGATCAAGAGTGAGTCACAACTCTCATACATGAGGTCATAGCCTTAGGCCAAGTACAGGACCTACGAGAGCATATGAGCTCTATCAGATTCTCCCAAACCATTGTCTCTTGATGGGCACCACCACCACCACCAATCCCCAAGGATTTTGGTAGCCATAGGTCATCTTAGATATATTACACTAAGACACACAAATTTTTTGTATCATGGTGACTATGCATATAAACTTTATGATCTTTTTATATATGAGTATGATTTTATTTCTATGAGCTATGTGCTTTTGTACCTTGTTTGAATTAGATGTCAATGTGATATATTAAATAATATTGGTAGGATTATTTAATAAATTTCTCCATGATCTATTTTTTTTATTGATTAAGAAGGGAAAGGGCCCTAATCCCTTATAGAAGCAGCATAGCAGTCCAGAGAACAAAAAATATATAAAACAACAAAATAGAGGAAGCATGACTGAAGGATAATCATTTCCCCAAACCAAACCAACCAAAAAATATTATCCTATACCAACCACATCAAAAATTATAAACCTATCTAATATCCCATATAGATATAACCAATCCATATTAACATCAACCAACAAAAAAAGGTTATATAAGCATAACCTATAAAGATTACCCAACATTTTACCAAAGTTAATAACAAAGATAAAGCTAGAATTAAAAAATTCCAAGAATCAAAAGTCTTTACAACTAAAACTCCACAGAGAGGGGAAAACACCTCATGATAGCAAGCAACAAAAAGTAGGGGAAATAAGAGTTGAGGATTCAAAATCCCCAATAAGGCTCCATGCCTTCATCAGGTCCTCAATGGGATCTTCAAAGCTATCTTTGATCACCATCTTTCCTAACAAATAAAGTTCGTCCTTATTCTCCTTTTTCCTATGTTGTTTCTTAATTTTTCCCTGTCCTGAGATAGTAGCGATCACCTCTTTTTTCATTACCGCATCCACAACCCTACACTTATTCTGCACAAGACTCTCAAGAGCCTGGAACTTGTTGGCATTGTCATTTTTTTGCATCATTTTCTCAACTGGCTCGAACTTTTCCTCTAGCCCTTGCACACTAGTTATTTCCAGACTTGTATTTTTATCTTTCAAGTCTTCATTACCAGGGGTAGTGATTTCCATTCCTCTAGGTACTTTTTAAGTTGTTCCTTTTTCCTTGGCCATATCAGTATCCTCCTACTGAATATAACCTTCCTCCTTTTGACTCAAATATTCCACGTCCTTCGACCCTGACACCTCCTCCTCAAGAGACCTAGCTTCACCCAAGCCATCTGGCACATATTCTTCAAAGGAGGAAGCTTAATCCTCCCTGGGCACCTTCTTCCCCTTTTTATCCAGAGACTCTTCTAAATTCTTTTCATATGAACTTTTTGATTTTACACTATTATTAAACCCCTTGGACACGACCAAAGCAATTTAAGTAGATATTCGACCCACTGAGGTGGTGGACCCACATCCAAGGTTGTTATTGTTATTATCCAGAATTGTTATAGTGTTAGGGTCAACACCCAACTCACGAATCAACAATTTTCTCTTCTTGTTTACAATAGGAGGGAGGGGTGAAACACTTTGTTTTTTAGGGGTAATATTAAGGAGTGTTGACCATGAAGGGTCCACAACATTAGGGGAGGCCTTGGTAGGATCTTTGACTGGGGATTGGGGTCAATTTTAAATTATCTCAATTTTTACAGAACTCTTGGGAGTAGGATTTTCAATCAGATTATGGAAAAAAATTCTTTGTGAGATGGTAGCTAAATTTTACTTGCATATGGCATGAATCAAACCCTGGTGTAAAGGAGTATTAGTGCCATTGGAAAGGCTTTGGCTTAGGGATGAGAAGAGAAAAAAGGGTAAATTTATTTTCTCCAGGTGCCTGATATGGTTTAGAATGGGGAAATGATAACCATGGACTGACTGAAAATGACCCTATAATGTAAAATATTTCATGAAAAAGAAGCAGACATTATGGTAAGGGGGCGGAAGAAAAACCCTAGAATATCCATTCTAAAATCTTTGGGCCTTTTCTTTAGCTTCAAAAAACTTATCAATATAAGTTTGATAGTTTCCCATGCATACCTTGGCAATATTCTTCCCTTCATACACAATCCTCATCACTTTGGCTAAGATCTTAGCATCAATAGTAAAATGAAGACCACCCAACTCAACTTCCCCATCTTTCCGGACATTCACAAACTTGTAGCCGAGTTTTTCACTGTAACCTTCCATCACCACAAAGAATGGAGTAAACCTAGCCTATTCAAACAAGCCCCATAATTCCACATTCTTTTTCAAGGAGTCATATTGACTTGGCTTCATCCTCTTTATAGGGCCTCCCATGGTTTTTTCTTTGGTTGAATAATCCTTAGGAAGGAGTAAATACTCCACTCTTTAGCCTCCCTCATTCACCATAGAAGCAACTGGTAATTCAAAATAATTGGTTTTGATAGAGACTTGGTGGCTTTTCATTTGTAAGAACAATGGCTCGAATCTTTTGGCAATTTGTTTAAAATAATCAATCTGTATACAAAGCCCATTTTCATAATTTGGAAGCCTACCATTAAAATAAATGATAGCTTCGCCACCTTTTTGAGTCATGATTACTCTTTTTTATTACCCACCTTCACATCAATGATAACACATGTCAAAATGTCTTTTCTCAAATATATCATAAGATTTTTACAAATATGAGTGTGATAATCACCATACCCACTTTCTCTTCTTTCTCATTATTCCATGAGGTTTCCAAATGGGTCTATCCTTTCCTCCCCTTTCTTTTTAATTCTTTGAGATTTAGCATACACCCGCCTTTAATTAAGTACCTCCCATTTTGTCTTATCAACTTTCTCAATTGCCACATTAGAAAGACAACAATAAACATGATATATAGATAACACTTCCAACCCCTCATCTTAATTAGTATCATTCTTTCCATGATGAATTAGATCCCCAAATCTATCCTTAGATAGTGTTTCCTTAATTTTATTTGACAAATTTGGAAATTCTCAATATTTCAAAATTGCCTATCTTAAACCAAAATTTGCCATTGCATCGGCAACCATGTTGCCTTCCCTATAGATATGGCTTATCTTGTAATTTTGAAAACATTGTATCATATATTTGCAGTCGTTTAATATATATTTTAGTTCCCAAAGGACATCAACCTTATTGTTTAAATAATCAATTATTAACTTGGAGACGCCTTCCATAATCACTTTAGTGTAGCCATTATCTTTTAAATAACATATTCATATCCACACTATGTAAGCCTCAACCAAGTTATTTGTTGCTACTCCCAAGCCCTTGATGTATCCAGCCACATAGATGCCTTGATGATTTCTAACAATTCCACTTGACCCCACCAAGCCTGGATTCCCCTTAGAACACCCATCAAAATTACATTGAATCTACCTCGGGTCCACAAGAATCCAAATGGTGCATTTTCTAATTATCTATTTAGCTCAGTTAACATTGTTAAGATCATGAGATATTCCCCATTATATTGATTCACATATTTTTATATGATGGCATTTTCTTCGACAAAGCATAATTACAACTTTCTATGTTTTCTTGAATCTATTTCCTAATAGACATACATAACTCTTTACTAATTTTAGCTATATCTCTAAAAACTCTATTTTTCCTCTCTTTCCACAAAACCTTGGTGAGGAACGGGGGAAATTGTCTCCAGAGGTCAATAATAATATTGTGAGAATAGGGGCATATACTCCAACAATCAACAAACATCTTTACCAATGGAGGGAAGACCCAATCAATCATCAGATTTTTTAAGAAAAAATCTCAAACTTATTGAGCATAAGGACATTGAAACAACGGGTGCATAATGGTTTCTTCCTCTTCATTACAAAGGTAGCACTTATTTACCACATACCATCCCATTTTCTTAAGATTATCAATTGTGAGTATCTTTCCATGCATCATAGTCCACCAAAAATAATTAATCTTGGGAATTAGATTCTTTCTCCACACCATTTTCTAATTAAAAAACCTTGTTTGGAATAGCTGAGATTCCATAATCTCATAAATAGATTTAATTGAAAATCTCCCAGAAGCATTTATTGTCCAAATCCACTCATCATCCCTATTTATTGAGAATAAATCAAGATCACAAATCCGTCATAGGAGGAAGTCCAAAGTAGCATCCCAATTCAACTGTCTGCCACCCCTAAGAACAAAATTATTCAAATAGTTCATAAAGTCAATCCACTTTGGTCTCAAAACTTCCTAATTTAAATAATTAGAGACCTTCTTTCCAATATTTCTTTTCAATCTATTTCTAATTTGCTAGAGGTTGTCATTAGTAGACAAGGGAGCACAGGTAGTCCAAGAATCCTCCCAAAAGTAAGTTTTGAGGTCATTTCCAATTCTCAATTTTGCTCCTTTTGTTAGAGTGCCTCTAATATTTAACAAGTTATTCAAAAAACCTTAACCATAGGGAAGATCCTTTTTCTCGAGGAAACAAAACACCTCCTTATTTCCAAAGTACTTGGCCTATATAATATGTACCCAATCCTTTTCTCCTTCTAGAAGAAATCATCCCATTTTTTCCAAAAGAGCTTTATTGAACACTTTTATTCTTCTTATACCCAATTCGCCTTCTCTCTTCGGAGTGCAGACAGTTTCCCATCTAACAAGCACCATTATTTTCCTCTCTTCCACACTCGAGCATAAGAACCTCCTTTGAATCATTTTAATTTTCTCAGTAATATAGACAAGAATGCTAAAGAGAGAGAGAGATAATAGATTGGTATGTTTTGTAAGGAAGCTTTTAAGAGTTGAACTTTCCCAGCAAAACTTAGCAACTTGCCCTTCCACCTGGCCAACTTATTTTGAATCTTTTCCATAATATAATTCCAGTAATTAATATTAGGTTTTCTTAAGATTAAAGGTAAACCAATGTAGGTAGCTGATAATTTAACCTCCTGACATCCTATAACATTTATAACTTTCTCTTTTACTATCTGGTTGGTATTAAAAAAGTTGAATTTACTTTTCTAGTAATTGATAAATTGACCAAAAACTCTAGCATATTTATCAAGAACCTCTTTCCATTGTCTCGCTTCCAGGATAGAAGCCTCCCAAAGGAGGATAGTGTCATAAAAAAAAAATTGATGTGAGGTAGTGGGGAGGGATGAGGCAACACAAAACCCTTTCAATTATTAATTGTAAGTTGTTTTTGAATATTTTGACCCAAAGATTCAACAACAATGACAAGTAGGTAAGGATACATAGGGTCACCTTGTCTCAGACCATGACCACAAGAGAAGAAACCTTGTGGTACCCCATTAATAAATACTAAATACTTAGGAGTAGTGACACAAGATCTGATTAAGTTGAGAATTTTCCTTTGAATCCAAATTTTTAAGAACAACAAACAAGAGATTTAGAGACCCAATAATAGGCTTTAGAAATATCAAGTTTCAAAGCCATACCTTATTTTTTACTAAGGTCCATAAGATGTAAGACCTCATGAGTATAAATAGCCACATCCAAAAAAAATCTTCCCTAAACAAACCCCTTCTGGTTAACAACAATCATCTTATTCAAGACCAATTTTAGTCTATTAACCATTATCATAGAACATATCTTATAAGTGGTGTTACATAAACTAATAGGTCTATAGTAATTCATAGAATAAAATTAATTTTTCTTAGGGATAAGTGCAATAAAGGTGGTGTTCATTTGAATTAAAAGCCTTCCCAATTTGAAATAAACCTTTGACCGCATTGAACAAGTCAGAGGAGACAATGCCCCGATAAACCTAGAAAAATATTGGAAGAAATACATCCAACCCTGACACTTTAGATGAACCAAGGGAGAAAAATGCCTCCTTAACTTCACTCATAGAAACAACTTTAGACATTTATTTTAAATCATGTTTCGTGATGACATTTAGAATCACTACAGAAAGTCCTCAAACTCAGAATTGTCCACCATAGGTAATTCAAGAAAATTTGAGACGAAGGAAATAACCTCCTTTGTAATGTCCTCCTCCTTGTCAATTATTGTCCCATTAGGGGTATCTAAAAATTTAATCCTATTTCTACATCTTTTTTTTAAGGTAGACTAATGAAAAACTTTGTATTTATGTCCCTTCCCTCAACCATTAAATTCTTGATTTTTGTTTCTAGAAAATTTCTTCCTTTTTATTTATTTTATACTATTGAAATCTAAGATCCCTTTCTTGATTACAGGTCTCATCATCCATAATTCCCAATTGCATTAGATCCTAAATCTCCTTAAGTTTTAAGCTTAAATATTTTTTGGTGGTAAAAATATTCCCACACAAATACTTATTCCAACCTTTAACATTCTCTTTGACCTTTTTCAGCTTTTTGAGCTAAGCAATACATGGGAGTACCATCATAAGGAGCCTTCCACCATTCTTCGATCAGGGATTTGAAGTCTAGATGAAGAGACCATATAATTTCATATCTAAAAGGAAATGATCCTTTAAATTTTTTATCTTCCCACCCAAGGAGGAGAGCACTATGATTCAAGAATGTTCTGGGGAGAGTTGTAAGAGTGAGATTCTGCAAAATGTTCCAATTGGAGGAAACAATAAATCTATCCATCTCAACTTGGATTAAATGACTACCCTATCTCTTATTAGTCCATGTAAAAAGAGATCCATTCAAAGGAATGTCAATTAGTCCCATAGAGTTAAGGAAGCTCAATAAGTCCATCATGCTATCGGAGAAATCAATAAGACCTCCACTCTTTTTTGAAGGATACAAAGGGGAATTAAAATCCCCTCTAAGCATCTGAAACTCCTCCTTTCTATTGATAATGATACCCTCAAGCAAGTTCCATAGGTCAAGCCTATCCAATCATGAGTTAGGAACATAAATATTAACCATATCCCATTTGACTGAAGTAATAATATCTTCCATAGAAACTATAAAACAATTCTTATTGCAAAAATTTAGCCTTCTAGAAACACATAGGAGGGTTCCAAAAATTTGCAATCCCCTCGAGGCTCCCTCAGCATCACTTAATTCAAAATTAGCACTAGGTCAGAGCCACTTAATCACCTTTTCAAAAATTTCTCTTTTCATTTTAGTTTCATTTATTAAGAGAACATTCAGTTTCACATCAACCAAATAGGCTTTCAAAAAATGTTGTTTAAAGGTGCCATTAAGTCCCCTCACATGCCAAGACAATAGATGCATAAGAGAAAAAAGGAATAGTATCACCTTGATACTACTAAAGAATGGGAGATGATCTCCCCCTACTGCTTTCTGGATTTACTCCCAACCAGGGAGTCAAGAGTTCTTTGCTTTCCAACAACCACATCTCTAGATGTATCTTTGTTCCTCAAATATTTTAAGAGAAGTTTCCCCACTTTGTTGTTTCCTCTCACATATGGTTTCTTCTTCTTCCTTGATTTTTTATTTATCCAATCCTCTTCCAAAACACCCTCTTTTTGGGGGGAGCGGGAATTCAACATGCTTTTCTTGACTTCATCATTACTTTCCTTCTCTTGTTTATCTTTTGGTGTTTGACCTTCAACCAATCCCAGACTTGCCAGAGGGAGCTCAAGGGAGGAATTCAATAACCTTTCCATCTAGATTTCGATCTCACCTTCATCTAGGGTTTCTTTTTGTTGTTCTTGAATTTTAAAATCAACTCCCTCCATTTCATGTGATGACTTTTGCAAGTTATCCAACTTTTCATTACCATTTTTTGGTTTGAGGTATTTTTCCAAAGAGGGCGAGGAGATGAACCCAACAACAACACCCTCAGAAAGGACCTTTTCAGAGTTTTCAATGAGGATACACTCATTTAAAGACTGACCCTCATCTTTGTTCATAATTTGAGAAGGCACCAACACGTTATTAGAAAACCACAAAGCCGAGTTAGGAATTGGTCTAGCAGGATCCTTTATTAGGTTCATTGGAGCCACATTTTTTAAGGGAGAGCTCACTAAGACTCCAAACTATGTTTTTTAGGTTCAAGAGGGATATTTTTACAAGCTTCATGTAAATGACCAAATTTCTTACACCCTTGACAAAATACCATAGCCTTTTCATATTCCAATGGTTAAACCCATCTACCAAATTTTGATTTTAATGTCACATAGGTGGGAAGAACTATATTGACAACCACATTCACACACATTCTAGCATATACTAGTTGAGACTTAAGAAGAGTTACTGTATCCACTATAACCAAGGTGCCAAAAGAATCAGCAATACCTTTAAAAACATTTTGGTGCCAAAATTCCAAAGGTAAACTAGGGAGTCTAGCCCAAGTTGGGGCTACTTTACCCAGGTCTGCAAAGGCATCAAATATTGGTTTCCACTTACATAGGGAGAAAATATTCTTAAAGCTTCTATCAAAAGCCTAGGGGCCTCCCATGAGGACCTTTATCATATCCTCAAGGATAATAAAAGTAAATAAAAATAAACCTTTAGGCATAACACTTATAGAGACACTTCCCTTGAGATTCCAAGTGTCAGTGGCCCACTTACATACCTGGTCAATATTAGGATTACCAACAAAGAATTTTATAATCAAGGACAACTTGAGACCCTCGATTGCATCATTCAAGATTACATCTAGGACATACACTTCATCCCCCTCTACTGTGAAAAAAGCAAACAAAGATTCTTGGGGCACCTTTGTTGAAACCTTCCCACCCACAAACTTATCCACAAAGGAAATAAGGTCCTCACCAACCAAAAAAGAATCCTTACCCTCGAGAAAGGAAACAAACCTATTCATTCCCCTAAGATTTGGAACATGTGATGCTCCAAGTGTACTTTTAGATCTCCTAGAAGATGAAGGTGGGGAAGTAGCTCTCTAGGAAGGAGCAAAGTGCATAGGTTGGGGAGCCCTGATGGGCCCCCCGCTAGGCTAAATCATCAGGGAAAGCCGAAACTCTAAAATTTCAAAAAAAAAAAGTGCCAAAATTTATTTGTGTAAAGAGATAATATGATCCAATTGTTATATTATTGATGCGATCTAATTAAACACCTATGTCTACTTAGATACCATATTTTTGGTTAAGTTCAATTATGTTAACTAGATACCCTTATGATCTAATTTATAAAAAATAAATGCATGTAATGATCTAATTTAATGGCAATAGTGGCATGGTGTGATGGTTAAGTTGTGTGGTTATTCTTTCTATGAAGGTTTAAACCCCACTGAGGTGTAATTGTTGAGAATTTATATTGGGGATGAGGTCCCCCCTTTGTGACCTCACTGGTTTATAGTTTTGGGTCTAAAGTGTTTACCCCTCTTAATAAAAAAATGATCTAATTTAACATAACACACATTTGATTGAATATTATGCAAAGAAAATTAATAATTCAATCAAATGAACAATTACCCATAATAATTCAAGTCACACACAAAAATGTTTGTTAAGAATGAATCAATACGAGATAAAATAGAAAACCATCTACTTAATCTAACAATATGTTTTATCACACATACTATTCAATATATTGTTAAGTGTAATACCTGCACAAATGTGTAGCATTTATAGATTCTTTTAGAGGTGTACCATCCATTTATTTAATCTTATATGCTCTAGACCCATAATTTTCATCAATGATATAAGGTCCTAACCTGTTTGGACTAAACTTTCCTTTTTCATCTGGAGCCACATTAACATTATGTTGATTTTCATACAACACTAAATCCAATTTTTTAAAGGAATGAGGAATGACATTATCATGATAATTGTGTTGCCTTCTTTTTGAAAAAGCTTCGAGATGTTCAAGATCATTTATAAATTATTCATAGAGAATTTCAAGCTATTGTACTCATTTTTCTTTATAAGTGTTATCATCAATAAGGCCTTTAAGAGAAATTATCAAGGAGGAAATTCCTAAGTCTAAGGGAATTATTGCAATTTGCATCAGCACCATTAATAGTATTATATGGTGTTTTTCTTGTAGATGTTTGAATACTTTTGTGATAACCCCACAATGTGTAAGAGAGTTGAGTGTGCCAATCCTTGTTATGTTCACTACCTATTTTATGTAAGATTTATTCCATTGTTTTATTCTTTGCTTCTACTTGACCATTAGATTGTGGGCAATAAGGTGTAGAAAAGTAATGTTGAATGTGAAATATTTCCTAAAATTTCTTCACTTCCTTATTCTTAAATGACATCCCATTATTTGTAATTAGGGCTAAAGTAATATCAAATCAAGCAATAATGTTTTCCAAAATAAAATAAAAGATTAATTCAACACTCATCGAATGAAGCGGAATTGTCTCTACCCACTTCATGAAATAATCTTAGCAATATTATAAACATATGTCCTGAAGAAGAAGAAAGGGAAATCTTTCCAATAAGATACAAACCCCATATCAAAAATGGCCAAATAAGAATTTGGGCACGAAGTTTGAAAGTGAGAATATGAATCAATTTTTTATGCTCTTGGAATTTATGACATTTCTAAACATGACCAAAAAAATCTTGTTCCATGTTTCACCAATAATATCCTCTGTGCATTAACTTTTGAACCAACAATCTTCCTTTTAAATGCCCCCCGCAAGCACCCGCATGAGCTTCCTCAAGGGCTATAGGGATTTTGGATTGTTTAAGGCATCTAAGAAGAAGGCCATCGAATGAACACCTATATAACACATCTACTCGGATTATGTATTGATCTACAAGTTTTTGAATATGAATTCTAGTGTTCTCGGTAGTTAGATCAGGAAAAGTACCTTCTTTTAGATAACTGAATATCGACATATACCATTCACTAGAAGCTTCAATATTGGAAACTAATGTTTCCTTCATCTTTTCATTTATCAATTATTTTTTGAGGCTGTGGACAATGAATGTGAAGTCTATGGAAGAATCTTTGAGAGAAACAAGGGAAGTTGTGCTTGCCATTGCATCTTTTATGGAACATTGTCAATAGTGTACAATTCAAAACACTTTAGTAATTTCATTGTAAGGTCTTTATATTGTGATAAATTATCATGTTTTTCTTGATAGGACCCATTCATTTGTTTAATGATTAATTAAGAATTGTCAAATAAATGAATATGTTAAACACCTAAAGACAAAACCACACATATCCCAATGATAAGAGCCTCATACTCTATAGTTTTTTTTGCACATAGTAAATTTAGATGATAGGATAAGGGAATTGATTTTCTCGAAGGTGGTATTAATATAAACCCTACTTTGAATCTAGTTTGAGACTTAGATCCATCAAAATTAAATTCCCATTTTTCATTATCATCTATTTTCAACATATTTTTATTGGGAAATGATTCAATAAATTAGGTCAATGCTTGATCCTTGATTGATTTTTGAGGAATAAAAAAAAGGTCAAACTGAGTTAACAACATAACCCACTTAGCCAAGAATCCAAAAAAATGTATTTTAGCAAAGAGATGCTTTAAAGGATCAAATTTCATCATGACATGCACTTCCACATTTAACAAATAATGTCTCAATTTATTGGTAGAAAAAACAATAGCCAAACATTATTTTTCTATAGTTGTATGTCATGTTTCATAATCAATCAATTCTCAACTAATGTAGTAAACAAGATGCTCCTTTCCATTCTCATCTTATTGAGCCAACAACATAGCAAGAGCATGGGTTGATGCTGATATGTAAAGGATAAAAGGTTTTCCTTGAGTAGTTGGTTGCAAGATAGGAGGATTAGCTAGGTATTGTTTCAATTTTTCAAAAGAAGTTTGACAATCCTCACCCTATTTAAATTTTGATTCTTTCTTAAGGAGATGGGTAAGGGAAGAGTTTGTTCCGCCAATGACACAACAAAAGAATGAATAACTTGAATCTTTCGTTGTAAGCTACACAAATGTGAAATGTTTTTAGGAGGTGGAAATTTATTATAGCATCAATATTCTTTGTTTCCACCTCAATTCATCTATGTGATACTCTAAAACCCATTAGTTTTCCACTATCCACACTAAAGACATCTTTCTCCAAGTTTAACATCAAGTTGCACTTATGCATTTTTTCAAAAACAATTGAAGGATTTTGACGTGATCTTGACGTGTTACAGACTTTGCCAAAATTTCATCAATATAATCTTCAAAAATGTTTACAAAATCATGAGATATTAATTTCATTTCTCTTTGATATGTGGCTCTAGCATTTTTCAATCCAAAAGGCATAACCACCGAACAAAATATTACCCAAGGTGTAGTGAACGTTGTTTTATATTTGAAAAGAAAGAAAATTGTGTTAATGGTAAAAGGGGGTTCGCCCCAATGAATTGATAATAAAGGAGGTATGATGGACCTATTTTCCCTCAAGTCACTCAAGGAAATGACATCCAAAAAATTAAATGACTAACAACCAAAAGGTGAGTCAAACCAAGTCGCGAATCTGCAAATTCCCTTTTTATTTAAGGACAGGGGTATGAGTCAAACAACTCCAAAATGCAAGAAATAAAGTGCATATAGAAGATTAAGCTCAATTCTAATGGAACCAACAGTCAAATTGCAGATCTGAGAAGGGGAAAGTGAAGTGTACCAATCACCAAAAGTGTTATTTTGAAGCTTACTAAGGACTCATTCGTCCTATTTCGAATGGGTCTTGACTAGGAATCTTGAAAATCAATTTTTGGGTTTTGTTCTCTTGTGTCTACACTCCCAGATTCCTTTAGCTCATGGTCAAAAAACCAAAAAACAAAATTGTAGATCAATTTCCATGAAATTGCAAGAATGGTGACAACTTTGACAACTTTGCAATTTTTTCTATTCAATAGATCTTCCACCTAAAATCAACAAACACACATCAAGAGAGATAAATATTGTTTTTTAGGTGAATGGGGGTTTGCCTTGGTCAAACCCCATTTTGGTAATTAAACCTTGTAATGAAATAGTGAAACATGAAGGAATGATGAATGAACAAATTAATGTCACAACTCACCAAACCATTGTTTGAACCTTGGAATATGGATCTACAACTTGCATAAAATGACTTCAATGGATGTGGATATTCATCATAAAACTTGACTTGAAACAATGCCTTTGAGTGCTTGAATGGATCTTGAACATACATCAATATATTAGCTCAAATAACATACATGATGCAAGAAATCTTTGACATGATAATAGAATCTTGATTGCTGCAATAATCTTCAATAATTCTATCCTTGAATGCCTTGAAAATTCTCTTGAAATGCTCTTGACAATGCACACTTGAATTCTCTATGTGCTCATGAAAAAATTCTAGGATTACTCAGATGAAACTTAGTGAAATGACCTTTTATTTATACATATGTTAACATAAATTCTCAAAATTGAAATAACACAAGCCGACATGTGAATACACATTTGAAATCATTGAAATACCACCAAAAACATATTTGAAATTTAGGTCCTAGGCCTAAGTGAGGACCCATTTTCCCTTGGGTGAATGGGTCCTAGGTCACTTACCTAAGACACATATTCTCCAATGTTAACTGTTATGTTATGGCATTGATGATTGTCAAATTTTACCCTTTGAAAATTGCAATTAATTAGGTCTATATTTGAATTAAAGGGGCCAATTAAGGCATAATTAACCTCAATTAACTAATAGAGCCCTAGATTAGTATAAAAGTGTAAAGGTACACCTTACAACACCATAAATAAAGTAGAATTAAGTCCATTTTATTTGAAAGGCCCTAAACTTAATGTGAATATGTAAAGTACATATTACAACACTAAATTAAGGCATCATTTAGCTCATTTTAATAATATTATTCATTCCCAAAGTGTGAAAAAGGGATACCTTTTCCTACACTAAATTTAGCCCCCACTTTAGTGAGAGGATGACCCTATTTTGAAACTCACACTAAAGTAGACATTCAAGACACATATGTATGCAACAATGACAAAGATACTCAACCATACACTATCAAATCCTAGGATAAGAAAAAGGGCGGGTCAAGCTACGACTGTCCCAATGCAATGTGGAACATAACTATTTTTTCTATTCGTTCACAAGCAGAACTCAATTTCCACTATGCAAATGACACACGTGCTCACTCTAGGCTAATGGAACATCAGTTTGTCCCCTAGGTGAGCCCTCAACTAGTGGAAAATGAGAGAATCTTATTAGGCTTCCATACCATATCAAATCTATCCTCTTGACAACTTCAATAAGGTACCACAATAATATACTTTGAGTTCCACGAAGCCTAAACAAGTTGTGTTATGCTAAGCACTCATGAACAAGGATCTATTGGAAAGCAAGGTATTTTATGCTTAGTGGCCTTATAGGGATGGGTTCGAGCTTCACAAGGTTAAAAAGTTGTATTATGCTAAACACTTATGAACATTATACATATATATGGTTTTTGTTCAAAGGGATCTTTCTTGGTTCGTGTAAGGTCTTCTTCTTAGGGATCATCATGCCTAATGTCTCCAAGAGAGGACAAGTCCAAGATTAAAGATTCACAACTTAGGGAATGCAATGTGTCACATCACCACTAAGAGGAAAGTTGTATGCTAAGAAATCTCATGCTCTCGAAGGATGTCAAACCCAATGACACCACCAAGAAAAGGACACATCATAAGAATAAAGAAAATCACATAGTGAAACATCAGTGTCAATTTATGCCCCCACTTTAAAGCGATTGATAACACCATTGCTGTGAGCCATAACATTAAAGTAGCTAATATTCAATGCTAACCATAAGGAGGATATGAGAGCTACTCAAAAACCCCTATGCGAGGTCATATGTTTCCAAATGAAGCTACATCATGAAAAGGGGAAGGTGTTGCCCTTAAAAACACGTAAGGGATCTATGGATTTGAGGTCAATATATCTTTGCTACAATATTGTTATAGAGCTCATAAATGCCATCATTCCCCAAATACTCACAAAATAGGAAGAATGACACATAAAGAGCAAAAACAAAGATAAGCTTTTAGGTAAACATGGAAGAGACCTAAATGGCTTGATGCCTTGCGTCATCCCCAAAAGGAAAAGGATGATCTAAGATAAGTGTTGAGAATGAACTCCTTTTAATAAAGAGAATTATTTGAAATGAATTTTAAGCATGTAATAGTGAGCATAATAAGATCCTACAACTATTACATGGAAAGGATCAAAGCGCATTCTTTAAGTCAAGATGGATCTATAGCGGATCTAAATTTCTCTAATATTCCCTTTAAAATATGACAATTATCGGTGTGATGTCCAAAGAATCCATGATGAGCACAATATGGTATATTTTTATAAGTTTTATATTCAGTTAGATTTTCACATTTAGGTGGCAATTCAATTAGTTTCCAATGTAGAAGTGTGTAAAGGATATTCTTAGTCTTAGAAATTTGTAGTAGATCATAGGAAGTTACAAGAATGTCATACAAATTTTTCTGTTGAAGTCTTTGATGTGCATATAGTTTCAATTTCTTTGTCTTTGGTTTGATTACTATGTTTTCATCACTTTCTTCTTCTACCTACGAACCCTTTCCTTTTTTAGAAAAGGATGTCTTAGGAGTAGTAAAGTGCTCAAAATTTGTGTTTTATTTTCTCTTATGCATGAAAGATGTATGGGAAGGTGGTTTAGGGGGAGGAAAATTATTATTAATGTCATATGGGCCAAGGCACATATAAAATCTATTCATAGTTCATGCTTAAGCATCATTCATATGCTCCCTATGAGAGGAAAGGAATTACCAGCAATAGGTTAGGTTCTCACCAAGTTTTGAATTTGTTTTAATTCTTCATCTAGCCTTCTTATGTTTTCTTGTAGTATATGAGCAACATCATGCACATTGGCTGTAGGCATTGAATTCATTGGAAACGAGGTCTGACAGCTATGATCCATAGAGGGTTGATTATCAACACTATTAGTGAAAGATTCAGAGAACCCAATATCCATGAAAAATGGTTTATCACGAGATGAGATGAGCCTCGAACTACATTTCACAATAGTATTTCTAATAGCACACCAAGTTGTAAAGCTCATACAAGATTCACAAACTCAATTTACACACCCAAAATGGAAAGGGGGTAAAGTGCAATGCAATGACCTAGAATGTAATATGTAAATGCAATTTTCATATTCTAAACAAGGTAATTTTTTGATTACACAATACAAAAACATGAAAATGATGTCTTGTAAATGAAAATTTGAACTCAAAAAATGCACTAAATTTATCAAATTAAGCTAAATATGATCAATTTCACTTAATAGAAAATTTATAAACTGAAACAAAAAAATGAAATGCAAAAACAAATATTTTAATGCCTAGAAGATAAGGAAAATATCCTAATCAAGGACTCATTCACCCTAGGGTGAATGGGTCCTAGGTTAGGGTTTTTAAATTTTTTTAACAGATTTGTGAGATGATTTCAGTGGTTTCCAAATTCTGATAAGAAACAACAAGTTACAATTTGATTTTTCTATGAATTTAATGTTAAATGCAAGTGAAAAATGTGATAAAATGACAAACTAGGAGACCTAATTTGATATGCAATTTTTATTTTAATTTCCAAATGCAAATGAATATGATGCAATGCTATGTAAATGACTTGCAAAATGACTAATTTTTTTGTATTTTTCAGATTTAAAGAGTGCAAAGATGCAATCCTAAAACCCTTAAATGAAATGCAAACTAAACACCCTAAATGAGACTCAATTCAATGTAATGAAGTGAAAATGAATGCAAGATGTAAATCTAGGGTGCAAATAGACTCCAAAATTAGAAATTGCAATGATCAAACTTAGGTTCACCAAAATGAAAAGAAAGAAAAATATGTTTATGGTAAAAGGGGGTTCACCACAATGAATTGATAACAAAGAAGGTATGATGGGCCTATTGTAAAATGCTCACTCAATTATTTCTTGATTTTAACACCAATTATAATGCAACACACACCCGTTAAGGTTAGATCCAAAACCAAAATGATGTGGAATAGTAACTTTAATCAAGAATGCGCCCTAAGACCCGATGAGGGAGGAGGGGTGGGCATATGGTCAGAGGATCCCTAGGATATAAATAACTCAATAACTGAAATTGAGTGCAACTGAAAGAAAATCAACGCCAAGAATGTTCACCAAGATCCCTGGAAGGTGAGGTGATAGCATATGGCAGAGTACTTATTACAAAACTGAAATGAACTTAGTTAGATAACCAACCATGAGATATTTTCCACACTTCCACTAAAATAGTGGGGGCAATGAAATTACAAATAAACAATTCATTTTTTGCAGCAGGCATCCACTCAGGAGTGGGGATTCACCACTTGACACTGGGTACAAGACAGCTTAAACAATTCATTTCTCCACACTGGTGGTATACCATCCATGGGTGCTTAATGTGAAATTAAAGAAATAAATGCAGCAATAATAGACTGGAATAGTACTACTGTTTACAGTCTTACAATATGGAAAAGAGCTGCAAATTACATTTTTATTAAAATAAATTTCAAGAACAAAGATACTGGATGATTCCACACTAGATATCTACTAAACTTGATGAAGAAAAGACAAGAAATTCAAACTAAAACAAGTCTGATATAAAATCTGCAATTCTAGAAATGAATTACCAGCAACTGCAAACTCACTTAAATGCTCATAACTTCACCAAATTACTTTCGAATTGACTGAAATATTTTGCAAAGGCTCTCTAGGAGTATGGCGCCCAAGAAAAAATCAGAAAACAACATCAAATCCTCCTCATTTATTTGGCACAAATCCCAATGTGCTCTAAGAGGGTACAACTTGGCTAGAAGGGCGGTTTTGCTCTTAAAAATTAGGTTCTTTGAAATTTAAACTCAAATTTCATGGAAAGGGTCACCCATGGTCAACAATCACATAGCACAAATACCCAAAATAAAATAAAATTTATTCACAAATTTGCTAACAAAATTCGATTTCAGCTGTATGTGAACCAACAACATTAAAACTAGAAATTCTCACCAATATCTCCACTTTGATGCGCAATATGCACTTTTGGATGAACCAAATTCTCAAACAACCATCTAGGGTACCATAGTTTCAGGCCCGAAGAATGGAGTAAATTTGCTAAGCTTTCCCTCAGCTAGATTCTAAGATTAATTCTGCAACATAACTTTACAACATTTTTCCAAGATGATAAATGAGAGAGCAAAGGCCTTCTTTTATAAGTTTTGAGGTGACCCTTCAGCTTCTTCATAAAAAACTCCCTTTCTTGCTCTTGAAAATATTTTAATTTTTAAAGTATTTCTTCCCTCTTATTTTGGTGTCCAAACTTTAGGGAAATAATAAACATTTAATAAAATAATAACCATCTCCAAAGTGGCATCCCATCCTTAAAATAATTAACTAACTTTAGAAATATTAAATATTTATTTCATGAGACGTCCTCCCTTTTATGACCACTTTTAAAAACAACATGAAGTTATTATGCTAGGCCAAGGTCATAAAATATTAAAATCATTAAATGATTTAAATAAATCATTTATTCACAAATGCACCTCAGAAAGAAAAATTAGGGAAAACTCAACTACTCCGCTCAAATTGAAAAGCTTACTGTGTTGTTGCCGACTAGAGTCCTGCTAAAAATAGAACTTACTAAAAATAGTAAATTCTAAAAATTTGCGCCACTCACTTTGCATGCCATACCATTGTGAAGCTCTCAGAAAACCTAGAAAGAATTCGCACTCCAAATCTTGAAACTCCAATGTGCTGGCTAAAAATAGAAAGTTCCAGAAAAGGTTGTCTGATGGAGATGCATGTCACACCATTCTGAAGCTCTCCAAAAACCCAAAAAACATCACCGGACATGCATCAGAAACTCATACATGCAAACCTTCAAAATTGCTCCAGAATCCCAATAGCATAGGAAACCCTAATTTTACCTTTGACAAGCCTACGAGCTTCCGAAAAATAGGCTATCAAGCATTGAAGGGCTAATGGAAAAAATGGGGACATTACACCTATTTTCCATCAATTCATTCAAGGAAATGAGATCCAAACAAAGAAATGACTAATAACGAAAGGTGAGTCAAATCAAGGTGTGAATTTGCAAATTCCCTTTTTATGCAAGGATGGGGGTATGAATCAAACAACACTTTGGGGAGAAAAATTAAAAATAGAAAAACAACTCCAAAATGAAAGATATAAATTGCATCTAGAAGATTAAGCTCAATTATGATGGAACCAATAGTCAAATTGAAAATCTGAGTAGGGGAAAGTGAATTATACCAGTCACCAAAAGTTCTTTTTCAAAGCTTACTATGGACTCAGTTGCCCTATAGTGAATGGGTCTTGGCTAGGGCTCATGAAAATCAGTTTATGGGTTTTGTTCTCCTATGTCTACACACCCAAATTCCCGAAGCTCGCAGACGAAAAGCCAGAAATAAATATTGTAGGTCAATTTCCATGAAATTGCAAGAATGATGACAACTTTGCATTTTTTTCTCTTCAATAGATCTTCCACCTAAAATATACAAACACACATCAAGAGAGAAAAATGTTACTTTTTTAGGTGAATGGGGGTTTTCCTTGGTCAAACCTTGTAATGAAATAGTGAAGCATGTAGGAATGATGAATGAACAAAGTAATGTCACAACTCACCAAACCCTTGTTTGAACCTTGGAATATGGATCTGCAACTTGCATAAAATGGCTTCAATGGACGTGTATCTTCATCATAAAACTTGACTTGAAACAATTCCTTTGAGTGCTTGAATGGATCTTGAACAAACATCAATATATTAGCTCAAATAACATGCATGATGCAAAAAATATTTGACATGGTAATGAAATCTCGATTTTTGTAATAATTTTCAATAATTCTTCCCTTGAATGCCTTGAAAATTCTTTTGAAATGCTCTTGATAATGCTCACTTGAATGCTCTAGGTGCTAATGAAAAACTTTCTAGTATTGCTTAGATGAAACTTAATGAAATGACCTCTTATTTATACATATTTTAACATAAGTTCTCGAAATTCAAATAACACAAGCCGACATGTGAATACACATTTTAAATCATTGAAATACCACCAATTTTTTTTGAAATTTAGGTCCTAGGCTTAAGTGATGACCCATTTTACCTTGGGTGAATGGGTCCTAGGTCACTTACCTAGGACACACATTCTCCAATGTTAAGTGTTACGTCATGGAATTGATGATTGTCGAGTTTTACCCTTTGAAAATTGCAATTAATTAGGCTTGGATTTGAATTAAATGGGCCAATTAAGGAATAATTAACCTCAATTAACTAATAGATGCGTAGATTAGTGTGAAAGTTCAAAGGTACACCTTACAACACCATAAATAAGGCACAATTAAGTCCATTTTATTTTAAAGTCCCTAAAATTAATGTAAATATGTAAAATACATATTACAACACTAAATTAAGGCATCATTTAGGTCATTTTAATATTATTATTTATTCCCAAATTAAGTGTGAAAAAGGAATACTTTTTCCTACACTACCATATTGATCTTGAAGATTAATGAAAATTTAATTATATCCTTTAGAGATGCTTTTGTTTCTTTTGAAGGGAAATAACCAAGACCTCTTATTTTTTCTTTTGTATTAAGCTTTATAGGAACACAAATACCTTGTTATTTTACTCTACATCCTTTTCCATTATAACCAAATTTTTTCAAGAGTTGATACCCTCTTCTATAGAGGTTTTCCATTTATTTTGAGGAAGATGGTTTTTTGTAGTCACTTTTATCATAGGTAGATGTGTAATTTGTGTTCTCCTCACTACTAGAAGTTGTGAACTCTTGTGTCTTGGATGTTTCATATCAGATTGTGTTGATACCACTACAATTCCTTTCACTTTTTCTTTCATTTTTTTTGTAATCTTGTATTCCCCGATGAATGTAGGTGTGAAATCTAATGACTCCCAATTGTCATCCAACAATTGCCACTGATGATGGACACTCATATTTATCTCATTTTTGTAAAGGTTATACTTTTGAAGTTGATATCAATCTTCTCAAAGGAATTTTCATTCTTGTTTTAGGTTGTAAACATTTTTTAAAATTTGGATCAACTTTGATCATGTAAACCTTGTTGTTGTAAGTGAATTTCAGCATATGGCGCAATGTTGAAGGCACTACACTCATTTCATGAATCCATGGTCTACCCAAGAGAATATTATATGAAAGTTCTTGGGGCATGACATGGATAGGAGTTTGTAAAGTAATATATCTAAGTTTGACGGGTAATGTTATCACACCAAGTAGTTTCTCCCCCACATTATTGAAACCATAGATGGATAAAGAATCTAGTTGAATTTTACTCTTGTCCACTCTAATTTATCCAAAAGATTCCCAATACAAACATTAAGCCCTGAACCATTGTCAACAAGGGTGTGCCTAATCCCAATTTTTTTAATAAAATCCAATATCATTAAAGCATCATGTTATTTATGTATTTCCATTGGAGGTAATTCACTTTGATGAAATGCCATATCAATATCGTTTGAGTTCATACCTTGAATTAGGGATACTACATCATTTGGTTGCACACTAGGAGGGACCAAAACTTGTTGTAAGGAATCTTGAAGCATCATATGTAAGTAGGTGATGTTTGAACCAAATCCCACAAGGAAATCTTAGGAAGAATGTTATGAAGTTGTTACACAAGATTATACTCCTTCCCAATATGTTGAGGTAAGTGAGGGGCGCTAGGTAAAATGGGTTGTGGAAGCGGTATTGATGTGGGAATTGTTTGTGTTTTTCTTGGCTTCCTATTATTCCTTGAATTATATGTATGAGAAACTGTATGGTAAATTGGTTGTTGCAATACATTACCACTAGTGAGTTGTCTTGCAAAGCTTAATATAGCACCTAGAGGTTTTGGTTTATTTGAGGTGGTGTTATGATAAGCATGTTGCAAGGTGTTGTCCTTGGTATCCTCGACATGGGACAACATGGCACTCAAGCTTCATTATATGGTTTAACTACCTCCTATGGATCTTGATCTTGTACAAATCTAGTGGTTGTATCAAGCATTAACAAGTTGATCTTTTGGTGCAACGACAACCGTCTTTGAAACAACTGGTATCAAATTCGAGGTTGCAAGTTCAAACCCCTCGCTTGCATTGGGGGGGATTGTTGTGAGGTTCCACCCTTGGTATCCTCGATGTGGGAAAGCATGGTGCTTGGGCTCCGTGACATGGTTTAACAACCTCCTGTGGATCTTGATCTTGTATAAATCCAGTGGTTGTATCAAGCATTAACAGGTCAATCTTTTGGTGCAATGACAACCATCTTTGCAACAAAGCACAGTGTTGGTTTGGACTTGAGGTTGTTGTGAAGGTGGATAAATGATAATTTGAGGTGTGATTGAATTGATTTTTCATTTTGGTTAGTAAGGTTGCAAGCCTTAGTGGATGATCTATGTGAGATGAAGTCCTCAAAGGATTTATAAGTATACAATTCACTTGTAGAAAGAGATATGACATGATCATATGACTATGATTTCTCCAAGATTAATAATTAATTCTTGTACTATAGTAAAATGTACTCCTTTATATTTTCACACATTGTTTGGGTCCCCTCAATTAAATTTGACTTAATTATGCCTTAATAAGCCCTATTTTACATCTACAAGCCTAATAAATTGCATTTTCCAAAGGGAAAACTTGGCAACAATTAATGCCAACACATAATTAATTACCTTGAGCACCGTGTGTTCCAAGAATAGGTACCTGGGACCCATTTTCCCATGGGAAAATGGGTCCACCCTAAGCCTTTGGAAACAAAATTTAAAGTATGTTTTTAGTAGTATTTTAATGTCCCCAAATTCAAATTTTAATGTCATCTTGTAATCTTTAATTTTGGGGAAATTAAGGATAGATATTGTATACGCCTAAAAATGGTCCAGAGAAAATTGATTAAATACTAGTTATTTAATTAATAAATCCTAATTCATCTACTTATAAATAAATTGCAAAATTTATTTATATAGTTCATTTCTTAATTCTTCCTATCTAAAATCATTTTCCTCTATATTTAATCAGAAGGACAAATTTAAATAATTTTTTTTATTTGATTGATTCCCTCTCATTTAAATTTGAATTTTTTAATTCAAATTTGTCACATTTCTACATATTCTTCTAACCTCCTTGCACCTCATCGGGCACCTCAACATGTGTCTCATGAATTTAAATATCTCTAATTTTTAAATTTGTAATTTTCATCAATAACCTGCAACAAACTTTGGGACACATGGCTTCTCTTCCCATTTGATTCTCCTTCACACTTAGAAACTCCTCAATGATTATATCCAACTTCCTCACTTTCTATTGTTACTCTCTCTGGATTGTAATCTCAACCGTTGAATCTTGCCACATCACTTGCTACCTTGGAAAATCTATAAATAGGAGGCTCATTTACAACTTTTGCATAGGAGATCGAGCATAAAATTACTCTATAGAAATCAGCATTGCATTTGAGAGGATTAGAATAGCATCTTAGTCTTGCATTTTAGCAATTGATTTGTAGTGTTATAATGACAACTTTCCTTTATAGAACCTGTTGATGCAAAAGTTTGTAGGCAACAGCCTTATGGGAAGCTTAGCTATTGGGGGACTTGTGCGCATAGCTAAGTGACCTCTGAGATTTTATCAAAGCTGACTCCTCATTTTTTAAATGGGGGGAGAAAAGGGAACAAATCTAAACTAAGGTGATGCACAATATCAATAATGAGATAAGTAAACACATTGCTGAAACAAAGGCTCAGGTAGTAATTAGCGTATATCAAAAAGATGATTCCCAAAACTGTAAACATAAGAACATCAAACCATTTGCATAGTATAACCCATACAAAATAAGCTAACACAAAAGAGAAGCAACATGATCTATATTATGCTAGGCTACATAAAGATTATAAAAGCTTGGAACAAATGTTCGCATATTTCAAAAAATGCAAGCACAATTTAATGTCTTATCAAATTCTTGAAAATGGAGAGGCAGATAGAATGGCATAGTTTGTGAGTTCAAATTTAATATCAAACACTATAGAGGATAATTCTCAGTGCTCAAGAAATTTCATCCATCAATAATAGCAAAAAATTGAAGAAAGGGCTGCTTAAATTAGCCTGCCCACCGCCTCAAAACTCCAACAGAAAAGATGCTCCAACGAAGCCACCCACGCAAAAGAAGGAATAGTCGCATGCCAGTAGGGGCACTCCGAAGAGAGATGGGCCACACGATAGAAAAATAGAAAGGGCAAGTGGTACCAAAATGGAAATGGTTGCAACAACCCTCGAGAAAAAATAATAGATGCTTTAAAAAATGCCATGCGGAAAGCTCGTGCCCCCATCCAAATAGAAAACAAGCCGATGTGACGTCCGATGTGGCAAGTAACCAAAGCCTAGCCAAAGAGAAAAGAAGCATTTGAAGGGAAGCCCCGATAAGATGCCACATGGAAAGCAACCAGAGCTTGGAAAAAGAGAAGAGAAGTGTCTTGAAGGTAAGCCCTGATAAGATGCCACATGGTGACATCCAGAAGACTTCGGGCGGCATCAGAAAAAAAGGTGAAGCCATGAAAGAAGAAAAACCGTGAAGGAAAAGAGAGGTACATGAATAAACATTCATAGCTTGGAGACTCACATGGGCACTTCACCTGCGGAATGAGAATATCAGAATCTTTGGTTTTTCTTCACTTTATCTCATTTCCTTGCATCAATGTGGTTGTTGATTTAAGAAAGCACTGAGAATGGCCCAAAACAAAAAAAGCAAGGAAAATATATACATATTTACACACCCACTGCAAAAGCCAAATTAATTCAACTTCTTGAGGTTTATTTCATTAACTGGAATACCCAAGGCCTTGCCCTCTGTTGTTTCCAACTCAAAAGATTTGTGATGATTGCACTGTGTGATTTTGAATGGTCCTTCCCAGAGACTATCAAACTTGCCATGATGACCAGGCTTTGCTCTACGCTTGTTGAATTTGAGCACCAAGTCTCCACATTGCAAACCCTGGTCAGAAGTTTTCCTATCAAACCATTTTTCTACCACCTATTGATGGTTAGCCATTGCCTCGAGAGCGTGCTCTCATTTTTCCTGAACCTCAAGTAATTCTGCCAACCGCACCTCCATCGCTCCATTTTGCTCAATCTCGAGAGACTTGAATAATTAGATTGTAGGAATTTCCATAGAGATGGGAAACAAGGCCTCCTTCTTGTATACTATCTCATAAGGAGATGTTTTCAATATTTGCTTAGGCATGATACAGTCTACCCATAGTTCTGCCCGAAGGTGTTTATGCTACTCCCTTTGATGTTCTGAACCTATCCTCTTGATCAGCCAGAGAAGATTCTTGTTCGTAGATTCAGAAAGGCCATTTCCTTATGGGTAGTAGTTGGAGGATGCTTTTAGGAAGACTCCATATTTTAGTGCAAATTGGCTGAATTTGGAGACGAGAAAGGCTCTAGCATTATCTGAGATAATTGTCTTTGGTGGGCCAAACTTGACTACCAGTTCTTCTTGGAAGTTCACAATTTCTGCCTTGGTTGCATTTTGCAACGGTACAACTTCATTCCACCTAGTGAAATAATTATTGGCCATCATGATCCATCTATGTTTGGTTGATGAAATCGGGTTGATCATGCCAATGAATTCAAGGCCGCATTGAGCAAATGCCTCTTCCACTACAATTGGTTTTAGTGGCATGGCAACATTTTTCCTTTTCCCAACAAAAAACTGACACTCGTTGCAAGACCTCACCAATGAATACGAGTCCTTAAATAACGTCGGCCATAAATAACTAGCACACAAAATCTTGATTGCAGTAGTTTTTCTAAAAAATGTCCACCGGTTGGGGCACTGTGGTATTGCTCCAATATCCTTTTTTCTTGCTCTTGTGTCACACACCTTAACAAGATGCCATTGAAGTTCCTCTTGAAAAGAAATCCCTCCAAGAGTACATAGCCATTATTGTGTAGTTGATAAAAATTCCATTTAAATGAGGGGAGGTTAGTCGAGTACCTTCCTATTTGCATGAAATTAATTATGTCATCCAACCAATCATCTCCAGAACTCTCTTCATTCAGCAGCATGGGTTCTGAAATTTCAACCTCAGTCATTCCTTCGTTGTTTCCAGTCAGATATTCGCACAATCCCTTTCCTTTCATAGTCTTGACTGGCTTGATCTCAATGTCGTACTCTAGAATCTTGGTTATCTAGTTAGTCCAATTCTCAATGATCTCACCTTCCATAATATATTCACGCATGCTAGGGTGCGGCACACAAACAATTACCTTGTTGCACGATATGAGGTATCAAAACTTCTTTAGCCCCTTTACAATAGCAAAAGCTTGCTTCTCCATAAAGTTGTACTTCACCTCATAATATTTTAGAGTGCACAAATAGAAGGCGATTTGAAATTCTCTTTTATCTTCATCATGTTTATGCATCAAGATAGTAGCAATACTTGTGCTACCACCAAGACATACATGAGGAAGTCTTTCGACAAATCCAGATTAACCAACACGGGAGCATAAGAGATGACTTTTTTGATCTGTTCGAAAGATTTTTTGGCTTCTGTTGTCCATTTGAAAGTTTGGCTCTTCTTCAACATCAATGTGATGGGCCGAAAAATCCCTGCAAAGTCCAGTAGGAACCGGCCGATGAAGTTGACCTTTCCCAAAAAAGATTGAACTCCTTTATTGTTGATGGGCAAAGGGAGTTCTTTAATCACTTTAACCCTTTTTGGGTTGATGGAAATACCTTCCTTCGAGATGACATAACCCAAAAACTTCCCTTGTGGGACCCCAAACACACATTTCTTTAGGTTCAGAGAAATATTTAACTCCTGGCATTTCTAGAAGACAAGCTTGAGATGATCAAAATGATCCTCAACAGATTTTAAAAAAATTGTCAGGTCATCTAGACAAATAAGGATGATCTTATTTATCAAATCCCTAAAAGCAATATTCGTGGCTTGTTGGAAAGTGGCTCTCACATTTGAAAGTCCAAAGGGAATTTTAGCATAAGAATATGTTCTCCACTTGGTGGTAAACATCATTTTGTGCTGGTCCTCCTCCTTCACCCAAATCTGATTGTAGCCAGAGAAACCATCTAACATTGAAAACATCTGAGAATCAACAACTATTTACAGAATTGCCTCCATGGAAGGCAAAGGGTAGTGGTCCTTTAAAAATCCTTTATTTAGATCTCAAAAGTCAACACATAGTCATATATCACCATTCTTCTTCCAAACCGGCACCAGGTTAGACACCCAAGTACTGTGTTTGATTGAGAACACTATTTGGGATTCAATCAACTTCTTTAATCGTCGAGCCATTAACGACTCAATCTTTGGATTTACCGACCTTTGCTTTTGACACCTAGGTTTTGCTCCTTCTAGTAGCTCAATGGTGTGTTGGATAATGAAGGGATCGTATCCCTTAATATCATCATATGACCATGCTACCACACTCAGATACTTCTCGCAAAAATATTTCAACCTTTCTTTATTCTTCTACGAGATTCCTTTTCCAACCTTAAGCTTTTTATCTTCTTCGATGTGCAAATCAGCATAATCGCCTTTATTAGGTAAAACTTTCTCTTGTCATTTCTCGCATCATCGAAATAAAATAGACTCTCGAGAGTAACCAAACCTATGGGAATCTTGTTTGACATAAGTTGAACCACTTGATCTTCATAGGCCTCAGCAATCTTTGGTTGTAATTGGCTGGAAAATTCTCTGGACAACTGGAGAAATGATGTGATATGAACATCACTATCAAAAAATTGCTAGTTTTGATCATTATTTGGGACTGCAGACCAGACAATCACTTGCACTGAATGTTTGTTATCAATTAACTCAAAATTTGGCTCAAACAAAGATCTGATAGTCACCATTCAGTATTCTTTAGAGTTCTACCCTTTAGGTATGGCTTGGATGTTGAATGCCTTGAAGACTTCAATTAGGTCTTAGACCTTATGTCTATATGATCGCATACAGAGATTATTGGTGGTTGATAGCCCTCATATTTGGTCAACCACCAATTCTAAATCTTTGAACACTTGTATTTTCTTTGCACCCATTCGTTCCGCTAAAATCAAGCCATGGACGAGGCCCTCATACTCTGCTTCATTTTTCGAGCACATGAACTAGAAATGGTATGACCTTAAGGTCTTTTATTTGGATGGAGATACCAAACATATTATGGCGTCAGCTCCTACTCTGCATCTTGCTCCGTCAAAGTGAAAGGTCCATAACTTTGAGGTCCCTTCACTCCTAGACTCTTTAGTGACTCTAGGCATAATATGATCCTCCTCATGTATGACGTATGTTCCCATCCCATTTGCATGATGTTTTCCAAAAGGTTTTGTGCTTATAAATTCATTCAAGAGAGCTTCTTTATCTTGAAGAAGCTCGGCATTGAGCATCTCTTCTAGGTAATTGAGGTATGTGCTACCTCAAAATTGATCATGGCTTCATCAACCACATGCTCAGAATGTAAAGTTTCTGACAATATCTTCATCTTAGCTCCATGTTTGGTTCTTAGGATCAAGTGCAACTAGTCCAAAGAGAGGTAACCTCCAATATTTGCAATGAATTCTCAGAACAGACATATCCTGAACATAGGAGAGACATCAATAAGCATAGTGTCTTGGTTCATAGTAATGTTGGGGCAAGAAAACAATCTCATAGGCAATCCTTTGATTACTCTGACAGTTTCAACCTTGTTCCCATCGAGTTGCATGACTCCCTTCTTAAGAGGCTCGTATTCGAGTCCCAGAGCTTCAATTACTTGCTTGGGCATGATAGTGATGCTAGCACCAGAGTCAACCATACAATTATGCAGTATTTTTTTACCAATGATAAGTGTTAGAAATAAAGGCTTCGGTTTAGGCTTAACCTCTTTTCCAACTTGCTTTTCCGTTGATTGATTTTCCAGAACTCTATCTGGGCCTGGATTGGTTGTCTTATCTTTTGAGGGCTGCTCGAGCATCTTCATGCCCTCTTCTCCCGATAATGACTTTTGTAATAGAAAAGAGTGCTTGGTCCAGAGCTATCTCTAGCTCTTTCTCTATAGATATTACTTGTATTTGAGCGGTGAGAACTGTGTTCTCCATTTTTTGAGAGGAAAATGCATGATCGTCGGAATTGAGTATAATGCCTTGACTACGTTGCTCTGCTATCTTTTGTTGTAAATTTCCTCATGGGAAATTTGGGGGAATGTGTGCATCATTGCAAGTTAAGCACCATGGATGAATCTCCTCAGCAATATTATTTTGTCCCGCTACTAGATCTTTACTCAAACTAGGATAGACAGTCTACATCGGCATAGTCACAGGCACGATTTGATGGCTCTGTTAAGCTTGGGTATTACTACACAATCTATCCTGCCATTGATTCTGCTGAAAAGGAGGTTTCCCTCTTGGTAGTTTTGGTAAGCAAGCTTCTGGTAGGCATAATGTTTCCACTTCATACTGGTTAACTCATTTTTCATGGTTCATAATTGCACCCTCATGTTGCTCACCTCAATCACTAGGGGGTTGGGCATTGGAGCTAAGCTCGACATCATTCCTAGGTTCATATACATAGACTAGGGGGGGGTGCGGGAATGTTGGTTGAAGCTACCTTTGGTTCTATTGCGGTCTATTTTGGGAACAATGGAATGATAGGTCGTGGTGCCAAATTTTCGGCCACAATAAGATTATTCTCTGTGGTGATGACAAGGCTATATGCATCGGGTAAGGTATTCCTGCCGAGATATTGTAGCATTACAAAAATATCAACATTTATAGAATTCAAATAGAACATGAATGCTAGATCTAGAGGTGGTTGACTACCGATAGGGACCCTCTCCTAGGTCGAATGAAATTGAGCATTGAAATCAGCCAAAGCTTCGTGAGGAGCCTGCTTTATATGAGCTAGTTGGTGATACAACTAAGGTTTGTCACCATTATTTGAGAATCGCTCGTAGAAAGGATTTATGAGTTTATCCCAAGTTTCAATTGTATTAGCCAGAGGAGTACGATACCAATCTAATGCCTTCTCTCTAAAAGAGGTTGTAAGAAACCACAAAAGCCACGTCCTGGTTAGTAATGTCATGGACCAGACATACATCAGCCACATCTTGCAAGTGTTCCGCTGGAGTTTTTGAATCATCACCAGTGAACTTTGGGACAACCTTTAAAGTGGAAGTTGGGATTGGAGCCCACACTACAGGTGGTACAGGTGGTATCCAAGGACTACCAGCATCCAAGGCTATAAAATTTCTAGCCATCTACGCCAGGGGTGGAGGAGGAGTCAGAGTTGATGTGTTCACCTACTAACTTCTCACCTTGATTGAAACTAGTGGTGGTACAAGCAAGCCAAGAATTATTGCGGTTTGAGACCTAGTGATAGGCCTATGGCTCATACACTCGTTTGGTTTGTGATAATTTTAGTTCGTCCCACCAGACGTGCCAGAAAAAGAAATGTTAATGCAAAATTTTGCAGGCAACAGCCTTATGGGAAACTTAGCTATTGGGGGACTTGTGTGCATAGCTAAGTGACCTCTGGGATTTTATCGAAGTTGGCTCTTCATTTTTTAAATGGGGGGGAGAAAAAGGAAAAAATACAAACATAAAATAAACAAATCTAAAATAAGGCGATGCGCCAGATCAGTAATGAGATAAGTAAACACCTTGTTGAAACAAAGGCTCAGGTAGTAATTAGCGTATATCAATAAGATGATTCCCAACATTGTAAAAATAAGAAAATCAAATCATTTGCATAGTATAACCCATACACAATAAGCTAACACAAAAGAGTAGAAAAATGATCTATATTACGCTAGGCTACATAAAGATTATAAAATCTTGGAACAAATGTTCGCATATTTTAGAAAATGCAAGCACAATTTAATGTCTTATCAAATGCTTGAAAATAGAGAGGCTGACAGAATGGCATAGATTATGAGTTCAGATTTAATATCAAACACTAAAAAGGCTAATTCGCAGTGCTCAGGAAATTTTGTCCATCAACAACAACATAAAAATGAAGAAAGGTAAAAGCTCCAATAGAAAAGATGCTCTAATGAAGCCACCCACGTGAAAGAGGGAATGGTTGCACGCCAGAAGGGGCACTCCGAGGAGAGG
This sequence comes from Sequoiadendron giganteum, assembly GCA_007115665.2. Classification (NCBI taxonomy): domain Eukaryota; kingdom Viridiplantae; phylum Streptophyta; class Pinopsida; order Cupressales; family Cupressaceae; genus Sequoiadendron; species Sequoiadendron giganteum. The sequence goes on from CM021103.1 coordinate 314,409,727, forward strand.
TGGGCCACGTGGTAGAAAAACAGAAAGGGCACGCGGCGCCAAAACGGATATGGTTGCAACAACCCTCGAGAAAAAATAACAGATGCCCAAATAAACGCCATGTGGAAAGCTCCCACCCCCATCCGAACATAAAACAAGCTAATGCAACGTGCATCATGGAAAGCAACCAAATCCCAGCCAAAGAGAAAAGAAGCATCTGAAGGGAAGCCCCAATAGGATGCCATGTGGCAAGCAACCAGAGCTCGGCAAAAGGGAAGAGAATCATCCTGAAGGGAAGCCCCGATAGGATGCCATGTGGTGATATCCGGAAGACTTCGAGCGACATCACAACAGGTGAAGCTGCGAAAGAAGAAAAATCATGAAGGAAAAGAGCGGTACGTGAAAAAACATTCACGAACCCTTAGTTATTGCATTATTTTTGTAGTATTTCTCATAGAATTTCATTTAGATTTGCATCTTAATCCTAGCAATCATCTTAACATCATTTTGAAATTTAGAAACATATCATCTACCATTCAACATTGTATATTACAGTCCACAATCATGTTTAATGTAGGCATATAGTCTTGCATTTCTTATATCATCTCATTTCTTAGGTTGCCATTTGATAAATTCATGTAAAACATACAAATCTAAGAGCGTGAATTAGAAGATCCCTAAGATTAGAGAGCAATGGAATTATTTTGAATGAATAGTTGTAGCAATTTGTTTTGTTATTTCAATTTCATTAATGTAATACATTTAATTGATTGTGTGGTTAGATTTATCTTTTTGATGCACATATTTTATATCACACATAAATTGTTGCCCACCATGGGGCGCAGCCCTGTAATTTAATAATTTTCTAGTAAGTTTTGTTCATGGGTTTAGTCATTAATTCTGATGTAGGGCATACGAATAATCTTTTAGCACATCTGGTTCCTATTCCAGTGCATTTGGATTTTTATTTCAGTGTATCCGATCACTTTTTTAGCGCATCTGTTGGATCTTTCGGTGCATCTGGTTTATCAACTCATTCAATCACTATTTTAGTGCATCTTGGGTTTCTTTTAGCGCATATGGTTTTCTAGCATAGTTGGTGAGTATTCTAGCGCATATGAGTTTTGTTTTAGCACACTCAATTTTAATTCGTAGAAATTCAAAATGTTGAAAACTAATTTGTCTCTCTATTTTATAGGACTTTTAAATGTTGTCAGAGACTTTGTTGAAACTATTAAATGTTGTCAAAGACAAATAATCAGAAACTACCAAGGATTATTTTGCAGGGGCTGGATTTTTTGTTATTTTTTTGATTAAATTAGAAACCTGGCTTAATTAGAAGGATAATTGAACAAACATGTTTTTTGTGTCTGTAGAGTGGTAGGAATATGCTCTCCCCTTAATTGGGTGATCAAAAAGCTAGACCCATTATTTTTATTTTGCAATTTTATCCTTAGAGGGCCTACATGGTGGGAAAAAGTAATCACCCCAAGGAATGACCCAACTGGGAACATGCTAAAGCCCATAAAATTCCACTCGATATATAAGTGTGGGTACTTGAGGAAATTTCAAGTATCACAAGGATTGTTCTGACAAGAAGGGTAGCAATGGTCTCTTGTCATATGGATGATTCCCCACGAATGAAATTACTGTACTAGAACCTTTTTGTTATAGTAAGCCAAAATCCCTTTTTAATTTATTGGTGGAAGAGGTCTAACATCTGAAGTAGTCCCATATTCTTGTTGATTTTAGTAGAGATAAAAAAAAATTCATGGGAGATTCATGAGAATTGAACTTGGC